>JAEAOA010001148.1:855000-1235000 GCA_016746295.1 Potamilus streckersoni | reverse complement strand
TCTTATGTTGCCTAATGTAAGGTTCCCACTAATAAACACGGAACTATTACAGCTATTATTGTACAGCCAGCATTACAGAATCTGTTTTGTGTATTGCAGCTATACACCCTAATGACCAAGAATCTGGAAAATGTCCTAATATTGAAAAAAGTTATTGATTGAATAAGCAATACGATAATGATTTTATTATTAAATTTTGATATGGAATAAAGTTTCTAATAGTTGCAAGAAATGCATACATGTCTGAGCTATTAAGACGTCCTCTCTGGACGAACCATGGTTGATTTTGAGGGAGCTGCATGCAATGGCAGAGGAGTAAAGTATGAACATACCTTCACTGTCCACGTGGGATGAAATTGCACGCATTGTTCCCGAAAAGAAAAACTACAGTCTACTATTGCTTGCGTTGCTGTCGTTTGTCCTAGCAAACGAGTCCAAGTTAAATAATTCCTGATGCAGATGCGCGTGGGTGATCTCAAAGATTACAAATAAACAATTCCAAGTACTATAAAGCTTTTCTTGAACGTGTATGCGGGACTAAATATCAACGTAAGAGCACCTGTCCACAACTCCGCTCAAGACCAATTATTCTCGTTGCACAATGTTCTATGTATCTCATATCTGCAAACATTTCTGCTTTGCAAACTGAAGTTTCCTATGACGGAATCAAGATTTTACGGAGGTTGTTTCACTGTGGTGTTTTGATAATCTAGGATCACGCAAGCACCTGCCATCAAGGATAATATCGACTACCGTTTTGTAGAGGTCCTCAAAAAGTTTGACGTTTACACCAGAAATGATTTACCATAGATTTTCTCCAGATACCTTCCAGTTCCTTTTAAGTTCCCTACTTACACGTATTTTGTCGGTCGGAATAAACGCCAACATCACGTTACAACCACCGAGTGATAACAAAGATCGGTCTCAAAACAAAATGACGAAACCTGTGCAATTTCTCCTTTTGGCAACCTCGTGTTCCCTATACACGTTTCTACGATCTAACTCAAAACCTTTGTAGAGCCTAATCTCCCAGTAAATACACAAAACGAAGATTCAGGTGAGCGGACTGAACATGATCTATTGTGGTTGAATAAAATGGATTCTCAGGGATGCGGCAATATTACATCTGGATAATAGAAATTTCCCGAATGATATACCGGCAGAGCAAGGACCATGAGAGAAACTTTCCAAGTCGACACTTCTTGCATTTATTTAGCACAAAATATTCACATAACAATTTACTGTTGAAGCGCACGAATAAACAGGAATCTGAAAATCAAAATTTTAAAATTGACAACAGAAGATAAATCTCCTGTATGTGTTATATATGGAATCTGAATGCTTGAGCGTTGCCATGGAAGTTTCATTTCCTCATGCCTTTACCGTTCAGCCAAATCTTACACAAGTTTCCGAACAAGTCAAATACGAGGTTTCTGCATTGCTGTCAGCTAGAAAAACTTAGCCGCTATTGTTATATCATGGCAATGACTCGGTTGAAGTGTTTATTAAATTGTTTGAAGCTACCGCGCAGTGGAATCGACAAGAACTTTATTGCCACTAACATAATCAAACATTCGATGACATTAGTGAGTTTGATGCAGCCACTCACTGCTGGATGTATGACTTACCCTTTCCCAGGTATGAAAGTCTTCACACTAAACAGTCTACAAAATCGATCATTGTTACACCACTGTTGCGTAGCAACTGTCGCAAATTTACACCAGCAAAACGTCAATCCTAGATATCTGCTTATGCTTTAGTGATCAATCAATTGTGCAAGGAATTTCGACTGCACATAACACAACAATAAGTGATATTCCTGCCAATATAAATATATATGACGTTACGTTATAAAAACGTTTTGTGCAACTTAACAAACAATTCAATTACACTGGACACCAATGTTGTAAAAGTCGTCTGCTTCATTATTATGGATTTTGGATGTGCTGAATTCAAATATGATACTTAAAATTTATTGACATTCTACAAAATAGAAATATATTCTACAATAAAATATAGATAGACATGACACTAGAACAATATGAAGAAGTTTACTTTTCATTCCACGCCAACAAATATACGGTGATATAAAAGTAATGTATAACTAGATCTTTGCTTTCGTCTTATTTAATATCGTCCCTTAATTGAATTAAATATTTATGTAGTAGACTTTAATTATCAAAGGTAATATCTCTTAAATAAAGTGCGTTATTGGTCACATAAACAGTATTAAAAAATACAGAGATGTTTTTGAGTTTGATGGATTGTGTTTAGGTCAAAGTAACAACCTACATGGTACCTATACTTTCAGTTCGTTCCAACGTTTCTAAATCCTATCAATGACTTCTTATTCTGAAGCATCCACATAATATTACAAAGTATAAATTTGTTGCTTTTAAATTTGCATTTCTTCAGAGTACATGTAAGACATTTTCTGCTGAGTGTTTCTGAGATTTTCAAGCGAATAAAGCAGAAACTGAATTTCTCCACGGATGAGACCAAGAATGTTCAGTTCCTTGGTTATAATACATGCTCTTTTTCGACACTTAAATGAAAATACAAACCGCGATGAGCGCCACATATAAGAAAGCTATACCCCAGGTCAATTTTTTTGTGCATACAATAGCATTACAGCTTCTTGTAGAGCAGAATGTGAATTATTTATAAAGAATCCGAAAATATGAAGAATGGTTTGGCTTTATTATTTTGGAGTGGTGACTGCTCTTGTTTCGAAATTGAAGCAATGGTACTTACCACTGAAGCAGACGGTGTTATCAGTGGGAAAGTCAGGTTTAGAAAAGGATCCATTCGCTTGACAGTAGATGATTGGACAAGGCCATGCAACAGTATTGTATACCGATCGATCTGGACAAACGTAGAAAGCTGAGCCATTCTGATGTTTATACAGGACTAAAGTACCGAGCGAACTAGGCGGCTCTCCGCAAGATTCATTTTTTCTTTTATCGTCGGTAGTTTTGTTTCTTGTATCGCCTGTTCCTTTGTTTATTGTATCGTCGATCCATGTTCTTTTGTTTCTTACGTCGATGGTCGCTTTAAACGAAAGAATGGTAAGCTGGTTATTTAGCTGATCAGTAAATAATTTGTTTTGAAGCTTTAGTGATTTTCTGCGTCTTCACAATAATTTTACCATATTATTGGCCATATCATGACGTAGCAACGGAAACTATGCACCTGTCTTATTGATACAGCGATGCAGCCGTCCCAGTCAGGTTTTGGTGGGTATTAAACTGGAGACTGGCTTTCTACGAAATGATCTAGTTTGTCAGTCTTCAGTGAATGAGTTTATGAAAACGAGTCATTTTCTAAGTTTGCTGATTAGTGAGAGCTAATAAGTTAGTAAAACAAAGGGCCAAACAAACAAACCGTGATGACCTACTCAGATATGGACAGAAAGAAAAGGTTGATAGGATACCATTTATTCTGACCTATCACCCAGACAATCCCAAAGTAGGTAAAATCATCGCAAACCACTGGCCAACCGTGCAATCGTCAGACATACTAAACCTAATACTTCCGAACAAACCTGTAGTAGCTTACCGGAGACCAAAAAACCTAAAGGACATCCTAGTCAGGGCCAAGCTAACAACAATCGCTAGTCAAAACCAACCTAGTCAATCTGGACCCTGTGGCGATAAAAGATGCAAAACCTGTCAACATATGATAGAGACCAAGACATTCACTAGCACAGTGACTAAAGAAAAACTAAACATACATGGTCCAAACAAAACGTGCAAAACAGAGAATGTGATTTATCTCATCACATGTAAGATTTGTGGCCTTCAGTACGTGGGAGAAACTGAAAAGCTACACATAAGGATAAACCTTCATAGATCTGATTGGATGACAAAAAAGCTGTACAGAAGCCCGGTCGCAGAACACTTCTCCTCCCCTGGCCACACTTTCAGTGATATGATACTTATCGCTATTGCCAACAACCACAGCTGGAGTTCCGAAACCAGGAAGGAAAAGGAATCATACTGGATACGCCGCCTTAGAACATTGAAACCAAGCGGTCTAAACCAAGAAGACTAGAAAATAAAAACTATGCACTAGTAGAATTTAACATTTTCTAAATCTTCTTATCCTTCAATTTTTACTATAAGAATAACCGGTATAGAACCAAATATCTGGGATATAATCTGCGTTACATATGTACACAAAGTAAAAATAGATGTCGCTTTGGCTTGTAGACTTTTAGGGAATTATACAACGTTTTCAGTTTCCGCAACTAGTCTATACAAGCTGGTTGTATTTATAGTTTTAGCACATGTGAAGATAGAAATGTAGAGGTTTACAAACGCAACGTTTTTGTGTTTATTTGTTTGTCGTAACTATGTTTTGTATTTGCCTTTGAAAAAGACTCATTAAGAGTCGAAAGCGCTTAGGCTAGTTAGTTACTAGTTTCGTACTGTTCGTCGTCAGTTTATTGCATATATATATATATATATATATATATATATATATATATATATATATATATATATATATATATATATATATATATATTGAAAGCTTTTCATATAGTATTAAAATACATACTGTATCGATACCAAATAAATTTCAGAAGTTCAGATGGAATAATGATATGCAGCAATGTTTCAGAAATAGCCGTATTATTATGTTTGAAACTGATTTGAATGCTTTAGAGACATAAATTGCTATTAGTATTATGTTGCATGCTGGTGTAGCTAGGAGCTTGAATGTTACATCACCATCATAGACAAAAGTGATTTGAATGAAACCACTTAGCCTGATGACGTGCTAGTTAGTGTGAAGCACAGAAAATATACGTAGCAGAGAGTTATGTTGCAAGAGTAATTGTGAATGTAGAGATTAATGTGCGTAAACAACGGAAAAAGACATCTTTACAACAATGTAAGCGACAAAATAAGATATTTATTTCAAAAGCAGCCTGGCAGAACTGTCCAGTTACGAAATATTCTTTCCTTGTTTTAGAAGAATGTTTCTGCATGGAATTTTACAGCGAGACACATTTTGCATATTTCTACTTATCAATGAGTCGATTATTTTAGAAACTTGCTTGTTTTAAATGTTTATGTTACTTCAAAGGATGAAACAAAAAGCAAATCGAATTGTACTAAAATAATTGTAAGATTTTATTTTGGATTAACCCATTATACATTAAGAAAAACATTGGATCAGGGAGGTATAATCTGCAGTGTAGCATAATTTGTCCATTATAAAAGAAAATTTCTATATCGCAAATACTACCATGGTATTCTTTTAATAGATGCATTATACATAGTCTTTTGCAAAGTGTTAAACATCAAAACGGGGCACATGGTCTGATGATAATGTTAGTCAAGAGCCACAGATTTTTGCAAACTATTTACACCGTATACAACTTATTTATTCTTCAATCAACTGCAGAGACATATTTCTCAAGGCAGGATGATCACTGATAGTTATTGTGGTTCTTTTGAATGCTTATAACACCTGTCTTATATCAAGCTTTGGGTCTCATTCTTAAGCAAAGTTTTGGCCAATTTAGGAAAAGATGTATGTGTTGTAATGTGTTCAGAAACGTGCATTTGCAAAAGGTTTAATATGCCATTTTGTTACACTAGACGCTATGACTGACCATGTTGCCGTACATATAGGAACAAAAATATTCAAAATAAGTGAGTCTTATAAAACCTACCAAAACTGCAGACTGGTAAAAGGATTTACAATTTCACTAAATTAATTTGAGTATGATGTGGCCAAATTTTGTGTAGTCGTCCAAGGAAAAGACATCTGTATGCATACTGGTGAGAACCCGAGGCTTAGATGAACTGAATGATAATTGTTTTCTGTTGAAGAAAACGAGGACAATAACATAAACTTGTCGAATAATATTCTAAGGACAGTCATCACTTCAGATGAAAAGCTTTTTTGGGGGAGATTGATTATTCAACAGGAATTAAAGTTATGAGATAATAAAGAATAAACCGCATATGCTGCATGTATAATATCGAGCAAAACTATTTTTTATTTGGGATTATTACTTGCTGATAGCCGCGTAGACTCCGTGGTTAGCGTGCCGAACTTAGGACTAAACGGTTTCTGGTTTTAATGCTACCATTGGACCAACTTGGATGAGCTGCCATAGTGTCTGCTTGGGTAAGGCACTTTACTCCCATTGCTACGGCATTCAATAACATGCTTATGTTTTTAATCCGTAAAGTACCAAAACAAAAATAAAGGCCTTACTGAATCAGCAACAGAAATGGCAACTAATATACCTTTCATTTTAACTGCTCAACTCATACGGTCTTGCAAGGAGAGGAGAAAATCTGTAGAGCAATACATGATGCACGATTCTGCGGAATGATTGCATAGATCAGTAATGCTGCAATTGTTTTGGTTGAATGACTTGAACCTCTGACGGAAGCCCGCATAAAAATTCAAAACGTCAAGATATATTTTACTAATACAATGGTCAGGTTAAATTGCTTGATATATGTATGTTTCAAACCATGTATTAAATCTCCTAGAAATTGTCCGTATCGGTTCTTCCTGTCACGTAGGTACCAGACATGGTCGTGCACTAGGTCCTAATTTACCAATCATTATTCATTAACGAAATTACGTAAGGCTACTTGCGAAATACCTATGTGTTATCATTATAGATTAAACCACAGAGCATATACTTTCTAAACTGCATGCCGATGATTTTGGTAACTGCATTGAGATAGATTTTATTTCCTCAAAAAATTATTTATTTTTGACCAATTGTGTGGAATTATGCTGCAAAATTCAATGTGGATAAAATCAAAGTAATTGCTTTCAGATATGATGGAATGTTTAGATAAAGTTAGAAATGGTATTTTAGACGTTTGTCGAATGATTGAGTCTGCTTATATAAAAAAATGGGAATAGCATTCGCTTTAAATATGATGGTTGGTAAAGCTAAAAACGAATTGTAGGATGTATTTTTAAAAATTAATGAATGTATTTCAGATATGTTTCGATAAATGTGTGTGTTTTTATGTTTTGTATTAAAGTTATCGATGGCATGATTAAACTCGTCTTACGCCGTTAATCAAAAGTCTGCATCTACAAACAACATAACTTTATGAATAGAATGTGCATGAGTAATAAAACAGCAGTTGAATAATGTTGACTATTATATACGGTGTCATATATTCAGGGCCGGTTAGTGGTGTTTTTCTTGTTTGCGCGATGAATGTTTAACGCCTTTCCAATTTTGTTTTTAATAAATTCGAATAAAATGAACAGGAAATGAAGTATTCGGTGTCGGCGCCTGTCTGAAACATCTACTTCGCACACGTAACCAGACGTGTCTGCATATATTATCACAATTTATGTCTCGTGGATCAAACCAGGTTTTTGTATTATTGTAATACCATGCTAAAGTATTTGTATTCGAAAGACAATACTTCTGAAAAGATTAATATATTCATATGGGTTTGATTTTGCATAGATCAAAGAATTAAAAGTTTATTTAATTGGTTCAACAAAGAGTTAAAAGTAGTATTAGTTACAAATAGTTTATAATCATGTCAAGTTAATATTTCTTACAGATGCAAGTTTTTAGCTTTCAATGTTCCAGTGACACATTAGCTATAGAGACAGATTGATATTATGATTTGTATGACCTATGATAATTATTCCAGTTTGTTGTCTACAATGGACTAAATATTGTCGACGACGAACGAACATCATACATCGCTTTATTTTAACACCAAATGCATATCATGATGATGATGATATGAAGAGAAAGCATTGACACAACATAATGTTAAGTAATAGATAATTCATATTGTAAGTTTTATGTCTGTTGTTAATTGTAGTACTAAAACTAGACTGTCAACTTTTTGTACTATCGATTCACAAGAGGAAACCGTCATGTGATCATTTGCTTGAAAGTCTTGTTATCGAACATTGTATTGTACTATCTTATATACAGTATCATCATGTGGTCTGTACTTACCCAAAATATATTAATGTATTTTGTTGCGTTTTAATGCGGACGAAATCACATTGAAACTACAATAAGAAGATATTTTGTTACGTTTAACTGCGGACTAAAACACATTGAAACTACAATAAAGAATGGATATTGTATCAATCTTTCTATCATGATGGCTTTATATATATATATATATATATATATATATATATATATATATATATATATATATATATATATATATATATATATATACAGAGACAGACAGACAGACTGACAGAGAGCAGACAAACAAGAAGACCAGACAGATGCAATGGACTTTCAAATTCCTAAAGCAAGTCTTCCTGCAATAAACGTTAATGGAATCTCTGAGAGAGAGAGAGAGAGAGAGAGAGAGAGAGAGAGAGAGAGAGAGAGAGAGAGAGAGAGAGAGAGAGAGACTCACTCTGGAAAATCACAAAAAGTACAGTTAGACCAATAAAACCTTGTACAGCTGTTAATCCAACTGGTCTTAGCGGTAGAATACCTGGAAACAGCACGAATGTCATTTGTATCCGTAGAGCCGATCAGCTTCTAGGCCTAAAAATCGTGTACAAGATAGCTAAGCATCATATAATCATATAACTTACATTAAATTAGTTACCACCGTTGTACAAGTACACGTAGGACAAGCAATATATATATATATATATATATATATATATATATATATATATATATATATATATATATATATATATATATATATATATATATATATATATATATATGTTAATAGAGTAGCCAACAATACTACGAATAACATAAAATCAAGCACATACTAGCACATTTAACAGTAGTTTATGCTTCACTTGCTCGAATATTTTCCTAGAATGCATTTCAGTGACCATTGTGTAAGAATATGTGTCGCTGTAGTGCCTATCCTTCGTGAATCCTTCTTACTCAGGGATAAAAATTAGAATAAACTTTCTCTTTAGAAAATTAGTTTACTGTATAGAGTGTTATTTTCAATAGTCACATTTTCTATCTGAGATTTCAAGTCGTTTTTGCAGTATTTCACTTTAGAACCGCTTTCCGTTAACAACCATATCAGTCTGAGCGTTACTTTATATGAAATTTTAACGGGCTTCTCATTTCGTATAAGAATGATTGATAATATCTCGAAAATAATCCGCTTTACAGTACAGTATACAGCTAAATTTCCTCGCAGATATAAATAGCGTACGTGTGTTTATGTTAAAAATACCATGGTATTAAATCTACTCATACTACCGAATAAAAAAACTAGCTTACTGCAAATTTCATCCATAAGATTTCTGTGTTCATACAAGTCATTCACCGAACTGATTAAAGCTTTTGAAGTCAGCGAGATGAAGTGCATACGTTATATAATCATTTTCTGCTATTGGCACACAAAAATGAATTTTATTTTTATTTCCGTTTGCAACTCTAACAAGTCATCTATGTAATTGATAGAAACGGAAGCTAATTGGCATGTAAGCAAACATTTCCGGTTAACCGTAAATTAATGCTTTGGGTATCAAACTCTGGAATATATAGCTTTACTTCCTACATTAAAGCTCAAAGTATATTGAACACCATTTTGTTACTTCTTTATAGCACAAGTAGTAGTACATATATAAAATGTACAATTACTATCAATAGTATGCAACATTTCCTCAACACTTTCAAACGTATAGAAGATTTTAAGATTGCAACTAATGTTGACATTAATGTTTGCTTCCTCGAGAACAATTTCATATATTAAGCCACGACGTGCTGAAATAAATCAAATATTTTTCTTGATTAATTTCATCTGTTTCTGTTGAATAGTTACGTATTGCCACTGTAACGTGTACAAAAAAGTCGAGTGTTACCGTTAACTTTGCCAGATATAAATTTGTATTTTAAGACATTTAGTTATATTACGTATTCCCCTTGATACAGCAGTGGGTTTGGCAATGTTACTAATGAAGTTGCTGTTCGTAGCACAAAAGTCCAACTGAATATAAACCAAATACTTTATAAGTTTCAGGCTATCATCCTCGATCTCTGCAAACTTGTTATGTACGATTTGTACGTACTTATCTCGATTTACTTCGGTAGAAAGAATGCCTTGCTGTACACGGACATCGACAGCCTGCTGCGCCAGACTGAGAATGTCAAAGTACATCAAGGAGACAAGAAATAAATACTCGAGCAACCACTATACAGCGCGGAAAACAAATGTATTGGTCAAATGTGCTGAGTTCAGCAGTCTCCGCCACAAGACGTACGTGATTCCGAAGGCGGATAACGTAGGGATCAGCAAGGCAAAAGGCATTTCCCAAAGGGGTAGTAAATGCCAACATCCGACACCGAACCCACCTCGAATTGCTACTAGAAATGAAAGCGTTCAGCACTCTTTGAGCGCCGTATGCATAGAGCAGACCAGAGGATTTAATTCCATAGATTTTGTATTCATCACTAGAGTGTCCCGCTGCTACCCTAGTCAACACGACAATTTCAGGAATTGCAATAAATATCATTTGCTAGTGAGACGCAATACATCTCCATTTAGGGCTGCAACAACGGTAGTTAGCTGTCAAACCCTTTCAGCGATAGGCTTGGCATGTTCACTTGCTGTTTTGGCTGCAGACATTTCTCCTGTGCTTACTATTGTCAAAATTGCTGATCAACATGAATACCGTTGAACATCTCCTAAATGCTCTAGGCACTGTTTACGCTGACTTGACCCGCCTTAGCTGCACGTTGTGAAACATCCATTATGTTCTTTTCTTGGGCTGCACCACTCCAACGTGGCAGAGAGAAAAAACATATTCTAGCAGGGAAATATTTACTTTAAAAGTACTTGTAAGCCACAAACCCACAGTGGTGCGTACCCTAACAGTAAACATTATAGCTCATGCGTGAGTGTGTCAAAGTAAGAAAACTTGGGATTGTTGCCAAGATTGGTATCCACGATACTAATATCCACTTGTTTTCCCCCTTTTCTCTAAGACCAGACACTGGGTTAAACTCGTATTTTGGCTTCAATTATGTCTTGGTTATATCTTTCAGCTCAATGTTGGCCAAGCATCCGCTCGTCGAGGTAAATAATGAGCTCGCTGGTCTTCCGAGGATACTTAGCAAAAACAGTTTTCAAATATTTCACTGCCTTACCAGATGCATTCTTCATTGTCTTTTCAATCTACATGGCAAAAAACAAAATTTCACTTTGTAAATGCGAGAGTATGAACATATTCACCGCCCGACATGACCGCACCTCAATCATTGTCAGCAATCATGGTTATAGCGGAAATGGTACCATGTTTATTTAGCATGTAGTAGCGTTAATTATCATATTTAGGTCAAGGCGACCAGGCTGTGAGAGTTTCATTCTTGCATGGTATTCTTGGTGATTATCGCATTCCTAACATCAAGTCAACCGGTCCACAGAGTACTGATCCACGGTAACGAAGGTCTCTGCAGTCTTTACTGTAAGGAAATCTGATCAAATTATAACATTCTCATTTCTGCATGAGTCATGCGTCATTAAACACACGTCGTTACTAACGATAGCTTGTTCTTACTACGAATTTGCAATGCTTTCTCTGGTCGGCTACAAATATTAAGTGGAATAGGAGTTCCATAGGTCACCAAAACGAATTTGTATGGGTATGTGGCAAATCTCAACTTATCACTATGGGAAACTGATTTTAATCTGATTATGTCTGAATGTGGTGTAGACATCTAGTATACTTCTAGTCTCATTTAAAAATGTTCGAGAGTTCATCTATAATATACGTCCAGTTATCAAACTTACATTCGAATTACAACATATTTTAGTTAGTGTGGAAATAATGGTTCCCACGATTCCTAAATGAACATTAATGTTTTTTTCTTTTCATATTTATTTGCACTGTTTTTTAATAAAATCTTCCAACCCCTCTAATCAATGCACATCCCATTTCAATTTACATATATAGCTGTAGTATTCGCTAGAAGAAAACAAAAATGCAAAGATTTCTCATATATTCCCGGTCAAGAACAAAAAAAAACTCAAAATGACAAAGTCACCTCGGGACAATATTCCCAAAATAAATATCTATGATCTGTGGTGCGTTGAGTGTTACGATTATATATTGTAAGGGTCATTCAGTAAATAACATTAAATAATTAATTATGTTCATGATTGTGATTTTGTACATTAATCAAGATAATATGGCATACATGTTAATGTTGCCTTTTGACCTTGCAGAGTGCACACGAAATCTTGATGACTAACCTGATGGCATTCGAATGCTGGTCATGGGTTCCGCTACGAAAACCATATAAACTGATTCCTGATGAGATAACTGCTAAGGGACCTGACATTAAAACCGTTGCAATGATATATAAATGATTATTCGACATTTATTTCTATAAAAAAAAATCTTAGTTTCATATAAGGGATGTTTACCTGACAATTATATTATTTCTACTTTAAATATCAGTCTTATTGGGGTCAATTTGGATTTAATTGATTTACTTCAATTATTCATTGGAATTACACAACGATCATACACTTTGGTACTTTGTGGCTATGAGTGATATATATCAAGAATGTTAGCACATAAAACCATTGCAGCCTATTGAGATATCAGCGTAATAGATTTGACTTCATTTGGAACAACATTGAACTCATTATAACCACACACTTAGTTACAAGCAAGAGTGTTTTGTTTCTTTTCTACGTTTAATGGAGCTCAGATACTTCTGATACCTCTAGTGCTTACTGCACTTGACTTGAATTTTCATTATAGTGGCGTGCACCCTTACCGGGTATGTGCTACTGTTTAGTTTCAGCAAAGCAGAATGTTAAATTTTCCTGGGGAAAGAAAGAAATCATGTGCCTCATTCCCCAGGCTTTAATGTACTCAACGAGTGCTGATAAATGTGCCTTCAGGTCGTTTAATAGGGTTAATTAAACCCCAAACGAGCTGAGTGAGTACAATATCTGGAGATTTGACTTGTAAAGCGTGTTTTATATCTTTAGAACAAACAATTTGAATCTTTTGCGTAAATAGTATGTCTTGTTTCACATATTTGCATTTTATCCATGTTTTATAGAGACGCATATTATTTTTGTTAATATTTACAAAGCTTGTTGTAGTCACTCTTTCTTTTTGTTACTTTGAACTAGCTGATACGTAACATAAAGAAATTTGGGGCTTGTCGTTGATATTTGAAAATGGTTTAGAAAAGAATTTAAATTTAAATTCCCATAGTTCATGTTATTTGAAATTTTAGTGAAAACAACAGACTTTCTTTTTAAAATGTCAAAAAGGAGAGTTTTCTTTCTACTCCAACTCAAGAACATTCGGATAGTTTTAAGAAGGAACTAAAAAATAAATCAAGAAAAGTTTAGTTCTACATTTGGTAGAAAAAATATCTTTGATAAAAGTGTTTTGGCATCTGTCAATCATATTATAACCGATGCCAACATTAAAATGGCCGAACTAAAGATGGAATATAATTTGGAGTTTCAAAAATAACAAATTAAATTTCAATTAGAAGAAAGCGAGAAAGAAAGACATGAAAGAGAGAATGAGAAAGAAAGGCAAATACAAATACAAAAAGAACAACTTGAATTGCAAAAAGAACAAATGAGATTACAAATTGAAGAAAATAAAAAAAAACAAAGACAAATAGAATAAATGCAAAAAGAAAGACAAATACAAATAGAAGAAATGGAAAAAGGGCAAATAAGAATTACAAAAGAAACAAATGTAATTAAAAGAAATCTAGAGAGACAGATGCAAATTAAAATGAAATAATTGTAGATGGCAAGTGACAGGCGCGATTCAACATCTCATGCAAATTCAAATTTTAACATTTCAGGAAATATAAAATTAGTTCTCCTTTTTAGTGAAAAGGAAGTAGACAAATAGTTATTATTTTTGAAAAAGTAGCTGAGAATTCAAAATGGACAAGAGAGTATTGGACTCAATTATAGCAGAGTGTACTTTATGGCAAGGCTAGAAATATCTTTGTATATTTCTGTCAGTAGAACAAAGTTCTGATTACGATTTGGTTAAAGAATGCATCTTGAAAGGTCACGAGTTAATCCATGAGGTTTATCGGCAATAGTTCAGAAGTTACAAAAAAGAAATTAGGCAAACCTATTTGAAGTTTGCTAGAGAAAAGGAACATTTTCTTAAGAGATGGTGTCTAAGAAAATTGAATATGATTATGAAAGACTTGAAAAACTGATACTACTCGAAGAGTTTTAAAGCTGTATTACTAGTGATATCAAAACTCACCTTGAAGATCATGAGGACAAAACCTTGGAAAATGCTGCTTTTGCTGCTGATACCTTAACTCATGAAATTCATGCTTTAAGCAAATTTGCACTCACCAGTCTACTGATCGAAAGGTATGTCAAGCAAACACGACTCTCAGTAAAACTCAAATCTGGCACACATTCTAAAAATCAAGCCTCTGAGAGACTTGATTTAAAATTTTTGTCTCTACCTATGTGTATCTTTTGTAAGAAAAAAGGACACGTCATTTCTGACTGCTTCAAACTGAAATATTGGCATCAAAATCATGATAGACCTATCCCAAAAGACCTTATTGCTAAGACGTCAATGTCATGTATTGAAAACAATACAGTTGTTGGGTTTGATAAACCTCAGTCTTGTTGTGTTTTGGATAATTTTGAGCCATTCATATCCAATAGTTCTATATCACTCTTGGGTGATTTGTCCAATCCTATCCTATTGAGGGATACAAGAATTTCTCATAGTCTTTTAGTTTCAGGTGGGATTCTTTGCCTTTTTCCGAGAAGACATGTTCTAATGAGAGTATTCTTAATCGTGGAGTAGAGTGAGGCTCCTCTCCATTTTGTTAATTAATCATCAGACTTAGTTTCAGGACCACTTTGGATCCGAGAGTTTATCCTATTCAAAATAAATCCCTGATTTAGTCGCAGCTTGTGCAGTTACAAGCGCTATGGCAAAGAAAGCTCTTGAGAACGATTTTGATAAGGAATGTGTTCCTTTAGCTGACACAAAGTATTGGCCAGGCATTTGATGAGGTCACTTTCATTTCTAATTTGGATCAGTCGAAAGATATTTATCATAGTGGTCCTCTTTTGAATACTCCTCGTTCTCTTTTATCTAATCAGATAATAAACGACAGTCACTTGTCGTTTAGCGGGAGAAGGATCATGAGATCTCCTGTTTGTTTCTGCGGGCCGTTAGTGAAACTGAAGCAAGTGAAATACCTGTCTGTTACTTCATAAAAAATGGAGTTCTTATGACAAGTGGAGACCTCTCGAGGTATCTGCTAGTAATGAAAGATCAATAAATAATCTCATTTTGGTTCCTAAACCTTGCAGACAGGTAATACTTTGCTTGGCCCATGAACCTCCTATGGCTGGTCATTTAGGGATAAATAAAACGTATCACGAGATTTTGACTCACTTATATTGGCCTCAGATAAAAAATGATGTGTGCAAGTTGCGTAGTTATTGTCATACTTGCAAAATTTGGGAAAACCAAATAAAAAGATACCTAAAGCTCATTTGCAACCAATTCATACATTTGACGAACCGTTCAGTAGAATTATGGCAGATTGTGTTTGTCACTTACCAAAGACCAAGTCAGGTAATCAAAATTTGTTGACCTTAATGCATGCGTCAATAAGATTCCCAGAGGCAATTCCTCTTAGAAATATTAAAACTATAAATATTGTAAAGGATTTAGTAACGTTCTTTACACAATTTGGCCTTCCCAATATTGTCCAATCGGATCAAGAGTCAAATGTTATGTCTGGAATTCTCCAGCAAGCAATGCATGAATTGGGCATTCAACAGTTGAAATTATTTGCCTATTATTCTGAGAACCAAGGTGCTTGAAACATATGAGGTCGTATTGTTTTGACACAGGTAAAGACTGGAAAGAAGGCATACATTTACTTTTGTTTGCAGTTAGAGAGTCCTTTCAGGACTCAAATGGATTCATTCCTTTTGAATTGGCATTTGGACAAACTGTGCATGATTTTTTAAAGTTATTGAAAGGAAAACTCCTTTCAAATGAAGAAACAGAAATTAATCTTCTTGATTATGTTTCTGATTTCAAGTATAAATTGTCAAATGCTTTTGGGGTCGCAAGAGCACATTTGCACTCTATGCAATCAAAAATTAATTTAAAATATGATTAAAAAATCAAGAGATAGGCGTTTTAAGTCTAATGACAGAGTCTTGTCTCTCTTGCCGATTCTACGAAATCCTCTTCAGGCAAAATATTATGGACCATACACGGTTGGAAAGAAAATAAGTGATTTAAATTACATTATAAATACTCAAGATAGGCGAAAACCAAAACAACTGTGCCACATCAATATGCTAAATGAGTATGTTGAAAGAAATAGCCAGGTAATTCATGTAATTAATTTGGTTGTATCTGTCCAGGAAAAAGAAAGATTTGAATGAAGGAATTCAGTTGGATTCTACTGATCTTGGACCGACAAGTCTTCGGTTTTCGGAAGTTATGGAAAATCTAGACCAGAAATTTTCTTATTTGTTAGATCAAGAAAAAAGTGAACTTCAAATCATCACTGATAAACATATCATCATAGAAACAACAAATCCCACATCAGACTTAGCTCCAAAAGCAAGAGTAATAGGCCATGTGATCCATTTCCACGATTAACGGTCCTTGCTTTTACTGAATTTGATTTGATTGACATTATCTAAGGCAAAATTTGTGATTATAAGGATTGAAACCCCACCTAGCAAACACCAGCTTATTATTTCTCAAATTACTCTAGGAATACCTGAAGTTTGTGTATCATTTTCGTGAAGAATATGAGAAGAATATAAATCAGGTAACAAAGGCCGATGTGACAGAAAAGATTAAGTAAATTTCATTGCATGTTTCTGTTTGTGTGATGACTGCACATCGCATTAGAGATAGCTAATGATTAATGTCTTTTTAATTAAAAGTTATATAAAAAACAAAGATGAAGCTTTGAAGACTTATTTTGTATTGAGTATAATTCTGTCTGCATACTACAGTCAAAATGGCATGAAGGTCACTAATCAGTTTAGCACATCCTTTCCCCATTTTGTCCTTTTACTTTAATGCCTCTGAGATAAATCTGTGAATTTATTTTTGCAAAATGGATGGATTACACATTCAGGGTCATCTTACAATGTATGGATCAAATGTCATCATCACTTTCCTGCTGACGGTTGCACTCAGTATCACATATTTTGTCCAGGGCCTGTTATTACAATGATTGTTTTGCAATACAATACCAAAACTGTTGATGTAAATATTGATTTCCTTATATGTAACCAAAACCAATTAGCACCAAAAATATAGAATACAATTCAAAAGACATGCTACATTTACTTTTGAAAAAACTGCAGTAATAATAAATGTAATTTGTTAATAATGACCTGTATTTTTTCAGATATAAGCAACCTGATAAGCAACAGGTGGCTGTCGAAGAGAACACTATGAGAAGGATAATAGACTGTTCAATATTATGTGCTATACCATGCAGATGATCAGGTTACATAAGTACATGTAGTGAACTTAGTGACTGCACTTGAACCATACGAAATGAAAGAATTCAAAATGTTATTAAGATAATTTACAACATCATACAAGAATAGTATGCAGACTTAGTCTTTTGTCAAGAAAAATACAAGAAACAATAAAGTGTCTGATTAAAGAGAAATCATTATGTTAAGATAAATATTATTTTTTGAACAACGATTTATTGCACACTTTTGTAATTATGGTCATTTCTCTCTATATGAGACTACTATAACGTTTATCTAGTTTGTATATATAGTATGTAATTACTTTAAAAATCATGGCAGTCAACAAATATGTCAGCTTTTAATGTGTAAATAAAATGTTCACCTCATCACATCGTAGTTTTCATGTGCATGCAAAATTCACCAGTCAAATTTTAATTGTACAATCTACACCCTTTCAGTTACATGTGCAAAACAATATTTAGTGAATTCAAACATTTGTTTTAAAATTCTGCTTTTCTTTATGTTTTGTATCTATCAGTATTATTGTTGGTCCAACAATTAAAACTTTTGTATGAAATTTAGATCTTAGAACTATAAGAAAAAGAACTGTAGGTGTTTTGCATATATTGTCTCCAGTATGATTACCCAATATTTGGCATTATAGGCCACAAAAGAATCGTGTAAATAGGTGACCAAGCATACAATTAGCCACAATTGATGTTACTGTCAATGAGCAATACATGTATGATATGAAAATGGACATAACCAAATTTGGCAAATATATAAATTTCGGCTAGTTTGGGTTTCTTAGAATCATACCTGTAGGTTATACTAAAGTCACTCATTGCAGACACTAGTCAAATTTTAGTTAAGCATGCATGTATATTGTGGAAAGATTGTGAAGTTGATTACCAAATTTTGGCTAATCATACAGTTATCATCAATTAGGTTTATAAAAGCCGTACAAGAGGGCAATGCTAAAAGGTATTGGGGGCACTAGCCAACTTTTGGCTAAGAATACAGTTACCAGCCATTTGGTTTCCTCTAAAGTAAACATACTGCTTGTGAAGTGCAACTTTGTAATAAACAGCCACATTCGGCTAAATACACATTGTTAGCAAACCACACTGAGAATACTTAGCCAAAATTTAGATAACTTATAGTCTCCCTGGTTGCTCCAGCAGAGAATAAACCTACTAAATAGTTATATTTTGGGACATGAAAAGACATTGGTCAAAAGGTCTACAAGATTATCATTTCGTGCATTTAGTAAGACTGGAACAAAAGGTTTTCAGCCAATAGCATTTGATTAAATAGAAAAACCCAGGTGAAATCGGAAGGTATTATATACAAATGGCAAAACTCAAATAAATTTCAGATTTATATTAACCGATTTCCCAGCATGTTATCAAGTACCTACGACGACCGACTTCACTTTCGTTTACCTGTACATACTTTTATAGAGCCCTGTCGGATCAGCTGTTCCAAATTGAGACTAATCTCTGCCATAACAAAAAAGGTATGTGTACATACTAACTGACTGGTGCGTCTTTTCCTGCCTGGTGATGATGACTAATAATCATTACCGGTTCCATCTTCTGCAGAGACAGGTAAAATAATAAGTTATTCCCATATGTTATTCATGATAAAGGCACATCTTACCAAACTATCGCTACAAACTACCCTTTTGTACTCTGCTATATTTCCGGATGAATCATTGAAAAAAATTATATGTGCATTCCTTGAGACTATTTAGATCCCAACATGTACAGAGATATTTCGCAAATATATGTATTGTGCAGTTTTACAAAAGAATTGAAGAGGAAAATCAGGTACATGGTCTGCTGATACAACTATTCACGAATCCCATAGACGTTTGCTTAATCCCACAGTAGGTAACACATTTGGTCTATAATCATGTATACCGAAGTATTTATCAACGCAAGGGTTATGCTTTACTGGTATATTCGAGTTTTATAATTCTTGAGATATACGTTCTACTAAACTTTTGATCTCATTTTTATGACACGGTATGGTTGCTTTAGAAAGCGAGGGTCAAGAAGAAACGTGTTCAGTTGCCTTTGTCCGAGGTCAAACGGGTCCACCTTGCTACACTACATGCAACGATGGAGCATTTTTCAGAAAAGATATAAAAAAAATACAATCATTCAATATAAGCTAATGTTGTGAGATTGAAGCATACTTGTGGAGTATGCAGAGAAATCGAAGGGTTTACAATTTCATAACATAAGATTGCAGATGATTTAAATAGATTTAAATATTGCTTCCGTCGGCTTTTCTGACAAATACTACAACTGATTAGTAAAGATATGTCCGTTACGTTTGCAGGGGATTGGACACAGAGGCAGATTTTTTTCCCATTGAAATTACTTTCCCTCTAGGCCAACGTTTTTATCAGTAACAAAATATTTTTAAAAATTTTTAAATAGATTGCCGTATTTCCCGAATTACAACGTAAAGGCTGAGTCGAAATACAAATACATGGAAATATCGGATCATATATGTGTGTATAGTAGACCCCTGAATATGTATACATCAACATCATACTCCTCGTGAAACAGAATTATCGTGTGATGATATCAAGAGATCAGACACCAGATAACTTTCTACTCTTCTTTTTGTATTCACGATATAGACAATGAAAACAAGTTTTTGTATGCTGTTCATATTTTCATCTAATGGACTGTCATACACTCATTCATTAGCACAAACTTTGTTATAGCTACTCCAATTTAGTTAATAATAAGTTAGCCTTTACACACACACGCACGCACACACACATTCATACCAAAGTCTAATTGAATCCAAATTAAGCATGATAGCGGTTGTGTCCATATTATGTGTGCTTGTTTAGAGATTGTATGCAACTTAAAGGTCTTAATCTAGCAGTGTTACAAGATTAAACTCATGGTATTGAAAGTGAAGTGTTCATTTTTCTACTTGAAACATAAAATATGTATTTCAGTATTTTAGAAAAGACTCAGATCATGTTCATTTTTTTAACGACTACATATATGTTTCCTCTTTTTAAAAAGCTTTTCAACTTTGTATATGTAATCATTCAAACAAAGATATCATCTCCTTAAAATATGCACTCACTGTCATATCCCTTCAAGTCGTTCAATGTGTAAGCAAGCTCATCACCTAGGATACTTTGTCTGACTTTAAATATGTCGTCAGTAAGTTTCCATTTTGTTTCCGTTTAAAACTTTTAACTGTTTTGCACCTTATTAAATTTGGTGATCCAAACGAAATATATATATATATTAACATTTTACTTGGAAAGCTAGGAATAATGCAGTGTTATTAATCTCTACAGAAAAGATCGGTGAATGAAACAGAAGCAGTTAAGAAAGGAATGAAACAGTGAGGGTAGAAAGTGTAGATTAAAAGAAAATAATTGGAATCGAAATAGTTGAAGTAGTTGAGAAGTGTTACATTCTTTTCCAGAGCTTGCTTATTTTTCCCCACGAGATAACCATTAAAATGGATCAAGTCAAACAAATCTAAGGATTTTTTTCCAGTATATTATCCTGTACTTCTGGACGACCAATGGACTTAGCTTACGTCTTTCTGTATGTCTAAATAACTAAACTCTGTCGACTCCACTGTTCCAAATTGCAACTACTCTCTGCCATAACACAAAATATAATTGTCTATATTAACTACCTCATGCATCATTACCCGCCTGGGTCATGGTGACTATGATTATTTACCGTGTCAGTCTTGGGTAGAAAGTGAGAAAGGAATAACCTAATCTCAGATGATAGTCATTGATGGCACGAGTCCTTACAATCTAAGATTTTCTTCAACACAACTTTTTGACAGTTTTATTTCCTGATGAACCGTTGAAAAGCATAATTACTTACACTACTTAAGACAATCTCTAGATCCCAACATTTACAGAGATATATTTCAAATATATGCGTTGTACAGTCTACAAAGTAACGAACATCACAACTACATAAACGGTATAATGAGAATATTTTTCACAAGTCACACGTCGATTTCTGTTAAGTTTTCTCCAAAATAAACAATACATTTATTCTACAACCATTTGTACAGAAGTAGCAAAGAATTGATTATATTTTACTGCTATTGGCGATTTTTCCAATAGTTGAGATAACATATGTTAATTTTTGGGTATTGTTTTGTGTCGTCAGAGGTGGAACAGGCCGATCGTTTTACATTAAATGCAATGTCTGAGTATTATTTAGTGGAGATGTAAATACAAACCTTCAATGTCAGTGAGTTTTGTGAGATTATAGCATAGCAATGAAACTTGCAGACTAGTTGTTGGGTTTACATTCTCATAAAATAAGATGACAGAAGACGTGACTATTGACGCATATATATATATATATATATATATATATATATATATATATTCAAATGTTGCTTCCATCTGCTTTTCTGAGAAGCCCTACAACTCACTAGAATAGATCCGTCCGTTAATTGTACACGGGTTTGGACACTAGGCAGATTTCTTCAAATATAAGTATGATTTACAAACTTAGAAAATATTTTCCTTCCGGTCCAATACCAAACAATTGCCTCGAGTGCAAAACTGTGAAACATATTAACGTTCTTCCCCAATTAATATGTACTATGTATAGCAGATTCCGATATACGTATACGTCTCCCTACCACTCGTTAAACCAAACTTATTTAACTGCGCGATCTTGGGAAAAACTAAAAGTGAACTCTGCTAATAACGCACTAAGTTTCTAGTATCAACACCATACAGGGCAAGCTAACAACAGTCAACATGAACATCGTATTAACCTAAGCATTATTTACAGCAGGTAACCACAATAAACATTATAGCAACAATTTTTTTATTTTACTGAAAAGTTGGGATTTGTTATAGCCACCTATTTTGTTTGCGTATATAACGGCCTATATTGCATATAAAAGAAAACAGTTTTTCATTGTTTATGGCATATAGGTGCGCTTGCCTATTGAACTTGATATATCTAGAGCGAGTAGAATGATCAGGCATTTAAGCTAATATCTGACAATTTCATGCAGGTGTCATATGTCAGGGAAACTAGTTCAGACAAGATCGTGTCTGTACATATAAAACAGAAGAAATACCATGATGCAAAAATAAAGAGTGAGGTCTTCAAGGTTAGAGACAAAATGTTATTACACAATTCAAGAAAAGTAACACGGATTGAGGAAAGTCAAAGTCTAAAGAACTGGACTGCTGACCATAAACGCGATATAAAAAAACAGGGAACAATCGCTTTGCAAGGTATAAGATCTCAATACATAGAAGTAGGGTCAAAATATACAAACATAAGGGAAGCGATAGAGACCAGAACATATGCTCTAAGACAGAAGAGTATCAGACGATAGTATTTCAGAAAACAAAGTGCCTTTTAACAAAAGAAAGCTGAACAGGAATCTGAAAATATGGCTGAACAAGACTATATAAGTGAGAGATAGCGGGAGGAGGAGAGAATATAAAAAACTTAGCATTTTTTATCATCAAATGCTGTTATTTGTACTATGTATCTGTTCACAAATATCAAATAAACTTTTTCCGTACATATTATGTTCGTTAGTTTACTTGTATTTGCAAAGCATTTTATCATCTATAATACCTGTCAATGCTTATGTTACTAGAATTAAATCTGCGACCTATGTAATTAATGTATGTATGTACCCAAGAAACTGTGACTAAAAGTCTTCATGATGCTCGAATTTTATTTACTATCCAATAATATCAATATTTTAAGAAAGACAAGATGTTCACACTGGAATCCGAAGATAACAATTCAAAATTAAACTGTAGTTAATAAAGTCTGTAGCGACTTGTTTACCACAAATGTTATTATATATTTACATCAGCTTTCGTGATAATAAAACGTAATAAATCAAAGTAATGCAGAATGTACAATAATATAAACTATGAAAGTCATGACAGTTCTTTAATTTATGTATGGATTCATCTAATGGTTATTGTAGTATAGTCGATATCAGGTAATATCTTCAACAATTAATTGGAAAAATCTACCTTCCAGTAACGTAACAGTTTTCATTGTGCTGTGAGAAAAACTAGTGGCATACTTATTTCGTAGAATATGCAGAAATTGTGGCATGTCTTGTTTTTATTATTTGCGGAAGATAACATGGGATTCAAAATTCTGAAACTCAGTTTTACAATTGATGCAAAAGCATTCCTTGGTAACTACTCCTGTGTCCGGAATGAAATGTTGAATCCCCTTCCGCCTGACCCAGAGCCTACAGCAAATGCTACAACAGCACATGATTTGCTGTAAGTAATCTCAAGTCCAGGTAAAGTTGCCTCATCGGCTTCTCTCCAGATTGTCACTCTGTATATTAATAATAATAATAATAATAATAATAATAATAATAATAATAATAATAATAATAATAATAATAATAATAATAATAATAATAATGCAGGTTAATGCACCTGTCATCTACAATAACACTCCTTATTCCTGGGACCCTGCAACTACTAAGTAATAAATATTGTTCACTAGGCTTCTGTAATGATTACTCTACTGAGTCTGTTATTTCAATAACCCTATGAAGTTAAAATTAAATTTGTGGGCTTTTGATTTTGTTATCGCTGTCTTTGCTTCAATTATTTTGAATTCTATATTTCGAGTCTTTCATAATTTTGGTAACGCTTATGAGACGTCATTCATAATGACGATGCTGAATGATCATGCGCTTTTGAAATATGACCAGAAAAATGTGGTCATTCCCCAAACTCATTTCTCCGCTCTATACACGCGCGATTGGATGGGTGGGTGGACTGGGTAAGAGTGGATATGTGTAAGATAATTCTATTCAACAAAACGTCAGTTTCTCAAAATATCAAATTCGCCATCGTCTCGAACCATCAATAACCGTCTCGCACAATACTCAGTAAATATTTTTGACAACTTCGCTGTTCACTCTAAATATGTTAAATCCATAAACAGATACATGAACGTGTACTTTCAAATATATGAAATTTGTTATCTACGTTAAAATAACTCTACCAGATGAAGATTCTTTCTTCATCCTGAAAATAGGGTAATAGTATAATATTTAGAGACACACAGAGGGTGTGGATTTAAAATATTAAATGAAGATTAATATTACTGGAGAAAATAAATCGGAGAATGATTTCCATCCAGTCTGTTTCTTCAATACCATAAATGCCCAGTCTCCCAATTTTGGGTGGTCACGAGCAAATCATCAAACCATGGTGCAGCTGGTAATGCATCATTTGATCAGGAAGACAACTGGTCATAGAATACAATTAATTGTGCTATATAGTCTCTACATTTGTTTCTCAGTACTGAACTTTCCACTGTGTGACAATCAATACATATTATATGTTAATCTATTATACCTTCAAAGATGACTTTACGGTGAAGTTCTTGTCAAAGGCTGACCTGCATTTTTTTGAGAGGCTGAATTGTAAACAAAACACCATGCAACGGAACACATATGTCTCATTTGAATCATCACCATGGCCTTATTATTCAATGTTCACTGTCGCCGAAATAAACACAGACAACCACAACAAAAGCTCACATTCTAAAGAATAAACAACTGCCTTTAAATCCTTACCAAGAATGCCACAATCTAACTCTTGTATTACCACCAAACGGAGACAGGAAAAAGTGATCTAAAAATGGACTGGGACTACATTCGTGAGTACTGAACCGGATTTTATTAATTGTGTACTGATGCCAACTGACAGGAAGTCGCCTATCTTGAAAAGGCATATGACCTAGTAGAAACGTTCAGCGTAAGGAAATGATTAGAGTGGGGAAAAAACATGGGAGGAGAGACAAAGATAATTTCAAAAATAACAGATGTAACAAATGCAAAAACATTAAGACCTAGACTGGAAACGAATGGCTTTTCCTTCTATATTTTGAAAGATTCAAACCTATATTGTGGTAATACTCATGGTGGGACATGACCGTCATCCTAGGAGATAAATCCAGGTCCGCTCACCAAAACTAAACCCTCTTTCAAGGGCAATCCATATCTCTAATAAACAAATAAACTAATCATTTTGAGAAGCATTTTGCCTTTTGTATTAACTGTTTTATGTTTTTTGAATATATATATATATATATATATATATATATATATATATATATATATATATATATATATATATATATATATATATATATTTTGTATTTCACCACCCAAAACAAAAACTAGAAAATCCCCTTCATTTATAAAATGAGTTCGTTGATAAGTGTATATTGTCGTGCTTACAGAATATCTCTAAAAACACACCCTTTTTCTTGGGTAAACCATCGCAAATACGCCAAAACAAAAATGATTCATGTAAGATGTACATGAATTCTGTTCCATTTGTATTCTGTGTGAGGGATAAATGCTACGTTAAGATTGTTTTTCTTCATTTCTTAGCTTCATGCATATAAAGCGGACTGTTCACAGCCTCGACATTAATCGTTCACCAGAAAAGACAGCAAAAAGGATTACATGTAATGTCGTTATGACCTAAAGTCAAATTCCCAGTTTGAGACCCAAAATATTCACCCTTTTGAGGCTATAACAGCATTCCTGGGTTGAACCAATGGACAATTTTAACAAAGGATTTCTCTTTTAACGTTCAAGTGCCTTCTACATGTTAGGCAAAGGTGTAATCTTAGTTCCCATTTGAGGCCCAGTACTCTTTCACATCTTTCACAGATAATATATCTAATATATATATATATATATATATATATATATATATATATATATATATATATATATATATATATATATATATATATATATAACACAACCTTTATTAATCATATATAGCAAGTTGTAACTTCATCTCAAATGCTTGTAAGATTATAGAGTATATTAAATTACAATAGAAAAATAGAAAGATTGCACAATGACATTGACCTTCAAGATATGATGTACATTGTGACCTTGAAGTTATAACGGACACGGGGGTACTGAACACACTGGCTTTTAATGATTTATAGGTAACTGATGGTACCTCTATACATAGAGACAACGAGCAAACGGTTTCATTTATGCCAGTGGATATTCAGATACAAATACGAAAATGTCGAATAACCAATGTTGCAATTAGTATGCAGTGATTGGGCCAAACACCACCTTAAAAAAAAAAAAAACATTTTCTGAACAAGATTGATTGTGTTTGTAAATCATAAGTTACTGCAGCCTCATTACACAAAATATTTAAGATATTCTACAGTGACTTTAATAATTACTATCATAGTCGAAAGGTTAGTGGACATACGATTAAGTACTGTCCACAACAGTATACTCTGAACATGAAGTATCGCTTGAAATAAACTAGAGTATGAGGGATTTGTCGCTCGAAGCAGTAACTGGCATGAAAAGGGTGTACGAGAAAAGTATTTTTTAAAGATGAAATAGAATTACAAAATACCAGCCATAATATATATAGCAAACAGAACAGAAAGTGATATTCCTGTATTCTACAGAATAATGCTTGATAATAGTAGGCATAATACAAATAATACTATCAT
The DNA here is from genome assembly GCA_016746295.1 of Potamilus streckersoni. NCBI lineage: Eukaryota > Metazoa > Mollusca > Bivalvia > Unionida > Unionidae > Potamilus > Potamilus streckersoni. The sequence continues at coordinate 1,207,972 of JAEAOA010001148.1, read as the reverse complement.
ATAAGTTTATTCGTACTCTAAGGAATTTCGAACCCAGGTCCACGAGAAAACGGCACCCACCAGGCCTATCCCGTCACGACTAAGCACGCATCACCAAAAACATAATGATACTGAATTGATGTTATATGAACTCGTATGTAGCAGACACAATCTCTTGAAGACCCAATACTTAATTCTCATATAAACACAGTCGTTACAGATTCCTATGAAAGAAATCAAAGTATATATGATTTTTATATTACAAGGAAAGATAAATATATACTAAACAAAACAGAAAAGGCTATCTATGGGTGCCATTTAAGCATTCTTCCACAGAATCCAGTGATAGCACTTTTTGTTCTGTTTGGCATATATTTATCATTCTTTGTAATAAAAAATTAAAAAATAATATATATCTTCATTTATTTCACAGGAATTTTGAACGACTTAGTGTGTTGTATATATATATATATATATATATATATATATATATATATATATATATATATATATATATATATATATATATATATATATATATATAATAACGAATTTTTGGGTTCTCAAGCGAGTGTGTCTGCTGGACACTAGTAAATATAACACCGATTCAGTGCTATCATTTTTTGGTGATGAGTGCTTAGTCATGACGTGATATCAGTTGGTGTGTGTAGGCAAGGTGATGGGTGCCGTTTGCTCGCGGACCTGGGTTCGAAATTACGTATAGTACGAATTAAAATTCTCTAACCTATATGATAGTATTATTTGTATTAAATTAGATAGATAGATAGATAGATAGATAGATAGATAGATAGATAGATAGATAGATAGATAGATAGATAGATAGATAGATAGATAGATAGATAGATATAGTGACATTGTGAGAAACTCAGTGCACAAATATATGCTTAAGAAAAGTTAGACTTTTCATAGCAACATCACATTAAGATTGGAAACTTCAGTCGCTCGCGATACATTTGGTACAGGCGCTCGACCATGTATATGATGCGGTATTGGAATCTGGTAAACGAATATGTTGACCATGTAGATTATACTCGACTATTATCGGACGAGTTGGCAAAGAAATACTAATATTTCAAAAAAATCATTGAATGAATAAATAATACGATGATGATTTTATTATTAAATTTTGGTATGGAATAAAGTTCCTAATAGGTGCAAGAAATGTATACATGGCTGAGCTATTAGGACTTCCTCTCTGGACGAACCATGGTTGACTGAGAGAGCTGCATGAAACGGCAGAGCAGTAAAGTATCAATATACCTTCATTGTCCACGTGGGATGAAATTGCACGCATTGTTCCCGATGCGAAAAACTACATTCTACTATTGTTCTGAAGATGTCGTTGATACTCGCAAACGAGCCCAACTCAAATAACTCCAGCTGCACAATCGCGTTGGTGATTTATAAGATTGCAGGGCAACAAATCTAGGCGCCATGAAGCTTTTCTGGAACATGTATCAGATAATAAATATCAACGTTAAAGTACCTGCGCACAGCGACGCACAATACAAAATTATTCTCGTTGCAGGATTTTCTAAAAGTGACTTTTGTCCGCAAACATTTCTGTTCCGCAAAGTTGTCAATAATGGGGTCAAAATTTTACGCAGGATGTTTCACTGGGGTGTATTTTATAATCTATGACCGCGTAGACACCATGCCTTCAAGGATGAAATCGGCTCCAAATTTGTAGAGGTTCTCAATTAGTTTGAACTTTACACCAGAAATGATTCTCCATGTATTTTCTCCAGATACCTTCCAGTTTCTTTTAAGTTTCCTCTGTAAATGTATTTCGTCGGTCGAGTATAACGCCGACACATGCGTGTATTTCGCGGCGAAGAGTAACAAAAGAGGGAAAAGCAACAACTGGCGTTTATAATGGGCGATTTTGTCCACGCTGCAACCAGCGAGTGGTAATACGGATCAGTCTCGAAAATAAAATGACGAAACATGGGTGATTTCTCCTTTTGGCAACATAGCATTCCCTATACACGATTCAAAGACCTTGCTCAAAGTGTTTGAAAAGCATAATATGTCACTATATGCACAAAACGAAGATTCGGGTGCGCGGACTGAACGTGATCTATCGTGGTTGAGTGAAATGGATTCTCAGGGGCGCTGCACTGTTACGGTTGCATAAAACAACTTGCCCCAATGATATATCGGCAGAGTAAGCACAATGAGAGAAAATTTCCATTCCGACACTTCTTGCAGTTATTTAGCACGCAATATTCACTTAACAATCGTGACTTTTACTGCTGCTGAGTACGATTATGCAGGAATCTAGAAAGCAAATTTTTTATAATTGATCGCGTTGAAACAGAAGATAAAGCTCCTGTATGTGATATATGTTTGAATCTGATTGCTTGAACGTTTCCGTGGAAGCTTTTTAACCTCACTCCCTTAGCGGTCAGCCAAATTTTACACAATTTTCCGAACAAGTCTAATCTGGAATTTTCTACATAGTTGTGAGTTAGAAACACTATTGTTATATGGTGGAAATAACTCAGTTTGAAGTGTTTATTATATTGCATGAAGCTTCCGCGCAATGGAATCGACAAGAACTTTATTACTACGATCATGATAAAACACGCGATGATATTAATGAGTTTCCGCAGCCACTCACTGCTGGATCCATGACTGTCCCTTCCCCACGTATGACAATCCTGCCACTGAACGGTATAAAGTAAGCGATCATTGTTCAACCACTGATACGGAGCATCTGCCGCGAATTTACACCAGCAAAACGACAATCCTAGTTATCTGCTTATGCTTTATTGATCATTTAATTGTGCAATGAATTCCGACTGCATAGAATGCAGCAATAAGTTATATTCCTGCCAATATGAAATATATGACGTCACGACTTTGTCAGCTGCATTTCATTGAGTAGGTGCAGTTCTTGCCTGAACAAACTCAAAAATAACCTTGCCACAGGAGATATAATAAAGACGTTTATGTAACTTAATAAACAATTTGACTACACTGGTCTGCAATTTTTTTAATTTAGTATGCTTCAGAGATAAAATGTACTACTTATTATGGATTTTAATGTGCTGAATTCAAACGTGATAATAAAAACAACTGACTGGCTACCGTTTCCAAGACATTTAAGTTTTTGCCTTTGCTTTTATGTAAATTGGGTAAACGAATTGTAAATCTGGGTCTTTTCGTGTGTTTATGATTGCTTTAATGATACTATTTCAACTATCGAAACACTTTAAAAATACAGCAAAACGGCTGTATAATCTTTTTTAAAAGAGCAAAGAACTTAAAGTATTTTGAAGTGAATCCAAAATCATACTGATAAAGTTCTACCAATGTCCAAAAAAAGTGAAGAAAAAAGTTCTGTGTAAATTTTAAAACCGGTCAGCCATGAATTGTGACGTTCTTACGGTGGCTCTGTCCATAACTTCGAATAATTTTCACATCAGTTCCGTAATAATACTATAGTTCAAATAATGAGCACTTTATGTTTCCACTGAACATTCCAAACAAATTGTTTCCTCTCGAATAATATCTAAGTAAAAACTTAAAACACGTCTGCAGGCTTACAACAGGAACACAAAAATGAGGATGACTTTACATGCCTGTCTTATATCGAGCTTTGGGTCTCATTCTTAAGCGCAGGTGTGGCCAGTTTATGAAGAGATGCATGTTATGTAATGTGTTCATATACGTGTATTTGCAAGAGGTACAACATGCCAGTTTTGTTACACTAGACGTTATGATTGACCATGTTTCCGTACATATATAGATAAAAGTATTCAAAACTGCAGACTGGTTGGAGGGTTTACAATTTCACTAAGTAAATTTGAATAGGAAGTGACCAAATTTTGTGTATACGTCCAAGGAAAAGACATCTGAAGGCAAACTGAATCAGAAGCTTAGATGAACTGAACGATAATATTTTCTGCCGAAGAAAACGATGAAAATAACAGAAACTTGTCAAATAATATAGCAAGGACAGTCATCAATTCAAATGTGGAATTGGAAGGCTGCAAGTTATTATGAGAGATTCATTATTCAACAGGACTCAAGGTTATGAGAGAAACAGAATAAACCACATATACTGCATGCATAATATCTAGTAAAACCAGAATTGTTTTGGGATTAGTACTTGCTGAAAGTCGCGGTGACAAAAGTGGTTAGCGTGCGTTACTTACGACCAAAAGGTTCTGGGTTCTAACCCTGACATCGGACCAACCTGGAAGAGCTATTGTGGTGTCTCTTTGGGTAGGACATTTACTCCAATTAATACGGCATTAAATAACATGATTATATTATTATGCCCTAAAGCACCACAACAAAAAAAATTGGCCTTACTAAATGAGCAACAGAGATTGCAAGCCATATATTTTTAATGTTAACTGTTTAACACATACGGTCTAATAGGTGCAAGGAGAGGAGGGAATCTGTGTAGAGCAATAAATGGTACATGATTCCCCTGAAAGACGAATGATTGCATAGATTAGTAATACTGTAATTGTTTTGGTTGAACGACTTGAACCTTTGATGGAAGCCAGGAAAAAAATTCAAAATGTCAAGATATATTTTACTAATACAATGGTCACGATAAATTCCTTGATACAGGTTAGCTTGAAACCATGTATTAAGTCTCCTAAAGAATTTCGGTATCGGTTTTTCCTCTCATCTAGGTACCAGACAAGGTCGTGTACTATGCCCTGATTTGTCCATATGCATTAAGGATCTTAAGAATGGGCTGCCTGTAAAAAAAAATACCTTTGTGTTATCATTATAAATGAAGCAACAGAGCATATACTTATTATAATACATGCCGCTGATTTTGTTCACTGCATTGAAATAGATTTCATTTCCTCAACAAATATTTATTTTTGATCAATATTGTCAAATTCTGGTGCAAATTGCAATGTGGATAAAATCAAAGTAATTGTTTTAAGATACGATGGAATATTTAGATAAATTTAGAAATGGTATTTTAGACGTTTGTTGAATGACCTAGTCTGCTTATTAAAATAAATGGAAATAGTATCAGTTTTAAAGATGATGCTTGGAAAAGCTAAGCATGAATTGTAGGATCAACTTTTAAAATTTAATGAATGTATTTCAGATATGTTTCGATAAATTTGTGTGGTTTTATGTTTTATGTATTAAACTTATCGATGGCATGATTAAGTTTGTCTTCCGCTATTAATCAAAAGTCTGTATCTGCAATCAATACAACTTTATGAACAGCACGTGTATGAGTAATACATAAGCATTTGAATAATATTCCAACTACCAAACACGTGTTGCCTATCATATACTGTGTTATATATTCAGACATTGTGCTTTTCATGTGTGTGTGTGTGTGTGTGTGTGTGTGTGTGTGTGTGTGTGTGTGTGTGTGTGTGTGTGTGTGTGTGTGAATGTTTGGCTACTTTCCAGATTATTTTCGAATAAATTGCGAATATAACGAACAGGAAATGAATTTTTCGGCGGCGGCGGCGGCTGTGTGCACTTTGCACACGCAACCAGTCGGATCTGCATATATTATCACACATTATTTTTCCCTTATCAAACCTGGTTTTTGTATAATTTTAATACCATGCTAACGTATTTGTATTCGAAAGACAACACACGTGAAAAAATTTAATGTATTCAATTGGGTTTGCTTTTGTATAGATCAAGCCAATAAAATTTTATTTCTATAGTTCAACAAAGAGTTTAAAGTAGTATTAGTTCAACTCCAGGAAGTTACAAATATGTTACAATCATGTCAAGTTTATCTTTCTTAGACTTCCATTAAATCTTAGAGATGCAACGTTTTGAACTTTCAATGATTTTCTATAGAGACTGGTTGATATTATGATTTCTATGACCTATTATAATTCTTCCACATTGTACCCAGAATGGACTAAATATTGTCCACGAACAATGAACATAGTTTTCTTTTAAGATAAAATGTATATCATGCAGAGGATTATAGGAAAAGATAGGATTGACACAAAATACTGTTAAATAAGAGATAATTCATATTTGTTGTTAGTTTTATATGTTTTTAATTGTAGTACCAAACCTAGACTGTCAACATTTTTTAACTATTGATTCCCATGAGGAAAATGTCATGTGATTGGTTTCTTGAAGACCCTGTAATCAGACATTGTATTGTACTATCTTATATACAGTATCATCATGTGGTCTGAATTACCGAAAATACATTGATGTATTTTGTTGTGTTTTAATGCGAACTAAAACATATTGAAACTACAATGCAGAAGGAATATTATATCAATGTTTCTATCATGATGGCTTTTATATAAAGACAGACAGAAAGATACAGCAGACAAACAGACCAGACTGATGTAATGGACATTCAAAATTCCTAAAATAAGTCTTCCTGCAAGAAATGTTAATGGAATCTCAGATAGAGACAGACAGACAGACAGACAGAGCCTTACTCTAAAGAATCACAAGAAGTACCGTTAGACCAATAAAGCCTTGTACAGCTGTCACCCCCAATGGTCTTATTGGTGGACCAACTGGAAACACGAATACCATCTTTATCCGTAAAACCGAGAAGCTCTATTCCTAAACAAAATCGTGTATAAGATGACTAAACAAGCTATAACTTAAATTTAAATAAAATATGACGGTTGTACACCTAACATAGGTAAAGGCAAAACATATATTTGCTAATAGAGAACCCAACAATACTAGGAACGGCATAAAATCAAACACATTTAGCAGTAGTTTAAGCTTCAATTGCACGAGCATTGTCCTAGAATGCATTTCAGTGCACAATAGAATATTTTTCGCTTTAGTGCCTATCATTTTTTAATCCCTCCTACTCAGGGACAAACATGTGAATACAATTTCTCTTTAGAAAATTAGTTTACTGCATACCGTGTTATTTTCAATAGCCACATTTTCCAACTGCGATTTCAAGACGTGCTGTCCGTTTAACAAAGTTATCGATCTGACCTTTACTCTATGAAATTTGTACTTACCTTTTATTCCGTAGAAGAATTACTGAGAATATCTCGAAAATAATGCGCTTTACAGTACCCAGTTGGATTTCCTCGCAGATATAAATAGCGTATGTGTGTTTATGTTAAAAATACCATTGCATAAAATCTACTCAAACTACCGAAGATGATAACTAGCTTACTGTAGATATTACCCTAAGACTTCTGCGTTCATACACAAATGGATTATTTCCGTTTGCATCTCTAACAAGTCCTACATCTGTTTGATAGGAGCGGAAGCCAATTGACATGCAAGCAAATTTATTTCCTGTTTTATCATAAATATGTTTGATCTGTAAAATAATGCCTTAAGTGCTAACCTGTGAAATACTTCCTACATTTAAAGTTCAAGGTATATTGAACACCTTTTATTACTATTTTATAACACACGTAGTAAGTCATATGTAAAATGTACATTTGCTATCAATAATATGCAACATTTCCTCAACCCTTTCAAACGTATAGAAGATTTCAAACTTGAGACTTATTTGGACATTCATAGGCTGCTTCTTCAAGAACAGTTTCATATATTAAATCAAGAGGTGCTGACTTAAATCTGATACGTTTCTTCATTTATTCCATGTGTTTCTGTTGAATCGTTGCGTATTGCTGCTGTAACATGTACAAAATAGTCAAATGTTACCCTAAATAGAAATTTGTATTTACACACATTTACATATATCACTAATTCCCCCTGATACATCAGTGGTTTTGGCCATGTTACTAATGAAGTTGCTGTTCGTAGCACAAAGGCTAAAGTGAAGTTAAACCAAATACTTTATAAGACACAGGCTATCCTCGATCACTCCAAGCTTCTTGTGTACGATTTGTACGTATCAAGGTTTGCTATGGTGGAAAGACGGCCTTACTGTACACGGACACCGACAGCCTGCTGCTTCAGACTGAGAATGTCGATAAGCATCAAAGACACAAGAGAACACCCTCTCGAGCAACCACTCTAGTGCAAGCGAAAAGGTGGTAGACAAGTTTGCTAAGTTCCGTAACCTGCGCCACAAGAAGTAAATGATTCTGAAGGCTCACAACCTGGATATCCGCAAGGCCAAAGGCATTTCCCGGACAGTACTAAATGCCGACATCCGACATCGCCTCAACCTCGAATTGTTATAAGAAATAAAAGCGTTTCAGCACTCTATGAGCACCAAATGAAGCAAACAGACCAGCGTGTTTGATTCCGGATTTATATTGATTACTGGAGTCGCCCGCACAATTGGTGCATAAGCAACAGTCAACATGACAATTTCAGGAATTGCAATCAATAGTTTTTGCTAGTGAGACGCGATATCTCACCAATTAGGGATGCCTCAGCCGATGTTAACTGTAAAACCCATTCAGTGATAAGTTTGGCATGCTAGCTTCCCGATTTGGCTGAAAACATTTTGCCTGGACGTACTATTGTCCAAACGGCTGATCAGCAAGTGTAAATTTGAACATTTTTTCTCAAGGCACTGTCTATACGCCGGCTTCATCCAATTATCTGCAATTTGTAATTTATCAATTGTGCTATCTTTTCTTGAGCTGTACGAATCCAACGTTCAGCGAGAAAAAATATTTGAGCAGGGAAAGATTTACTTTAAAGGTACTTTTAAAGCACTTGTGAGCCGAAAACCCCACAAATGGTGCATCTCCTTACAATCAACATTTACTCGAAATTTTGCAGATTATGCGTCGGTGTGTAAAAGCAAGAAAACTTCTACTCATTGCCAAGATTGCTGTTCACGATAATAAGGTCCACTTGTTTTTATGTTCTAAGTGCAGAAACTGTGTAGGACTAGTATTTTAGCTTCGACAACATCTTGATAAGCTCTTTCATCCAAATGTTGGCCAAGCCATTTATTCCTGATTACTTAACCACTAAACAAAACTCTAAGTGTGACCGTTACAATAATCTAGAAGTGATTTTTTTTCTAAAATTGCATTTTAGTTTGCATTTACGTGTAAGCTCGTTCAAAAGTAACAAAAGAAAGGAATGAACCCAACAACCTTTGTAAATTTTAACAAAAGTAATTTATTTTCCTAGAAAACAGTAAAATTATGAAAAAATCTTGCAGTTTGTGAATATAATCCACAAATTAATCCTGGAATCTAAACATATAAGTCCTATCACTAAAATGTTAGCAATGATTCCAAGTTCGAATCCCGGCGAAGATCCAAGATGGCGGACGATGACGTCAGATGAATGCAATATTGATGTGTCAAAAGTTCCTCGTTGAATTATGTAACTCAAGAATAATAATCCGGCTTTAGAATTCTGAATACTTTCCGCTGAATATCTTTGTCCAGGAATTTGATCGAAAAGGTCACTTATGTGTTTCCAAGAGAATATTTTTTTTAAATATTACTTTGAAATCAACTGGCAACAACAATAAAAACACCTTGAGCTCTTAAAGGTGTTGTTTAAGAATGAATCATAACACTGAGATATAGTATTAAACCCACTAAAAACGCAATTTCAGACAACGTGATGTTCCACTTTATCATTTACTACAAGTCTTTCATCACGGAGGCCAGCACAGCCCTCACCATTTATACATTATTTTCACACTGGAAATGAATTTAACAAGGTTGTTTACAACATAGCTAACACGTAGACTGAACATGACCTTGGTAACAACCAATCACTTTATCTTAGCGTTTAGAGACTGCTCAACCATGGTGAGCTAAAAAAAAAAATAATTATTAAGCAATACTTTTGCGTTCTAATCAGGTCAAAACATAAACAGAATTCTCCGAAAAATATCAAACTCAGTGAAAAAAATTATCATTACAATAACTTAACGAAATACAACTAAAATAAAGCAATTTAAATATAGCACACAAGTAATTAAATAACAAATACATAACAATAAAAGAAATATTTACCTGAGACTTATCTTAAACATCAGTCTTAAGGGAGTTATTTTGTTCAGTTGAGAGGATTTAATTGATTTATTAAGTTATTCATTGGAATTACAAGGCACTCATACACTTTGATACTAACTGGCTATAAGTGAATTCATTTAACGTTCATTGTTATATATCAATACTGTTGGCACATGAAATCATTCCAGCCTATTGACATTTCATCGTAAAGATTGGACATCATTCGGAACAATATTGAACTGATTTGAGATACACAATAATTTTGAATGGTCGATATAATTTGTACAATACTGTAAGTTATTGGTTTATTTAATCTTTGTTAAATGGTACAAACCAGTTCTGTTTCACTCTTCTCTCTTACTTTAAGCCATAGCATCGTAACACAATATATGTGTGTGAGAATATGACAAAAGTTCTAGTGAGATGCCAAGCAGAATTAATTCTTGATTAGTTCGTGTTAAAATAGTTGATCTGCAAACTGATTTCGAATTACCAAGAAGATTATTACCATCTTCGTATTGCATTCGCTCTGTAGCGTTGAAGTAAGTAAGAGAGAGACAGACAGACAGGTAGACAGAGAGAGAGAATTGATGACGGTGCAAATAAAGACATCCTCCAATGTTTTGAGCTCTACATCACGTGAATAAACAATTTACATCCAAACCAAATTATAAACACAATATCCACGAGAAATAGCTTTGACTCCTGCATGTTTATGACTGAAATAAAGAACAGAAAGAAAACACGAGAGAAGACATAACTGAGAAAGGTATAAATTCTGTAATTTTCATATAAATTTTACAAAGACACTAACTCAAACATCAAAGAAGGGTTATCATGCCCATCTCGCAGAGAACCAAAATATTTATATAAAGTTTTATAATTATAATTTTATCATTGTGCATAGGCTGTGCTGGCCTACATGATGAAAGACTTGTAGTAAATGATAACGTGATCCATCACGTTGTCTGAAATTGCTTTTTTAGTGGGTTTAATACTATATCTCAGTGTTATGATTCAGTCTTAAACAACACTTATCGTCATCTTATCATACACATCTATAAAGGGGCATATGCAATTTGATTTATGTTTCCTTTATTTTTGTCTCTTTTTATTATTATGTATATTTTAAATCGAAAGAAAAATTATCTGACAAATATTAATGATGAAACCATCCTGTGACGTGTGATTCTGGGGTTTAGGCTGATATCCTCAAAATGATGAAACGATCCTGTGACGTGTGATTCTGGGATTTAGGCTGATATCCTCAAAAGGATGAAACCATCCTGTGACGTGTGATTCTGGGGTTTAGGCTGATATTGATATCCTCAAAATGATGAAACGATCCTGTGACGTGTGATTCTGGGGTTTAGGCTGATATCCTCAAAATGATGAAACGATCCTGTGACGTGTGATTCTGGGGTTTAGGCTGATATCCTCAAAATGATGAAACCATCCTGTGACGTGTGATTCTTGGGTTTAAGCTGATATCCTCAAAATGATGAAATCATCCTGTCACGTGTGATTCTGGGGTTTAGGCTGATATCCTCAAAATGATGAAACGATCTTGTGACGTGTGATTCTAGGGTTTAGGCTGATATCCTCAAAGTGATGAAACCATCCTGTGACGTGTGATTCTGGGGTTTAGGCTGATATCTTCAAAATGATGAAACCATCCTGTGACGTGTGATTCTTGGGTTTAAGCTGATATCCTCAAAATGATGAAATCATCTTGTGACGTGTGATTCTGGAGTTTAGGCTGATATCCTCAAAATAATGAAACCATCCTGTGACGTGCGATTCTGGGGTTTAGGCTGATATCCTCAAAATGATGAAACCATCCTGTGACGTGTGATTCTGGGGTTTAGGCTGATATCCTCAAAATGATGAAACCATGTGATTCTGGGGTTTAGGCTGATATCCTCAAAATGATGAAACCATCCTGTGACGTGTGATTCTGGGGTTTAGACTGATATCCTCAAAATGATGAAACCATCCTGTGACGTGTGATTCTGGAGTTTAGGCAGATATCCTCAAAATGATGAAACCATCCTGTGACGTGTGATTCTGGGGTTTAGGCTGATATCCTCAAAATGATGAAACCATCCTGTGACGTGTGATTCTGTGATTTAGGCTGATATCCTCAAAATGATGAAACCATCTTGTGACGTGTGATTCTGAGGTTTAAGCTGATATCCTCAAAATGATGAAACCATCCTGTCACGTGTGATTCTGGGGTTTAGGCTGATATCCTCAAAATGATGAAACCATCCTGTGACGTGTGATTCCGGGATTTGGGCTGATATCCTCAAAATGATGAAACCATTCTGTGACGTGTGATTCTGTGATTTAGGCTGATATCCTCAAAATGATGAAACCATCTTGTGACGTGTGATTCTGGGGTTTAAGCTGATATCCTCAAAATGATGAAACCATCCTGTCACGTGTGATTCTGGGGTTTAGGCTGATATCCTCAAAATGATGAAACCATCCTGTGACGTGTGATTCTGGGGTTTAGGCTGATATCCTCAAAATGATGAAACCATGTGATTCTGGGGTTTAGGCTGATATCCTCAAAATGATGAAATCATCCTGTCACGTGTGATTCTGGGGTTTAGGCTGATATCCTCAAAATGATGAAATCATCCTGTGACGTGTGATTCTGGAGTTTAGGCTGATATCCTCAAAATAATGAAACCATCCTGTGACGTGTGATTCTGGGATTTGGGCTGATATCCTCAAAATGATGAAACCATTCTGTGACGTGTTATTCTGGGGTTTAGGCTGATATCCTCAAAATGATGAAACCATCATGTGACGTGTGATTCTGGGGTTTAGGCTGATATCCTCAAAAGCCGTGCCTCAAATTTAGCCACATGCTTCAAAACAGTGCATGATAATTTCAAGCCACGTCTTTGATTCTTCATTAAATCCCTTCGATAGTCAGAAAATTTCTCCTTATCAAATGGAGTGGAAAAGTTCCCTTTATTTTCCGTTGTAGAATAGAGATTGTAATAATAATAGCAATAAGGAATTATCTAGCTCTACATACTATATGCTGACTATAAAGTCCATAATGAATATAATTATTGTTGATAATATTGCTGTATTGTTATTGTTTTTATTATTATTATTATTATTATTATTATTATTATTATTATTATTATTATTATTATTATTGTTGTTGTTTTTGTTATTATTATTATTATTATTATTATTATTATTATTATTATTATTATTATTATTATTGGTGATATGTATGGACATACTTAAGTAGACTATATTAATAAGTCTAAATTTGTACGTGGAGAGCAATATGGTGTGCAAGCGTCAGACACCTTCAAGGGTATCCTAACTACATGTAGGGCATTGCTGACCTATGTTCCCACTACCTTCACTAATTACTAAGTAATGGTTAGTGAGGTCAAAATTCACATTTTAAATAAAATAGTAATAATAACTTTTAACCTTTAAAAACCAATTTGGTCAAGCAATTTTGCTCAAAATTTATAATAACGTGGATAAAATATATTTCAGCATATTTAACACGCGGATTTAGTCAGGTTATTCATGCTTAGAAAACTCCTACGTTGCACTCAGCTGTATGACGTATTCGACGTTCCGGAGAAATGTTCCGCTATTAATCTAGATAAACGCATAACGCAGACACTGGGGTTCGTTTCACTAACACTTGCGTAACTTACGCACAAAGTTGGAAGTTACGCACGCCGTAACTTACGCAAAGTGAGCGTTTCTCGAAAGTGTACGTAAATCTGATACGTCATCGCAACTTACGTATGTTGGTAATTTCACTCTTCATCGATAGGAGACCATAAAGGTGTCCTAGTGATGTAAACTTCCGGCGAAAACTTGACAGGCGACAAACACAACTTTACAGATAATAATAATGGCAGAAGTAGTCGCAAGGTTTAATAATTGGTCGGCGGGAGAAATTAATTGCCTGATAGATACAATAACTGAATATTATCACAATCTTTTTGGTCATAATACCGAAATTTCTGAGAGCATTAAAAAGGAGATATGGTTTAAAATTGTCAATTCGTAAGTATTGATTTTATCTTGTAATTTTATTTCACTTCGCATATGATTCATAAATAAAAGATTAAACAAGCATAATCCGAATAATTACATCGCCACCACGCTCTTGTCCCTATTGATACATTATGATCATAGTTTGCATTTTAAAAGAATAACATTCAAAAAATGATAATACGAATATAGGGAATTAAATTATACATTTACAATCAATATATATCTGTTCCTCGACACTAATTGTTTGACAAAATTGAGTATGAAAGGCTTTAGTCACAATGCTGATCAATTTCTCAGTAAATAATGTTCACTGTGATAATATCTAAATTAATACAAGTGAAAAAAAATTGATTCATGGACTATCACAAATATAATTCATATATCTATGTTTTCATAACAGAGGATGTTTTACATATATTTCACAAAAATAGGTTATTAAAATTACTTTTAACCAGAATTAATTAAAATATTGTTATGTATTATAACAAACGGACATAAACCTTTTGTTTTCATCAAAAAAAAAATTAATTTTTCCAAAATGCTATCATGTTACAGATTCTAACAATATTGACAAAAACATACACCCGTAACAAAATTATCATTCTAAGCAGGATACTGTACTGCATTTATTTGAAGCCTTGCTTTAAATATGATACTTAAAATATTCATGTTTGATTCTTTACATTGCTTATATAAGTAGTAATAGGGGGCGATATAGCGACAATGGGAGTTATCATTAAAAAACAGCGTGGGGTGATATAGCGACAAGATTTTTGGCGACAAATGGCACAGCGTGGGGTGATATAGCGACAAGGGGAATTTTGTATTAGCACACCCTGGGTCTGTATAGCGACAAGAGAAAATGGCCCCAGGTAACATGACATCACGGTACTGAACACTTGGTAACAGTGTAGCAATGTGTAAGTACTGTGACGTCAAGCATTCGTCAAGTACTGTGACATCAAGCGTTCGTCGTGTTAGTGAATGTAGTGATATGTATGTTTTATAACTTATACAGGCAATTTGTTATGGAAAAGTATAATCTTTTCGAGGCATGGAAAGTGGCCCTGAAAAGGGCCTTTGTTTTCGTCTTCTTCTTTTTTTTTGTCTGCATTTCTTCCACCATTGTCTAAATTTCTCTAAAATTCCTCTCTTTTTCTTTTTTACTTCTTCTTCGTATGGCATCCAGTCTGGATGTCCCATATCTCTAAACTTTTTTTGTATCTTCATCCAATTTTCATTCAGTTTTTCAAAGTCTTTTTTCTTCTTTTGGTTTTCTTTCTCTTTTCTTTCTTTTGCCCAGGTTTCCTTAATTTTCTTGACCTCTTCTTCCAGTATTTGTTTGATATTGTCTTCGCATTTCTTCATGTGATCTGCACCTTTTTTCACAAAATCCCATTCTGTTAAATGGAAGATGTCTTCCATATAGCATCTCACTTGGATAACATCATCCAGAATCTGTTTCAAGGTTCCCACTTTGAAGTATTTGGAATTGACGATTCCTCGTATTTTGTCTGCTTCTTCTATGGTTATCAATTGTAACTTAAAACTGGTTACTCTTAGTTTGTGTATCAAGTCCTCAGTAATTGTTAACTTCCATTCTTGGTTAAGTTTGTCCAGTTCGTGCACTCCATCCACGAACCAATACCAAGTATCTCTTAACTGAGTAAATAGCTCTAGACTTCCAGTCATTTTGTATTCTGTGTAGAATGGCACGAATGTTGAACACTAGGGTTTTATATACGTAAAGCACGGACGTGAATGAAAACATCCCTTAAACTCACTTCACATATGATATTCCATCTCATCAACGAAAGAGAAGCACAAAAACACACCCTATACCATCTCATCAACGAAAGAGAAGCATAAAACCCAAAATATACCATTTCAACAAAGAAAGAGAAGCACAAAAACACACCCTATACCATTTCATCAACGAAAGAGAAGCATAAAACCCAAAATAGACCATCTCATCAACGAAAGAAAAGCACAAAAACACACCCTATACTATCTCATCAACGAAAGAGAAGCACAAAAAACACACCCTATACCATCTCATCAACGAAAGAGAAGCATAAAACCCCAAATATACCATCTCATCAACGAAAGAGAAGCATAAAAACCAAAATATACCATCTCATCAACGAAAGAGAAGCATAAAACCCAAAATAGACCATCTCATCAACGAAAAGAGAAGCACAAAAAACACACCCTGTACCATCTCATCAACGAAAGAGAAGCATAAAACCAAAAAAATATACTATTTCATCAACGAAAGAGAAGCACAAAAAGCACACCCTATACCATCTCATCAACGAAAGAGAAGCATAAACCCCAAAATATACCATCTCATCAACGAAACGAGCAGCACAAATCATACCCTACACCATCTCATCAACGAACGCAAATGTAAACACACACACACACACACACACACACATTTTTATTAAAGTGAGTGTTTATAGTTACACTTCACAATATTTACACAAGTTGGCAAAATGGTAAATTGAAAAGTATTTCTTTTCTAGAGATTTGGTTAGCCCTGAAAAGGGCTGTTTAATTGAACTCCAATGACATCTGGCTAATGCTGACATCTTCCAGGACGAGCACCGCACACACATCGTCGGCTCCAGTCATTCTCCCAATTTATTGCTCTGACCTGCAGAGCGAACGGAGCTTGAGTGGCTTCACTATCCCACTCCTCCGTTTGTGGAATAGTGAAGACCTGCTGAACCTCTTGTCCTCGTGACCAGAGTCGGGGATGAATAACTGGTCTCTGCGGTGTAACTGCTGCTGCTGCTGCTGCTGCTGCTGCTGCTGGAGGTGTCCTCACCTCAGGTAGCACCTCACACACGAGTTTTACCATGGGATGCAGCAAGATCCCTCGCTGGTTCTCTATCTCCTCCACTTCTTTTTGTCTGGCTTCTTCTTTGTAAGCCTCCATAGTCAGTTCGTCCAGGAGACGTCTGGCACACTCCAGGTGTCTTTGGAGTTCAATAAGTTTTGAAATTCTTTCGCTCATCTTTAATGTGAACAGGTTCACAATGGGAGCTAGACTGACGTATGCTCGCGTTTATATCCTTGGAGAACGGACGTGATGGAAAACATCCCCTAAATTTTTATTATGATATGAAACACGCGGACTTAAAAGAAGTTCTCACGTTAACTTTTTTGACTTACCAACACAGTCAGATTTTTTTTTGTATGTTGTTGGACAAGACAGAGAGAAAAGGGTGGGTTTTGTTTGTTTTACTGATTCCCCTAAAATTGAAGTGTTTATAGTCACACTTCTAAAATTTTAAATTTTTTTTTTTGGCAAATGAAAGAAGTATATCTTTTCGAGAGTCTTGAATAGCCCTGAAAAGGGCTGATTGTTTTTTTTTTTTTTTTTTTTGACGAAGAGTAAAGGCAATCTTTGTTGAATTTTACTGTCTAAGATTGCAACCCCGTCTGGCAGCAGGTTTTCCTACACGATAAGGTCTGCTTCTGCGAAAAGAGAAAGTGAAGTCTTTGGTGTCTATTCGACAGTCCACAAATCCTTTGTCTGGTTCTTGTTGTTGATATTGTTGTTGCTGCTGCTGCTGTTGCTGCTCTTCTCTTTGCCTCTTCTGAGTTCTGTATTTCTCAGTCCATTCTTCTTTTTCTTTCTCAATTTCCTCTCTAAAGACATTCTCAATGAGATCTTGGGCTATAGAGAGCATTCTGACATTCTCTATCTCTTCAGGCTTCGGTATCAGGTTTAGCCTGACACGATGTAATTGAACGTAAGCTTCGTTGAGTTTAGCTAGTCTGGAAGGCATCTTCGTAGGATGACGAGTCAACAGTGAATGGTCAGACTGGAGACCCGTTCGCTTTATATGGTACAAGCGCGGACGGGATAGAAAACATCCCTACTGAGTTTTAGTTATTGAAACGTGAGGATAGCTCATGTCATGAGGAGGGATAGAGAGAAAGTCAAAGAGCATATATTCAAACTGTGGGTCTTTTTTATAACTAAACAAACGACAGACACGTTTTTTTTCTTCAAAATACAACATTTTTTATTCAACTAACAATGAATAGAATTAACAAGGAACAAGGAACAAACAACATTTCAATTTAAAATACAAATTATTTTTGACAAGGTTGACAACGTTGTGAAATCATGTGAGATTTCCATTGATTCATATCATGAGGCCATTGATGTACACTACGTTTTCTAGCTAAAGACAAAAGATAACCATAACGGTCACAAAACCATCGATCTACTCTTTCATCATTTCTAGAAGAGTCACGATCAAAAAAAGTGACTAAATGTTCTAAAGAATGTCCCAGACTGCGATGATGAAGAAAATACACACAATATTGTCCACACACCATGGAATCGTTGCTTTGTAACTTCACATTATTGAATCGTGTCGTCTGGGCATTTCTTCTCATAAAGTCAATGATATCGTCTTCCAAAGGTGGTAATCCATACGAATCAAAGTACTCCACACAATTGACCTGAGGAAAGTACACGGCTACCCAGTGAGTTCCTGGAAGATGACTGTCGTCTGTGTTGATGACATAAGCTTGGTGGTCTTGAGTTTTGCGATGTGGGAGTTCATCTTTAGCACACACTACAGGATTCCAAGAAGCAGTATACGAACTATTATTCAAAAGGTAATAAAGTTCCCAGGTATCCATATTTTCTGCTTGTTTTGTTTCTCTTGTTTGTTTTCTTCACAGGTGATGATAAGTCATCAATTCAATTCTGACTTTTTGCTTGAAAAGTTCTGACAAGTAACCGTTTCTTCGCCTGGTTTCCCAACTCTGGGCTAAGAGAGCTTCGATGTGATAGATCTCTCGAGTAGTCAGTGGAGGACAGGAATGATCACACAAGCCTTTATACCACTCATGCAACACGGTTTCTTCTGCGATGAGACTCCAAGCTTCGTCCAGATACTCGTCCAATTTTTCTTCTTGACTCATCATGAGACATTTATCGTGTTGAATTTGACTGGGATGATTGTTTTGACATCCATAGCAATCTTTCTTGACCAATTCCGTAATTTTATCTGCCAAGTGTTTAGCAAAACAGGAGACTAAATGTTGTTCTTGTTCTGGCCATCTTGACTTCACGACCTCGTTTTCTTTGTCTTCGTCTTTGAAATTGGTTTTCACGGTATCCTCCCATTCCATGGATTCTTCCACTTTCAAAGAAGGATAAGTGTCCTCCATAGTGTCTAATAGTCTAGAATAACTTCTCTCAAACTGTTGATTTCTATGGTATTATCGAATTCAGCATACAGGATGACGTTCGTTGTGTGGGGTAGAGGATCTGCAAACTGAAGTTCCACTCGCAGTTGACCGGATTTTATAGGGTGGAAATGTCCCTCGTCACTGCCTTGGTCTGGAGTGAAATCAAAGGCCCACAAAGTGTATCCTCCAGCATAATCGTCGTACGAAATGCCGTGACTGGTGTTGGTTCCTAGTTGACCGGTAGCTTCGTACAGGGACAAGTACGATCTCAAGTAATTCTTCTGGTCAAAGTTAGGTTCAAAGGGTCTGGTACACAGAGTCTTGCCATCGCGACTGACTTCAATTTTGGACACTTTGTAGTGGTTAAACTCAAAAGGATTTTCATTGTTGGCTCCATTGAAGGCTGCATTGCTAACGATGCCAACGATTAAACGTTTGGGTAACTGGCCTTGGAATAGATGATCTTCGATCTTGGATCGGAGTCCAGTAGCAATAGTGAATGTTTTCACTTCTACACGCCGTATCGGATACTTGGCAGTGGTTCTGCTCAAGGTGTGACTGATGTCGTTTCCCACTTTAGGTAACACTTCTACGCGACGCACGTAAAGTCTGGCTTCTTGAATTTTGGTTTTGTAGTGGACATTTTCTTCAGCCATCAAGTGGAAAGCCGTACTGCTACGATTCAATCTCAGACGAATATCTACTCCGTTCAGCAAATACTTCTCCTGCAACCACATGTCCAAATGCAAACGATCCATCAGTTCTAAATTATGAGCTCCCACGATTTTCTTTTGACGAGCAACAAATCCTTTATTGTCTTCATCTAGTTCGTCGAACTTTTCTGGTGTGTCAGGTTTCCAAATCACGCAAGCATCCAGATGAGTGTTCTTGGCCTCCTTTCCGTACGTCAAGAGATTTTCTAGGTACGCTCGGTAAGGGTAAGTATCCATGCTACTGCTGATCAGTTTGTTATTCAAGTACAAATCCACTTCGCTAAACAAGGAATGCATGAAATTGTTGACGGGAGCTACTTTGGCATCATCTGCTAGATTGGTACCGTCGGATTTTTGCACTTTGACTTTCAGATACAAGTAACTACTATTCAGATCGATGTAATCTTCCGGTTGTCCTTTGATTTCAAACTCGATGGGAGCGGAATCCGTCAAAGAGGAAACAGGATGAAATTCGACCCATTGGGATTCTTGCATGGTCATCATAGTGGGTGGCATGGCAAACAGATCCAGTTCTGACTTGGAACAGGCACAAGACTCTCGGTGCATCATTTTCTGTTGTTTTTTTTGTTTACAATTTAATAATCAAACACGTCTAAGTCTCGAACAGTTTTTCTTTTCTTAGTCTTTCTAGCTTTGAGAGTATGAAGTCCTTTGAAAGGGTGTTTTCGTCGTCTTTTTCTGCCTTGTCCTTGTTGGAACCTCAGAGAAGCAGGAATGCCTGACTCAGCAGCAAACGGGGCATTTATAGGATTTTCTCGTCGACCCAAAATATCTTTGCCTGTTTGAAGCAAAACATTTTTGCCTGCTCGTAAGAAAGCTTCTTTGGGGTTTTGTTTGTCAATGATGACATCGTGGAGAAATTCTTTACCGTGTGTCATCGCAGCATCTTTCAGGGCGTGCAATCCCCGTGTCACCATTGGTTTTAACACGGGAACCACAGTACGAAAGACCGATTTGAGCATATCCCCTAAACCATGTCCTCGTTGTCGAGTGACTCCTTGGTACACAGGATACATGACTGACAAAAAAGTTTTTAGAGTACTCTTTTTCGAAAATGGAGTTTCACAGTGACTTTCCCTTGGGTGAATGGAATATTTTGTCCCAGATCTCCTTTTATAGTTATGTTGACAGTGTCAAAATACGACTTACTGACAGGTAAATAGTGAGGATGTACAAATTCACGGTGAACGTGATAGGTGTTTCCACCTTCTTCGTCAGCAGCCGTGGCAGAATCCACTTTGAAAGGAATGACACGCAGTAACGGTACAGAGGTGTGACCTACTACGTTGTACTCCACTACATCGGAGTACACAAAAATCAAATTCAGTCCTTGGTTCATTACTACAGGGAAATGAAAATGTTTGGCAAAATCCAAATTGTTACCTATGGGTGGCATTTTGGTTGGATGATTCTTGACCATTTCGGGGTTTCCACCTAAAATGTGATACAATTCAGGACAAAATGTAATGGCCAAGACTTTGTCATGTGAAAATTTCATCAGGAGGCGACGAGCTATTTTGTGGTATTCAATCTTGACACTTTTTTTAGTTTTCTCCAAGGCTTTTTCAAACATGATATTGAACCTGTCAGCAAGGGTGTTCACCAAATGTTGACCGCTAAAATAATAACCTGAAGGAATTTTCATCATGTAAGTGGTTCGATTAGTGGCAGGATTCTTTGTTTTCGGAAAGTCAACTTTATCACTGCGTTCATCCATGACTTGTTGCACTTGTTCATCTTCAACTTCTATGGATACAGTGTTTTGAGTTTCAACGATGTTTTTAATTTGTGTTGGGTGAATCATTTCTACCAAAGCCACTTCCCAATAGGCTTCGTCATCAAATCGAATGGCCTGAGGTAATTTGGCCGTGTAACAGCACAAAGTGTTTTTGGGAAACACCTCCATGGAACTGTCACTGGGTAAGGTTAAGTAAAATTGGTTGTTCATAATTCCACAGTTCTAGTGTCCGAGGAGTCACTGGAGACCAGAGGAGTGTCTAAAAGAGAATGGTTAGGATGAATGTTGGAACTGACGTTGGACACCAGACTCCCGTTGTTGTTGTTTCCGTTAGAGGAATATTTTAGAGACGGGTTGGGAAGAAGGTAACCAATGCAACTGCTGAGTAAAATGGTCCACAATTGTTTGTCTCCTTGTTGTAAACTTAGATTGGCAATGGCTGCACCGATGACACAATACACCACAAAGATTTGGCAGAAAAAGACGATTTGCGTTTTAGGCACACGTTCTCCACACCACACCCACAAGGGTTGCTTTTGTAGATCTTGCAGAGAAGAACTGGGGGAAGAAGCGTTCACAGTAGGAACTGAGGCTGTGTTGAAGACCATGATGGTCACTTCTTTTTATAGTCAATGATTTGAGAAGCGTTAATCCAAGAGTCAAAACTTGACGGATATCCTTTCCAATGTACTTTGACTTCTTTGACACGTCGTTTTCCCACTTTTCGTGTTCTTCGATCGAGAATGCTTTCGATTTCGTACACGTCGTCTTCTTTTTTGGTCACACGTTGTAACTCGGGTAAGTAAAACGTTCCTTTTAACACTTCTCCGTTCATGTCTTCCAATTTATAGACGGGAGGATAACGACCACGCACTCGTTCAGTGACACGAAACAATTCGGTGGTCCAGTTGGGCAAGTAACCTTTGTCGAAAGTACGTTTGGTTTTGCCAATGCGTACCCAATCTCCTGCGGCTAACTGTCTACCTTTCTTGGAACTAGTGACTGACGGGGACGTACCAAACAGACGCTCGGAGACGGTCACTTCGTTGTCGGGAGTCACTTCTTGAGGGGCACGTCCAATGCTCCGATGGTAAGATTGGTTGTACGATTGAACGAGGTGTGGCAAGATGTCGATGTACTTGAGAGTGTGTTGATGCGTAAAATATTTCCACATGCGTTCTTTCAAAGTGCGTTGAAAACGTTCCACGATACTGGCTTTAGTTTCGGGATTCTCGGTGGTAAAAAAATGAATGTCACGTTTCTTCAATTCTTTTTGGAAAGCTTGGTTTAGAAATTCGGTACCTTTGTCGGTTTGCCATCGAAGAGGGTGACGACCACTTTGTTTCAACACCAGTTTCAAGGCTCGCACTAATTCACTGCTCGATTTGGAAGTCAAAGGCACGACCCAAGCAAATTTGGAAAAGACGTCGATGACACAAAACAAATATTTGTAGCCACGATTGTAGGTGGTCAAATGAGAGACATCGGCTAAATCCGCCTGCCATTGATGATCGATACCTTCCACTTGGGTGCGACTTCTTGAAAATTTTCGTCGAATAGGTTTGTGTAAGGTGTACGTAGCTTGTTCTTGTAACCATCGTTGCACTTGAGGTAAACGGACACTTTTCAGTTTTGTTTTGGCAGCACGATACAATTTTTGAACACCTCCGTAGCCAGCTGGATGAGATGGATCGTAGTAAATGCTAGCTAAGACCTTCTCCATTTTTTTCTTTTTTGTTTTTTTTAATAAGTGATCCAATCTTCGCTGATGCTTTTCGCTATGGAGCGAGAGGGTGGTTTGGAAACGGCTTTACGTGTTCGATGTGCCACAGGAGTCGAAGTGGAAGGTAGTTTTGGTAATGGTGTTGGAGGTGGTAATGGTGGAAAGAGAATTTCTTTGGTTTTCTTGTCTTTTTTCACTTCTGGTTTCCCTTCTTTCTTTTTTACTTCTGTCGAAGATGGAGTGGACATCTTCTTTTTAACCCAAGCTTTAAGTTCTTCTCGTTGAGGTGTAGGGGAAGGGGTCAACAAGGACGTTGCAATTTTACTAGGAAGAGGAGCTGCTGGTGGTGTTTGAAAGACTTCTCGTACCTCTTCTTCAGGTATCCGTGGGGTTGCTTCTGTCTTAACCACTGAGGTAAGTGGTGGTGGTGGTGATGGACTTTTCATCAGGGCTTTCAAATCTTTCAAAGAAGGTACAGCTGTTTCGTCTAATGCTTTTTGGTGAAAGAGTTGCAGTCGTTGCAACAATTGACCGTACCGTTGAGATTTTTCCGTTTCGGACAAATCGCTACGATCCATCAACGATTGCAATTCGTGTTGTAATTGTGACATTTCGGTCAAATGAGGATTGGGAGGTAATTGTGGGGTCCGTTGTTCTTGCCAACGATGGTATTCCATCCATCGTTTATAAGGGACTAAAGTCAGTTTTCGTCCTTCCATTAGATTTCAAGAATCACGTCTGGGATCTTTTGACTCCAGTGTTCTCCTTTTATCTTCGTCCTCCCAGGATAGTTCCAAGTGATCCCATTACTCCTTGCAACAAGGGTTGTGCTATGTTTCCCAGCAAGGGTGCTAACATGGGTGCTAACAGGGGTAAAATAGCAATTCCTCCGCGTTGCACCAACATCTTTTTCTTTTGACGAATAGGAATTTTCTTTTGGACCATTTGGCGAAGAACGTGTCGATGTTTGGCTAAGCATTTTTTCTGATGTGCAGACAAAGGAATCGTGCCTTTCAAAACATTCAGACAACATTCGCACACGGTATCAATGACGTCCTTCGAGGCGGTTTGAATGAGTTTTTTTCGCATGGGTGAAGGAGCTTTGGACAGGACAGACAACATGTCCCAATGTTTGACTAAACGAGGAGGTAGTCCTTTTCTTTTCTTTCCTTTAGGAGTAGAAGAGGAATGGGTTTTGGAGGGTGACATTTTTTTTGTGAATTGTTTCCAGGGCAGACACCAAAAAGTACACTAACGTCAATCACTTGGGTACATGACCTTTTATCCTTTTTTAGCACAACGAAACTGTCTTGTTTCCTTTTGGAACAGGAGAACGATACATCTTTGGGTACACGACAGCCACTTAACTTCATAGTTCGTCCTTGTTAGCCCTTATCCATATGGTCTTTGTCCCTGATCAATTTTTTTGTTGTCTCTCTTTTATAAATTGCTCAACCTTTCCCAACATGTTGTCAATATGTCTGTAAACAAAAAAAGGACTGAAGAAACCGCCTCTTTGGTGACTCCTTTTTTTCTTGGAACGACTGTGTCTTTTCTGTAGGTGTCGTCGATGCTGAACTAAACGTTTCTTAGGATGACGTGACTGACGTTTTCGTTTTCCTTTTCCTTTTTGCACAGAAGAACGACGATGGTGATGGTGTACACTTCTTGGTGGTGCCATCTTGAGGTGATTAGCAGCACAAAAAAAACACACTGATGTTAAAATGGACCTCGGGTCTTTTTATACTGGAATGCGTCGCCACTGATTGTCTTTACGTCGTATCAACTTGATGACAGGCAACACACGTCGTGGAGGAGTTCGCAAAGGGCTAAATCGAGACAATTCTTGGTTGGACAAATCCAGTAAACTTTGTAACACACCTGTTCTCTCTTGGACTTTGATTTTTGGGGCAGGTACTTTGTGAGCAGCAGCCGCTGCTGCTAAAGAGGAAGCGGGTATTACTGATGGAGAAGACATTTTTGGAGACGCTCTCATGTAGGTTGAAACTCTTTTCGGTGGTCTTTTCTTTTTCGTTTTCTGAGGTGGTGACTTGGTTTTACTACCGTGGTTCTTTTTCTTTTTCTTCTGGGTACGTTTGGGAGTAACTTGTTTCTTGGGGACAAGTTTGGGTGCATTGGGATCCCATTTTAGGAGGGAACGAATGATGACACCTCCTAGTGAACCACTACCTCCAGGTTTCAAAATGATTTGCTTTTTGGTTTGAGTGTCAATGCGAGGATCAGCTAGTTGCGTCAAGGCTACTCTGTTTCTGTCAAAAAAACGTTTGGTTTGATGTGGAATCTGAATGATGCCTTGCAGTAATTGACGTGCTGTCACCGTAAACCATCGTAAGACTTCTTTGAGACTGGCTTCTAAGACACGAGCACGTATTTGTGGATTTTTCTCGCGACTAATGCCATACAAGGCACGAATCAATTTAACGGGAAGATGAGACTGAAGGGACGTCATGTTGACAATGTGTGAGACAGAATCCAAGTAACCAAGGTTTTTATACTATTTTTGTCTTTGCTGGTCATGGTTAAGTCGACGACGGGGATGAGTACACGACAGGTCCACCGTCTTGACACCAGTGGTGAAACAGATGGGTACGAAATCGCAAATAATCGGGGGTAGTGGGTTTCAAATCCACGAGTAAATAGGCGTGTGGAGTTTGAGTGGCATCTTCGTACGCATGAGTTAGCCAAGGTGTTCCTAACTGTTTGGCTAAGACTTGCACTTGCGATTTATCTCTAGGACTTTTAAACAAGACCACGTAATGAGCATTGAGACTGATGGTACGATGGGCTTTACTTTGTTGAAACAAATTTTGAGTAATGTAAATGACACTGGCATTACGATGATGCCCTTTGCGTGTAAACCACAGCTTAATTTCTTCCTCGTCTTCTCCTAACATGTCATCAAAAATAACCAAATGGGTTTGACTGGGGTCAGACACGATACCGTCGTCTTCGACCGGAATGCCTTCCACAAACACAATGGATTCACCTTGACTTTCTCGTAGAAGGTTGTACGCGGATTGCCACTCTTTGTAACACCACACGATACGTTGAGGTGGACGATCGATCAAATGATGTTTATGTTCGATCAAACGTTTGACAAATTCGGTTTTGCCTGAACCGCTAGGTCCAGCAATGAGCATGTTAAAGGGATGTCGAAGATACAAGGCATCCCAACTAGCACGGTCTAAGTGTTCGTCAATGACTTTGAAAGTGGAGGAAGAGGGAGCAGAGACAGTAGAGGTAGCCATAGTAGCGTCAGGAATGTCACCTTTCGTGTAACACGATGACAAACAAGACAAGAGTTTTTATACTTTTTCAGGACACGTTTATTGCAAACTTTAAAATGAAATAACACGAAAGACATAAATACATAATAGCCAAATGGTTAAGTACATGAATAAAAGACACATCAACACAACTATCGTGGAATATAAACAAATTTCTACTTGACAACATTTTTTGTCATTCAAATGTAGTGTCCTAGGGATAATGCGTAATGTTCTAAACGTTTGTACATGGCTTGGTACTGTCACACAAAGTTCTCCTGGAATGGCCTTTCGGAAAGGTCAAGGACCGTCCTGTCCTGAAGAGAATGGTTTTCCTCCGTGACAGACTGTTCTTCTTCTTCTGGTATTGTCACTAACACAGAATGAAAAGTGACTTTTTTCACGGAACGTTTTAATGTTTCAGGATTACAAATCTCGGGCATAGTTAGCCACTTCTTTAGTCCAAGCCTCAAAACCCACACTTTTCCAGTCACGTACATCTGTCCAGTGAGGGTGTAAGTCACAAGCTACACACACATCCTCATACACCTCTTCGGTACCTAAAAGTTGACGAATCTTGTTTTCCCGTAAAGGTTTAGAAGTATCCAAATGAAAGCGCAAAGCTTTCAGGAGAATGAGTTTCTCGTGAGCATTTAAAGGCATCACTTTCAAATTTTGTTTTTGGAGTGGTAGGTACTGTTCGTAAAGTGTCCACAAATGATCGGACGGTAAACGAAATCCCAGAAAGCAAGTCACTAAGACACACACGACACGTCGTCCCCAATTCAATGGACAGTTCTCGTAAAAGGCAATGGTAATCCTCCACTGATTGAATATGGTCATGGATCTCCTTCCAAGGAATCTGTTGAATCAACAATGATAACGGTTTCGGCATGGTAGAACGATTTTATAGTCACTTTTTTGCGCCAGCATATAACCGTAATTTCTCCACAAACATAGTCGTTTTATTCCATTCTCGAATCTAAATTCTCTAGTCACTAACTGAAATGTGACTAGTCGATCAGAAGTTTCCTCTTCCACTAAGTTTACAAACTGTTCAAGATTGTGGTAACTCTCTAACTCGTCCTCTGGAATTCGATTCAGTAAGTGTAACTGGAAGTACATATAATCTCTACTAACAATACACTTTTTTCCCACTCGATGTTGACTAATGTCTGACCACTTGAACACTTTCTTAAGAATCAATCCTTTTATAGCATTGAGGTACCAATGGTTCAAACATCGGTGACGTAACGGATGCAATAGTTCTTTGCGTTTGACTTGTATTTTGACCAACTCTCGATAAATTCGTTCTCTCAATTCCACAGGTAAACCACGAATATTCTCTAGTAAAGGATCCATAACCATGTCTTAAACACTTCTCTTGGAGCGAAAGTATTGAACGTAGTGAGTTATTTCATTCCACTGCCATTCAGGATAACGGTCCAGAATGTTAATAAAATCTTCCGTTGTAAATGGTCTAAAGCGAAAACAAAGAATGAACACAACTTTAATCCAAAGACATCGAACTTGTTGGTTGACTTCTTTCACTTTCCTCCTGTGAATTTCTCGACACAAACGTTCTACAGTCACCAATTGAGATTTGGCACTAGCAAGACTCTGCCAAATGTCCTTGTAGATCTTCTCTTGCAATTCCAGCGGTAATGTTTGAAGATTGATATTGATGTCAGGTTTAAATACTTGACTAGGGGTGACCCGACCTTGGACTCCTAACCCTGTGGCTACTTTCTTACTTGACATCGTTGAATTTGAATAAAGGACGAGGTCCCACTAAAGGTACGTAATGACAATCCGGAGACCAACGAACATGTTCCAGGTAAGCGGAATCTTTCTGTTCCCACTCGTGAATTGACATGCCACAACTAAAGCACTTGACTTTATCCCCTTCACCCAAGTAGAAAAATCCAGCTCTGGCTAATTCTTCGGGGGTAGGTCCTCCCAGATATTTTGGCCATTTACCTCGAAAGGTTTGGATCCGACTTTCATAATCAGAGTATTCTGGCAGACGCACAGGAAACGAATATTCGTATTGTGCAGATTCACCTCGATGAGGGTAAGGTGAGATATGCAAAAGTTTGCTCAGTTTTACGTGACATCCGTAGGGTGGTAACCGAAGCGTTTGTTGTGGAGGATGACATCCACAGATAATGTGAAAAGGTGTACGATGACGAGCGTCATCACTTTTGCATCCGTCAGGATTGACACGTATACCATCATTATCACTCGTTTCCAGGATAGGTTTGGTCGTCTTTGCAAAGTTCCCATGACGATAATGTGGTACTGAATCGCTAAGGTCACAGCGTACAGCATCTACGTCATCGCAAGGTACAGCATCGCACTCAAGTTTACTCTTGCTGGATATTTGCTGGGTAAAAGGATTCATCTTTTTCTCTTGGTCTTGGTAGTCCAAATGAACTATTAGTCTTCAACGTTGTCCCTTTTTATATGCTGAGCAATATCAGCGTGTCCGTACGGTAAAGTGAAGTGGTTAGGAAGCCGTACTCGCTTCTGATACACGATTTGATAGACTTTTTCCAAAGGTCGACTGACGATTTGATGTGTGGGCAAACGCACAATCTTGTTAGGTTGGTAAGTGGTCACTTTAAAGTTTCCATCCTGACCAGACTGCAAGGCTTCTTTGAGTACGCCAAAGTTCACCACTTGACTGGTGCGATAATTGAGAGTCAATCCTTTCACTTTACACTCCGTGTACACTTCTCCTTGAGGGTTACGGAATTCGTAACCGTAATTTTTTGGACCACCACTGGCAAAACTTAGAATCTTGTCCTCGGGATGCTCGTCTGTCCAGGCTCCTAAACGGCCTCCTTCGATTTTAGGTTGCTCTTGACCCAAACGACTAATATAGATGCAACTGTCCGTGTCAAAATACAACACACGATCTCCTAACAGTTCTAAAGCTTCGTACAGTTTTAAGCGAGCATGAGCTGTCACGTAAGCCGCAATGATGACATTTCCAAATTCGTTGGCTTCTACAAAGTCCAGTTCTTCTTCGTAATTAACTAAGAGCAAGTCCTCACGAACGACGTCCACGTGTTTTATGAATTTGGTTTTGTCGTGAATCATCTGGAAGTAACGAAAAAGTTGTGACAAATACTCCGTTTTGGGTAAACACGGACGTTGTGCCATTTTGCCCCACAAACAATTTAACATCACTTTGGCAAACGATCGCCTTCCTTCGTTTTTTTCCACGTGGTCTAAAGTGATGCCTTCCTGTTCCCAGTATTTCTCTTTGAATTTCTTTTGACTTTCGGGAGTGTGACACCAGGAAGGATAGCCACTGGCTTCTTGCTTCAGTTTCAAAAAAGCATTTACGTACTCTGAGAAAATGCCTTTTTGAGTCTCGTCACCCTTGTGGTACTTTTCTGTCTTGGGAAAGTGGTAAATTTCGTACACTTCTAACAGTCGGTATCCCAGATCCAGAGCTTTAAACAATTCTACACTAACCCATGTTCCCGTCAAGGCACGTTCTTCCTGTGTGTGCTGACAAGGGTGGTTTTGGTTGCAGGTTTCAGCACAAGTGCGACACAAAGGAAACATCAGTTTTCCTTGGCAATGATGGGGTAACACGAGATGGTACAAATTCGTGGGAGGCAAGACTTTGCACTTGATCAATCCTTCGTATTGTCTAATATTGTCCATGTCAATGTGTTCGGTCAGCAATTGTGGGTGACCTACCGGAAAGTGACAATACTTGCACACGTATGGGTACAGAGAACACACGTCCAAGTATTTGATTTCTTCTCCTTTCTCCTCGTCGGCTTGGTACAGCAAACAGGCGGCATTCGTCCGTCCTCCGTACAAACTCTCCCTTGGGTTTAGAGGGTCCGACAGCTTGTAACTTTCCACGATACGCTTAAACTCGGGATCGGTTTTCAATCGCTGGTCGTATTCGTGTTCCCACATTTCTATCACTTGATATCCTTGCTCTTCTAACTTCAAGCGACGTTGACAAGTGGCCTGGTACAAGTCTTCCATGGTTTGTTGTAAAAACTGATTTTTAGTACTCCGTTGAGGATAACAGATAGGACATCCATGAAATAAGCAACCGTTAAACTCGTACACAATCTGAGGGTTTTCTAAGTTCCAACCATCTACCGAATACCTTCCGATGGTCTTTTCACCTCCTCCGTTGCGGGCATGTTGAATCCATTTGTCTTCCTTGTCACACAAGTAATGTAACCAGCGTAGTGCTTTAACCGAGTATTGTCGTTTGACAAAATGGGTCGTTTGAGGGGTGATAACAGCTAGGGTGTTTTCGGGCATGAATCGTTGACGGTACACTAAGGAACACGCTTTAGCAAGGGTGCAGGCTTCTTTCAAAGGATCGATTCCTCCGTGTTCCATGAATAATTCTCGAAATTTGCCACAGCAACGCCGTAAAATGTCCACGTCGGAACGACAATATTTTAACATTTCTTCCTGAAAGTCGAAAGGGTCCGAAGCGTGAGTCTGGTACCATGCGAAGAAAGCTTCTCGTTGTTCGGTACGCATGTTGTCGGGGTCGTAGTAGTGAACCTCTGGCAAATGAGGTAGAACAGCATGTTGATTGGCTTCGGTATTGTAAAAGTGAGGAAAATAGCCTTTGGCCATTTCTGTCATGCCAAACGTTTTAGGCATGCGACTCAAAGGCATGGCCAAATAACTCATCGAATCTTTAAACTGCACTTGTCCCACTTGCATGGAAATGATTTTGGCTCCGTTCAAAGTCACTTTAGGACGTTCGGTACTTTGTTCCGTATAGTATCTCAGCAAAAACTGTCCATCGTATCCCGAGAAATTGTGAGCCATGACTGTGGCAAAACGATGACAATCTCCGTAACGTTCGATATCTTCTTGGCTCCACGTCTCGTCGATAGGGTCTAAGACCCATTGGGCAAAATTGGTCAATGTGTTCGGTCCGCTAAAGATTTTTTCACGTCCACCAGGAATCTTGCTACAGTGAGGGCAATGAGTCAAGATAGGCTCTTGGATGCATTTTTCGCACGCTCGATGAGCCACGCAGAAATTAGGGATGTGAATGCCAGTTTCTTGCATGCATTCAAAATCGAAAAAGATGAAATTGCCTTTCTTTTTCTGGGCCTCTTCTTTTTCTTTTTCTTCATGTTTAGAATGGTATTTTTGAATGTAGCATTGGTGTTCCAAGTCCACGATTTGGTGACAAATGTGACATCTTTTCTTTCCTGAACAGACGTGTGCCTTGGGGCTGTTGGTACGTATGCCTTGTCCACAAGTAGGGCACAATCTCAGAAGTTGACATGCACTTTTCCGCTGTGAACCTTGCGTCTTCAAATGTTGCTGGTAACAGGCAGGACTAACAAACGTGCGCTGACAAGCAGAGCAAATCACTCGTTCTTGTCCTTCGTCTAAACAGGGTTTAGAGGCCAAACATCCCTCACATTTCGATCCGCAATGTTTGTGTTGCTCTCGATTGTTATAACCATAGTCACATTTCTCACAGTAATAACTGTATGACAGGAATGCAGTGATACTGGTAATGGCATCAAAATGTTGATCGTGATGATAGATGTGAATGTATCTTCCGTCTTTGAAATCTTTGCCTCGAAACAACAGAGGTCCACGCACTTCTTGAGGGTGCACTTTCAAGGTGTAACGTGGAGCCAAGACGTCTTGCAACTTTTGCATTTCAGGAATGCCACAGGGTGTGTCTTTAGCTAGTCCCGCTTGCTGTAACAGGAGTTCTGCTTCTTTTTGTTGTTTCGCTCGGTCCGATCGTTGAATAGTTTTCCAGGCTCTTTTCCATTCTGTCGTATTGTTCTTGTCAGCATACGTTCGTCCAACCACGATGGTACGAGCTAAACACATCTTGTCTTGAGAGTTGTTAATTTGGACGAGGCTCTTTTTGATGCTGCGAAGGTTGTCTACCAAGAACACCTTTTTGCGCTGTCCTGTCCCTTGGGGAAGAGAAACGTGTGTCATGAACAGTGTCGCTTTTCCGTCGGTGATGTGAAACTTGTCATTGGATTGTTGCACGTGTTGAATCTTGTCGATGATTTTGGAAGGTGTCAATTCTGATGGACTGCTAAATTCGATCCATACGGGAGACTTCAAATTGTCGTGATGAATGGAAAGTCTCAAGCGATCGTCTTCTTTGGCTTCACATTGCTGTTTCAGATTTGTTAACAAAGAATCCCACACATCGGTGATGAACTCTTCTGCTTTCTCCAGTGGTACGTCGGACTTGAAATCTTTAAACTTCACGGTGTACGTGTGGGCTGTAGTTCTAAATTTTCTAGAGGATCGTTTGTCGGTCTCTTGAATGTGATAGTAATTTTTAGGGTTTACTGTTGGTACTTTATTTTGCTTTGCTGTAGACTCCCTGGGTTTAGATTCTGGTTCACTCATCTCATCTTCAAAATCACTGGCATGAATTTGAGCCAAGACTTCGGCTACTGTGCGAGGCGATAAATCACGTTTCTGCCTCTTACTTTCTTTTTCTCTCTCACTGAAATCGTGCGATCGTTTCATCTTGATTGAAAAAAGTGAAATGACTACATTTGAAATGCCGTGGGTCCTATATATTCATGTCAAATCAGTGCATATATAAAGGGCTAGTGCCTTCCCTCTCAGTATTCATTTTTTGCTCTCAAGCTGATCAGTACGATGGAAGAACCCACACAAATCGAACTTCTCATTAGAGCTTTACGAGGTGTCATTCGAAAGTTTTCGCCAGACAATCCAACGGACTATTCTTCCACTTTTCGAGACAAAAGTCAGGATACTTGCTATATCTGTAAGAATAAAGGGCATTGGGCTACAGAATGTCCAGACCGTCAAAAAACCAGTGTCAAAAAAGACAAGAGTCGTGATACCTGTTATCATTGTAAAGAGAGAGGACATTGGTCTACAGAGTGCCCTAAGAAACAACAACAGGAGCAGGAAAAAGAGGAAGAAGAGGAAAAGGAAGAACCCCGAGACAGGAAGAGAAGAAGGAAACTGTGAAAGTGAAGAAATTCAAAAAAAACAGGCACAGAAGAAGTCTATGAACTTTTTTTAAACAAGTGTTGCGTTCTGTTGTGAATTGAATTGTAAAGAATTGTACCAGAATAGACCAGATTGAAAAAACGTAAGTGTCTCCTGGTTTTAATTTTTTAGAATAAGAGTCTACATTCACGCACACACACACACACACACACACACACACACATACATAAATGAATACATACATACTAAAGGGTGATACAAGGATTTTAAGTTTTCATTGATTTTTTTTTTGGCAAAATGAATAGTATTTCTTTTCGAAAGTAATGAGTGGTCCTGAAAAGGACCGTTGGGTCTTTTGTTTCCTGAGAACACACTCAAGAACGAGAAGCAATTCGCTTTAATTGCCTTATGCCTTTGCCACGGCCAAGGCCAACTTGTGGACTTGCTCTTGTCAGTGATTGAGTAGAAATTACTAATGGTGGAATCTCTGGTGTAGTCACAATGTTAGTCTGCTTGGCTCGGGAAGGTCTTTTTCTCTTCGGTCGTAATAAAGAAGTCTGATACATTTCTTTCAGATTTCTTAACTCCGCTAAAATATCCAAGAGTATCGTGACCGTTTGACTTTCACTGTTTTCCTTCTCTCCTGGACTTACTTTCTTTTCTACTGCTTCTTCTTCTTCTTGTCGTTTCCTTCTCGTCTCTTCTTCTTCTCGCTGTTGCTGTTCAAGCAGAAATGCTTCTTCTGCTTCTTTCTGCTGCTGTAAAAATTTCTCTAATTCTTCTTTTTGTCTTTGTTTAA
Organism: Potamilus streckersoni; assembly: GCA_016746295.1. NCBI lineage: Eukaryota > Metazoa > Mollusca > Bivalvia > Unionida > Unionidae > Potamilus > Potamilus streckersoni. The sequence goes on along the minus strand of JAEAOA010001148.1, from coordinate 1,173,565 downwards.
AATCGTCGATGCGTGGTAAAGAAGGAGAAATTGGTGAAGGTACTGGGGCCGGTACAAATTCTTGCGAAGAGAGAAAATCAACTAAATCCCAGTTGAAATCAACCTCTTCGGTCAGTGACACTGTGTTCACTTTAGTAGCTGAAGCTATACCATTGCTTTTCGTCTCCGCAGCTGGTGCACCCCAATTCATTGTCTTCTTAAGTTCCGTCATGTTTGACTCAACAATGCCGCATCTATGAACTTCGCACGAACGCTAGTGAACGTATATAGGCATTGTGACGTCACAGGGAACTCTCTTCGGATTGGAAGACAGGCTCCGCGAAGTGACCGAATTTTGTAACGCGTATTGGGATTGGTCAACCATTTCAATCTGTTTCGATCCAGTCTTTCCCTATAAATACAAACAGTTCACTTCATTGCCTTCACCTGTTCTCATCACACACAAAGAAGATGTTGATCACTGCTAAATCCTCTAGTTGGTTATCGTCATTGTTTTTTGATCCAGAATTACCCGTGTATGCGAAAACAAAATGGTCTGTCATCTGGATTAAAGGTGCCACTGTTTGGAAAAGAAGATGTTATGTGGAAAGACAAGGCTGTTTCAAGCGGACTCTCATCTTCGGACAAGAAGTGAGATGCAGTTTAAGACAAGCTTTGAGAAAGAAAAAAGCAATGCGATGTCCTGTATGTTAACGGCATGATGTTAACATCATAAACAACGGCCCTTTTCAGGGCCACTTTCCATGCCTCGAAAAGATTATACTTTTCCATAACAAATTGCCTGTATAAGTTATAAAACATACATATCACTACATTCACTAACACGACGAACGCTTGATGTCACAGTACTTGACGAATGCTTGACGTCACAGTACTTACACATTGCTACACTGTTACCAAGTGTTCAGTACCGTGATGTCATGTTACCTGGGGCCATTTTCTCTTGTCGCTATACAGACCCAGGGTGTGCTAATACAAAATTCCCCTTGTCGCTATATCACCCCACGCTGTGCCATTTGTCGCCAAAAATCTTGTCGCTATATCACCCCACGCTGTTTTTTAATGATAACTCCCATTGTCGCTATATCGCCCCCTATTACTACTTATATATGTATATATATATATATATATATATATATATATATATATATATATATATATATATATATATATATATATGTGTGTGTGTGTGTGTGTGTGTGTGTGTGTGTGTGTGTGTGTGTGTATGCATGTATGTATGTGAAAGAATACATATAAGGGATCCGTGATGTATATAAACGTGGATCGATAAGAAATGGATCTGGTGAAACTACAGAGTTACAGTTCGTATATTGAATAAACTGTAAAGAGACAGTTTGTCAAGTGAATGACTTTTCCAGTTTGCAGTGATGTGTGTTCGTCTATTTGTGTATTTAGTTGAAGGCGGTATTGTTTTGTCGAAACAATAGTAATAACTTTATGAGTGTTGCTCGTTTTCCTTTGTCTGTTCTATCTCAAGAGATTTCGTGAATCTCAAAGCTTAATGTGTACAAGAGATTACGTGAATTTCATTTTACATAATACACGATATATTTGTGCCTCTCATTTCAGACTAAGAGGCCAATGAATCACATTTTTGTAAAATTATTTTTTGTTCTTTATCATTTCATGAGTGTGTGTAGGGTAATTAGGATCAATTGTATGATAGGTGTGTGGGAATCAGGGTATTTGTTTTGTATTCATATATATATATATATACATATATATATATATATATATATATATATATATATATATATATATATATATATAAATATATATATATATATATATATATATATATATATATATATATATATATATATATATATATATATATATACATATATATATACATACATATATATATATATATATATATATATATATATATATATATATATATATATATATATATATATATATATATATATATATATATATATAGTATTTCATTTTATAAATTCCAACAATCATTCATCGCTTTGTGTTTGTTGTTATTCATTTAGTCCAAACAGATAAATCACACTCGGTTTCAATTCTGCTACACAGGTAAGACGGAGTGAGGGCAGGAGGCAGGGCACTGTGGAGCAGTTCAACAATATCCTGGCCCAACGGATCTTTGAAGATAAGTAGCACAAGTAGATGCTGATTTCATAAAAGACTCACTAATCCCAGTGACGAGACATACTGAAGATGTGTGGGCTATTTCAGATAACAGCCAGATTCCTGTTGCAGATCGTCCCGCCTAAGTCGATCAGGCACTACAACATATGTCCATCGACAGTCGATTTGCTCTAGGTGCTGCTGCAATCTGTGACTTCTGGAGTAGGGATCAAACCCCCGTGAATATTTTGAACTCGTCGCAAATTGCACGTGCAGTGCCATGATTAATTCTTATATCTTAACTTATAAGCTTTTAAAACTTTTTTAAATATCAACTGCATCTATGCTCATATATTCTGTACGCAGTATCTAAGCCACACGCTCTGCAAAGTTCTTAGCGTTCCTTTACATCAATACCACACCAAGTGCAAGGATATATTTCGCCATCCTTGGAAATTGTCGTATATGTAGAACCCTTGCCAATCCTCTCCACACTGCCCTATGTTATACTAAAAGCACGTAATTTGGCCACCAGCACATGCTATTAGGTATTCGTTGTCGGTTAAAGTATCCCTAAATGGAACAAACAGCAGTAAACACGCTCTAGAACCCAACGCCAGCAAGTGGTCCTTATGTGTTCAAGATAAACTCCCCAATATCTAAATGTTGAATATCTATATTTGGCCTAACTAATCAACACCTGAGTCTGACTGATTAATGTCTTTGTCTGAATGATGCATATTTGAATCTGCAAAGTGAATAGCTGAGTCTAATGAATATCGGTGGGTGAATATCAAATAGTTTCATATGATTAATGGGTATCTGATTATCGAGCATGTGTCTTAGTGTTAAATATCTGAGTCAAAAAGGTGAATGTCAAAGTTTGGTTATAAAAGTATGTTTATGTATATGTGGGGGAAAGTGTGGTGTGTGTGTTTGTGTGTGTATGTGTGTGAGAACTGGATTTTGAATGATGCTTAAACAATTTTTCAGTTATATCGCTACGATGTCTGCAGTGTGGCAGTTTATAGTGATGTCTAGCACTGGGACATCATGCCACAGACATGTAGCATAATGTCCCACCCAGTCACTGTGAGAGTTGTTATGGTTGGGGTGTTGTGCTCCCAATATTTTATTTAAACTATTACAGAAGTCCCACCCAGGTCCGATTTTGATTGGAAGTTGAACTAGTGAAAGATAAATATAAAGCTCCGAGACCCCAGTAAGCAATTCCAACGGTTAAATATACAAAAAGGTTCAAATTCAATGAATAACAATTTAATAGCAATTCAATAATCAGATGCTTCAAATTTCCAACTACATTTCTTCCACTCGACTCTTTAATAGCCTATTGCTTCATTTCATTAACAGTGAGATCGATTTCCACAAGACCTTGTATTCTACTCGTCTGTGCTCTCTCTCTCTCTCTCTCTCTCTCTCTCTCTCTCTCTCTCTCTCTCTCTCTCTCTCTCTCTCTCTCTCTCTCTCTCTCTCTCTCTCTCTCTCTCTCTCTCTCTCTCTCTCAGCTTCCTGTGAAACAGTACAATCTTTTCCCTTAGCCCTCTCATCTCACACTAGACACAGCCTCTCATCGGATAACGGCTATTAAATTTCTTCGGTTACGCATTCATTCACATCGAGATACTCATACCTTCTTGCATGGTAAACAACGTTATAATACAGCACGGTATCAATTACTTCTTATATATACATCAATAATTTGCGTCACATCAGTAAATATTCCTAATCCCGTTATACTAAACAGTATCAATAATCAGACGCATTTCTTTAACTTACAACTCATACAATGTACACACACACACACACACACACACACACATATATATATATATATATATATATATATATATATATATATATATATATATATATATATATATATATATATATATATATATATATATATATGCTCTAATATATGCATAGTCATTAATCTTACACACTTAAACCATTTTCCAAATTCACAATTCAAGCATTTGTTAATTCTAACATAACGTATTAATAACTGCAATGACTTACCACGAAGTAACCTAATAATGAATTACAAATTTCATTCTGACCACAAGCTAACGATCTACATAATTCTCTACGCAAGGCTTAAGCCCATTTATCAAATACCCATGTAAATAAAACACTGCAAAGGTAATTCTACAGACTAAACGATGCTAGTAATTAAGTTTATATATATATATATATATATATATATATATATATATATATATATATATATATATATATATATATATATATATATATATATATATATATATACAATTACAGTTATGATGCCGTAATCTTCTGCAAAAGTCGAGCAAATAACTTACTGTTCATTCGAAGCTTTTTCTTTCCTTAGATTATAACTCCAAATTACGAGTGGCTTCTCTGAGTAGCCATATATTACTCAGAAATCTTCCTAGGTGAAATTAAATTTCACTTACGAGTTATAATTTATAATTGTAGTCATGTCCTCTATTTCAATTTTTGATTGTACCTCTTTTTGGACCGATCCAATCATACTTATAGGACAATGGCTTTCTTGCGGTCTGTGAACGCGGGTGCGGAGGAGAATACGCATCGTTTACCCCGCAGCTCCCCTTTGATCCCAAACTAACCTGACTGATCTGTTATTATAGTCATATGTCCACTCTCGTGTATTATAACTGGTTAAAGCCCTGAAAAGGGCTAGTGGCCTCCCCTCCTTCCGAGGCAGGGCTCACCCGTGTCTCAGTGCTTGACACTTTTATGCCCCGGCGCATGGGCCTAATAGCCCCCCTAGATTGTTTACCACCTAAGCCGGACATCACCTTATCAGTGGTGTTGCTAATCCAGGGAGGCACTTAGCCCTAGGGCTGGGCTTTTGGTCTAGTGCTTGACCTTATAATTGACCTTAAATCAGACCTCTATTGGGTAGCATTCACACAGTTCAACTGTCTCGACCCCCGGGCTCGGCAAAGGCAAAGGAAAGGATCTAGCAAAGGGCGGTACCGTAGTTAATTCCTCTATCTGTGTGTTGTAGCTCTTTCCCTGTGTCCGGCTTACTCTAGGTCCACATAGTATTATTGGCTTTGAAAGTGTAATCATTTCACTGTGTTTTTATGTGGCCCAGGGCGCTTCCTTCTGCACTTCCTCATTCCTTGATTGTTGGGTCCCATGGTGTTCCTCGTGTTGACGATGTCGGCAATGGATGTTGCTTCCGCCCACTAAGTTAAGGTTCGGTTTTTGCCCGTTGCATATTGGGGGTGGGAGTCCCTATCATAGCCAAACATGCGTAAGCCACATACGAGTCGAATAAATATGAGTTGTGAAATTTCCTATTGTATATAAGTCTTATGTTTTTGTGTACTATGCGTACTTTTAGGTTCCAAACGTTTGTGTCAAATTTGGTAGGTATAAGTTACCTTGTGTAATTTAGTGGTCTTAATTTGTTTGGTGGGAAGTTATATATTTTTTTCCTCTCCAATCATCCCTTCAAGGGCCAAAAATGTAGTTGTTAGCCTAAAAAGAGCTCTTTGCCAAAGTGAGCCCTATGTATGGCATTCTGACTAATCCTATTTCACTCCGCTGCTGTTAAAGCAACAGTGATGTGATAGTAGCAAACTTCTTTCTTCTTTCTTCTGCTGACTTTTTCTTTTACTACATATCGTGCGTAAAAGAATTTGGTTATTTCTTGTGTCTTCTTTTCTTCTCTTTTCTTCTTTCTTCTTCTTTATTTTCATTTCTTCTTTCTTCTTTCTTCCTTCTTCTGTTTTCTTTGTTCTCTGTTCCTTAAAAAGCCTTTATTTAAATACGAGCGATAGATCGCCTCGGCCGCTTCCAGATTTCGGTCATGTAACCTTGCGTATTAGATTAATACAAACCTTACAGCAATGTTTGGACGCCGCGGTACTATTCAAGACTGGTAAATTATAGTTTAGACCTGACTTTATAGCTGGCGATTGGCAAACGTGACGGACACAACATTATCCTGACACCAGGCCGACCAGTCCTAATACTTACCACTTAATGCCGAGAGCCTATCGAGGTAGCGGTAAGTACCATTTTTTATCCGCCTTTATTATGAATCGGCCTGGGTTCAAACCCGCTAAGCCCCCACCTCAAGCCCTCTCCCCGACCCCCCTCGCATGGGAAGGAGGTTTATCTTTCAATTATTATTTCTAGCGTAAAACTAACAAATGAAGATGATATATATTCCTCCGCAACAGTCTTCCTGTGTCTCACCAATGATCATCAACAGTCTCTCTGTTATCTTTACTTGCCTACAGAAAAAGTTATACATATATATATTTTTAATATTTAAGTTCTGCTAATTGTCTGATTGTGGATGCCTGGTAATATAAGTCTAATTATATAAGTGTCGTTATCTAAATCTAATTATCCCAGTATAAATATCTAAGTCTGTTTTTATAGTTACGGTTATCAAAGTACAATTATCTCAGGGTGGTTATCGAAATCTAATTATCCCAGCGTGCTTATATAAGTTCAGTTATCGAAGTTTGGTTGTCTAAGACTGTTTATCATGATCAATTCGTTGCAATGTTTGATTTCATCATGTTCGAACCATCGGAGAATAAAGTAACTGAGTTATTTGTGTATTTCATTTATCCTTGCATTTGTATTTCATTGTTTTAATATACAAATCTTTATAGGGGCCCCGAGTGGTCTAAAGCGCTGTCCGTTAAGGATCACTGCCATCTCACCTCAGTCTGCGTGGGTTCGAATCTAGGGTTCGGCGAATGTGGATATGTGAGAAAGCTTGGCAGTAACTCTCGTGGGTCGTTAGTTCTTTCCGGTGAATTTCCTGTTTCTTCCTCCAGCATTAATACTGGCCGCCATGTATAGCCTATCGTGTGCTGAAAAGTGGCGTTAAGCCCAGCAACAACAAATCTTTATATTTTGTATAACACAGATTGTGCTGATTTTGAAGAATATTTGAGAATCTTTGAGTGTTGATTCTAAGTGTCTTTTGATTGATTGATTGGTTTATATTTTTACGGCGCACCAGCACTATGTGGCTATTTAGCGCCAAACATTAGGTTATATCCTTTTACATTTAAAACTGGTAAAATAATTTTATCGACCAGCGATTGGGGTCCAAACAGTTAAAGGTAAAGCGATAAAAATGTGAACGATGGTATAGTATTAAAAGTTTCCCGATCAACGGGGTGTGTAAAAGTATGATAACGAAAACATATGATTGGCAATTAAAATCTATTGACTGCATAAATATAAAACAAAACTGAACAAGGTGATAAAATAAAAGCTATAACTTATGATAGATATTTGCTTCCTTAAGGAAGTCTATAATGTTGGTAATGTTAACTGTATCAAAGAGCTCCCTCGTGTCTTGCACAACGTAGAAATGATTACGCGTAGGTTGAAGATCGAAGCATTCCAGCATAAAGTGCTTAACGGTGAATGGTTCATTACAAGCTATGCACTCTGGTGGGTCTTCTCCTTTTAATATGTAGGAGTGTGTTAAATGAGTATGACCGAGTCGAATTCTTGCAATGACTACCTCCTCTCTACGGACGGATCTGTAGGAAGGGGTCCATTCTCCTAAGGTTGGCTTGATGGCATGAAGTTTGTTTTTCACGGCATCATTCCATGATGCCTCCTGCCATTTCTGGTGTAAACAGTCTTTGATACAACGTTTAAAATCAGTATATGGTGCTTTAAAATCAGTTGGTTCTAGTAATAAGGCCATTTTAGCAGCACGGTCTGCTTTATCATTACCTTTAATTCCTACATGGCTGGGTAACCAACAGTATACTATATTGTGGGAGGTACTCAGCTCAGTATGCTTAAGGAGAATATTTGCTAATAATGGATTCTCCATTTTTCTGTTATGTAGCGACTGAAGTACTGATAGTGAATCGGAGAAGATAATGCTGTTTAAAATACGCTCGCTTGCAATGTATTGCAAAGCAAGGTCTAATGCTCTGATTTCAGCAGAAAAAATTGACGTACCATTTGGCAAGCGAACAGTTTTTATGTATTTTTCACTAACGAAGGCTGCAGCGGCCTTTTCCTCATCTTTTGATCCATCAGTATATATTCTTGTATAATTTTTGAACTGAGAGAGGAGTTCACAGTAAGAGTTGAGGAAGATGGAAGGGTTTGTTTCCGATTTTTTTTCCATCGTGTAGCGTGAAAAGTACCCTTGGTTGCTTAAGTAGCCATGGAGGTGTTTCGGAAATGGTCGTGTTCAGAATTTTCGAAATATCAACTTTTGTACTATCAAGGAATGGTAACATTCTAATGCCAAAGGTAGGTATGACATTTGGTTTATTGTCATATAAAGTTTTATATTTGGGTTCAAAAACAGCCGAAAAAGCAGAGTTCAGAGGGTTTGATTTTAATTTGAGAGCGTATTGAGCGGAAAGCATTTCTCTTCGTTGTACTAAAGGTGGTTTGTTCGCTTCAACGAGGAGGCTTTCACACTGGGATGTCTGATATGCTCCCAGGGCAAGTCTTATTCCCTGATGATGGATTGGGTCAAGCATCTTCAAATAAGACTTCCTTGCTGAACCATAGACGATGCTACCATAGTCTAGTTTCGAGCGAATGAATGTTCTGTATATGCCGATTATGACTTTTCTATCAGCACCCCAGTCAGTGTGTGCTATTACTTTAAGTAAATCCAGAGATTTGAGGCATTTAGCTTTTAAATTCTTTAGGTGTGGGATAAAGGTCAGTTTTCTATCGAAGATGATACCTAAGAATTTTACTTCCTCAACAACTGGAATAGGTGTTCCGTCCAGCGTAAGACTTGGTTCATCATGATGTATTCGTAATTGACAGAAATGCATGCATACAGTTTTTGTTTTCGAGAATTTGAAACCGTTAGTATTGGCCCAATTTTGGATCTTGTTGATATTTTGTTGTAATTGCCTTTCGATTGTATGCATTTGTTTGGATCGGTAACATATTAAAAAGTCATCAACATATAGGGAGCAATCCACACCAGGACTCAGACAATTGGTGATGCTATTAATTTTTATATTGAAAAGCGTTACCGATAAAATACTGCCCTGGGGCACACCCATCTCTTGATTGTGTAGATCAGAGAGGGTGGAGTCCACTCGTACCTTGAATTCCCTATCTTTGAAAAAGTTTGATATAAATAAGGGCAGTCGGCCTTTTAGACCCAGATCGTGCAGGTCATTTAGTATTCCGTACTTCCAAGTTGTATCATACGCCTTTTCCAAATCAAAGAAAACCGCTACTAAATGTTCTTTCTTGATAAAAGCGTCGCGAATAAATGTTTCAAGTCTAACCAAATGATCATTGGTACTACATCCACAACGAGATCCACATTGGAAAGGAGATATTAAGTTGTTGCTTTCCAAATACCACACTAGCCGAGAGTTGATCATTCGTTCCATTGTTTTGCACACGCAGCTAGTTAAAGATATTGGTCTATAGTTGCTAGGATCTGTGTTATCTTTGCCTGGTTTGGGGATTGCTATTACTGTTGCTTCTTTCCATAGTTTTGGTACATTACCAGTAATCCATAAATCATTAAAGATTTCCAGAAGGACTGTTAGAGATGGCTCTGGGAGGTGTTTTAAAAACTGGTAATGTATATCGTCAGGCCCAGCGGATGTATCATGAGCCTTATTCAAAGATTCCATAAGCTCCGATAATGAAAACGGTTGGTTGTAACTTTCCGAGTTGTTCGATGTAAATTTCAACCGTGTTTTTTACTTTGAGGTTTTTAATCTTTAGAAAGCTTCAGAATAGTTAGACGATGAGAAATTTTTGGAGAAACAGTCAGCAAGCACATTTGCTATTTCATATTTGGTATTAAACTTGTTGTTTTTAACCTTCAGATGTTGGAAGGAATTGTATTTTCCCTTCCCATTTATTTTGCGGATCGTGTCCCAAACCTTCTTTATAGATGAACGAGAGTTTAAAGATGAAACAAATTTTTTCCATGATGCTCGTTTACTTTCTTTAATGGTGCGGCGAGCTTTGGCCCGAATAATACGGTATTGTGTTATGTTTTCGGGTGTTGGACGATTATTAAATTTTTTTAATGCCTCTCGGCGTTGCCTAATAGCTTCTTTACATTCTTTAGTGAACCAGGGTTTTTGGATTCTTTTGCAATTTGGAGAGGACTTAGGAATGGATTCTTCTGCAATTTCAAGTAAGATGGATGTAAATTGTCGGATATAATTATTGTCGTTTAGGACTATATTCCTGTTTAGCATAGTTATAGAGAGTCTTTCAAATTTGGCCCAATCGGCCTTCTTTAAATTCCATTGCGGAACTATGTCATCAATATGTGGGTGAATATTTTCAAGGGATATTGGAAAGTGATCACTGCTGTGAAGGTCTTCAGTGACCTTCCAATTATAATCTTAAAGCAGCGAAGGTGAACAAATTGTTAAATCAATGCACGTATATGTACCCGTACCTGGGTGTAAATATGTTGGTGATTTGGTGTTATAAAGACACAAGTCATGTCTAATAATGAAATCTTCAACCTTTTTGCCCCTGTCGCTTATATGGTTGGATCCCCATAAAATGTTATGGGCATTAAAATCCCCAAGTAGAATAAATGGTGTGGGCAGTTGTTTAATTAGGTTGTCTAGATCATTTGGAACTAAGTTGTTGTTTGGTGGTAAATAAATAGAACATAATGTAACCACTCGATGCAGTGTGACGCTTACAGCTATTGCTTGTAAATTTGTATTTAAGGGAATAGCGCAATGTGTAGCCCTGTTGTTTACAATAATGGAGACTCCTCCCGAGGCTCTGTCACACGTTTTGGAGTAGGCATTATAAGAAGAGTAATTTTTGAATGTGGTTTTATCTGTGTCTTTTAAAAATGTTTCCTGAAAACATAGTACTGCAGGATCATGTTCATCTAAAAGCAGAAGAATATCATGGTAGTTGGCTTTAAGTCCTCTACAATTCCATTGTAAAATGGTGTTCTTCATTACAACTGTATATTAGACCTTTCGAGTGGCAAATAATTTGGTTATTTATCTGGAGGAAGTACGGGGGTGTATCTTTTGTTGTTGGATCTGGAGTTACCCTGAGAACATGAAGCAGATTCCTCCGCATCCATGTCCTCTAGGTCTTCAAACCTGTTGTGAAGCAGATTCCTCCGCATCCATGTCCTCTAGGTCTTCAAACCTGTTGTGTGTTTTTATAGGGTCATCAGACCCTTTTTTATGCCTATTTGTTTGAAGCCTTTTCTTGCTATTTGGTGATTTTGGTGGTGAGGTAATGTTGAATGTTGTTTGTGTAGATGTCGAGTTTTTCTGCGGTCTATCGTGTGGAATGTTCGATTCAGAAAGGGGTTCAGGCGGGTTTGTTTGAGTTTGTGCGTCTTTCGTTGCTTTTTGGCTGCTCTTTACTACAGTTAAGAAGGATGGCCCGGGCAATGATCTAGCTTGAACAAGCTTCCTGGCCTCTGGATAGGGAATATTATTAATGTATTTAATCCTCTGGATTTCCTTCTCCTGTTTCCAAGTGTCGCATTCCTTGGAACTAGCATGATGTTCTTTGCCGCATTTTACGCAGTGCGGAGTGGCCTTGCACTCTGATTCCCGGTGGGAGGAGTCGCCACACCGGCCACAGATTTGGCTTCTAGAGCATCTGTCTTCATGATGGCCGTATTTTTGGCATTTGTAACATCGGAGGGGATTTGGTATATATACCTCAACCTTAACTTGTAAGAAGCCAACCTTGACCACTTTAGGTAATATGGGCTTATTAAAGGTGATTATTAATGGGCTTATTATAATAGTGTTGGTGTCCTGCAGATTGTTGTTTCGTTTGATACGAATTCTACGGACTGCAGTGACACCTTCAGTTTTCATGCCCTCGACGATGTCCTTGTCGCAGACTCCAGCAAGGTCACGGCAACGAATGATGCCTTTTGATGTATTAAGTGTAGAGTGGGCGGAGCAGGTTACTGGAATATCGTGAAAGGTCTTAATTTTCAGTATATTTTCAGTTTGAGCTTTGCGCTCACACTCTACAAGTAGGTCACCTGATCTTAGCTTCTTCACACTTTTCGGCTTGCCGACTAATCCAAGTATAGTCTTTTCGACTATAAATGGTGACAATGTGGCAAGTTGTTTAGCTTCGTCTTTTGAATGGATGACCATGAAGCGAGGAAAGGATTCCACACTACATGGTTCATCATCCGACTGATGACACAGTTTCGGTACGTTTAAGAGTTTTTTTTTTAAATTCTCCATGATGGCAGTTTGAAAAATTCAGCACCCGTGCTCCCCACCCACCAAGGAGCCCAACAAGGGGACACTTTTCAAGTGCCAGGGATACACAAACACCATACTCAGTTGGTAAAATTACCTTTGGTTGACCCTGAAGTCGCCAATTTCGAAGGTCAGTAAAATTACCCCCTGATTGACCCGTTACGCCACCGCCTTCTAGGAAGTCTTCTAAGATTTAAGAAAGGGAAAGATATAGGAATATAATATAAGGGCAACGGTGGTATCAAACGAGATACAAGAATAAAGTAAAAGGAGGTGAGAGAGTAATAAAGACTTCCTAGGGCTCGGCGTGATCAACCGATTTGTCGAGACCGGGCCCATCTCAACCACCCGTCTTAAGAGAAGTAGAGGCCAAAGTAGTGTGTTGCAACTACCAGGATCCTTTCCTCCTCCGTTACGGGTCGCAACCCACGGCAAACAGGTTGCCTCTACTTAGTCGCCTTTCACGACACGTAGCGAGGCACGGCGGGCCAATTCTACAACCCCGGACCCGCAGGGGAAAAAGTGTCTTTTGCAAACAACATTAGCGGATGATAGTGTTTGTTGTCTTGGGTATTTGTGAACAAATTTTTTGATCGTTTAGTGTCAGTATTGATGTCTAGATAAACAAAAGAAACCTATAAGCTCGTGTTGGCCTAGAATTTAAAAAAAAAAAATTAATGACAGGAGATTAGGTGGCTTGGATAAAAATATTCATAAACGAATAGTAGGTTCTGTGGCCCAACATAATAATCTTTTTGTACTAATACAATGCTAAAATTATATCCATATAGTAATAAATTGAACATTATAATATGATGAATGAGCCTAAAAAATACGTGACATTATTATTATTATTATTATTATTATTATTATTATTATTATTATTATTATTATTATTATTATTATTATTATTATTATTATTATTATTTCTTACGTTTCAAGTTACTTTCTGCCCTCTTACATTGCCATTTCGTTACATAATACATGCATTTCTATCATTTTTTAAAACTACTAAGAAACAACCTACTTATTGCTGACACTATCTTGAGTCTACTCCCGAACGTTTATATTTGCTTGCACCAAATAGCGTACTAATGGAAGGGGTGGGTACGGATCAGTTGCCCAGGGTATTAGAGGTCTTGATACGCTAAAACCACATGCTTCAGAGATTTTGGGGTGCTAAAACCCCTTTCGGTCATTATTGTCGTCCCGGGCACCATTTACTCTTAAAACGCCACTGCTTACACGCAAGCACACACACATGTGTGTGTCTCTGTGTGTGCGTGCGTGCGCGCGTGTGTATGGTTCTTATAAGTCAATGACCTTTAAAACTAAGGAAAACTGATATATGAACTGATATACACCCAACTAACTGTTCACAATAATAAGTCAGTCATGAGCATGTACGCACTTCAAAAGATCGTGACACGAGGTGCCTAATTTTAGATGGCCTCTCTAACAAGCATGATTGTCGCTAATGGTAGTAGAGTGCGTAAATAGACGAAGAAATCGATTTATCTGTCCTTTATCACAACAAGTCTTCGAGGCTCAAGGCGGTCGGTACAACTTTCTGTACCTGCACCATCACGATTCCCAGTTATAACTTTGCAGTCCATAAATTACAGGAAAATCACGATAGGAATTGACGTCGTTCCTGTATTGTTTATCTGTTCTAGTCGTGCGCTGGTCGCTACGTCTGACTGATCAGCATTGTACAGTTTGGTCTAGGAGAATCACGTTTGTCACGATTCGACTAAATTTTTGTTTTACCTACTTACAGGTTCGGTGCAGTTTGGGATTGAATGTGGTCTACAACAGGTAAGATACTCTCTCTCTCTCTCTCTCTCTCTCTCTCTCTCTCTCTCTCTCTCTCTCTCTCTCTCTCTCTCTCTCTCTCTCTCTCTCTCTCTCTCTCTCTCTCTCTCTCGAATTCTCAAGCGAACCAAAATATTGTCATCGAATTTCAATATCATTTAGCAATTCTATCTTTCAGAATAGAATGCATCACAAAATTAGCAATCGAGATATTTGACAAACTAACAAATATTATTTTTTATTAATTTAGTTGACTTTGTTCAAAATAAATTGCTCGACAGTCTGCCCGCTTGATCCTGTGAATTTTAATCAGAGATAATAAATACATAATCGCTTTCAACAACCAAATTCATCCACTTATACAAAGAAACTGATTATAAGCCATATACATTAATATATCATTATTACACTGCGTTACATTAGAGCGCCTGACTCATACAGAAAGAGTAACGAACATTTTATTTGCACGTAGATTTTGGTATGGATATGATTATACTTTATTTTTAATGCATTATATAACCGCTCCAGTGGCCTTGTGATTAGAGCGTCCGCCTCGAATGCGGGAAGTCGTGGGTTCGAGTCATACCAAAGACTTACAAAAATGGTACTAACAGCTTCCTCGCTTGGCGCTCAGCATTAAGAGGTTAGTGTTAGGACTGGTCGGTCTGGTGTCAGGATAATGTGACAGGGTGAGACATCATGTTGCATGTCTGCGACATGATGCTCCAGTGCTAAACATCACTATAAACTGCCACACTGCAGACATCGTAGCGATATGACTGGGAAAAAAAATGTTAAAGCTACGTTAAAAATCATAATCACATCACAATGCATTATATTTCCGAAAGGATGACGCTAAATAATTAATTTTGTCCATCCTTTCACTTAAAAATCATTTTTATTAGGAAGAACACTTTTTTAAATACATTCACGATGCTACTTCGAATTTTCAATTCATTTTGTATTAGGAAAGTCGTGTGATTATTTTATGTTCCTTTACATATGTCCATTTGCTCTTTATTGAATATTATATGATATCGTCACGCCACATCTATCTTGGAAATTCCAGTGTGCTATCAAGAATACAGCGGTTTTAAATCAAAATATATTCATTTTGACTTAATTTCCATTAAAAACAGACTTTCATCGACTGAAATAAACCACGCACTTTTCTCATACGGGTACTATAATATGCATGCACTCCACGTGAGTTTTGTATGCCAACATTAAAATGAGATAGAATTACAGAACTACTGAATAAAAATAAATATTTTTTTAGATAAACGTTTTATTTTTTTTTTTAAAAAACGACAAAACTTAATCACGTTATTATGTTTACTAATATAATTATTTTGGGCTATATGTTAGTGCAAACGCGAGAAATGTTTGTCTTTACTTCATCTCTATGGTAACTGGTAGAATTTGTACATATTACTCACTCTTACTATATGGCTAGTAATCCGTTCACTCATAAAACAGTTTGTGTCCTTTTTTGTTTCGTTGTGTTGTTTGCTTTTTTTCGGGTGTTTGGGTTGCTATTGTTCTGCTATCGGCTTTTACGTGTTTTTAAATTGGTGAGGTCTCTTTTATTTGACTTTTTCTATAGAGATTGACATTTCTTGCTCAGGGGATACACTAACACTTGGCAAAGTACTTTTATATACATCCGCTTACAAGTATACGATGAATTCTTACACACTAGCTGATGGTGATAATTATTGTAATTTTAAAGGGTTTCTTAAAGTTTTCACAATATATTTTTCTTGAAATGGTTCGTATAAAGATATGTCAGACGAGCTAATAATAAACAGAAAGAACATTCACTGTGAAATTTGCAACTCGTTACTGTACTGAATTCGAATTATAATTAAAGCCACTTCCAAAATAAGACTTCAAATAATTTACTTTTTGTTTATAAAAATTATTATTTTTATTTTGTTTTAATATTTAGCAAACCCCTTACGGGGGTAGTTGTGGGTCAACGTACCGTTATATAGACTACCTTTCAAAGATTTTGATACAGTCACATATTTAAAGAATAAATTTAATGTATAATTGGATTATTATTAATTTTTTGTCATTTATATAATTAATATGAATGTATAACAAGTTCAAGAAGAATATATATGGAAGATCGGTGAGAGAGAGAATATTCATATGATACATCCAATACATTCGTTGTTGTTTTCTATATCACTATTGAAATAATTATTCTCTTATTCCTGACCAGTACTTGTATTCCCGAAAGATATCAATCAATACTAAAGACTTTCAATGTTGTTTCTTTTGTGTATATTATGATTTACACACTAAAGTAGCTAGCAAATGATTCACAACAAAAATTATGTATTTTTAATAACATTAATGTTAATGACAATAAGAAAGATCATTATGGATGGCACAGTGGTAGAATTAGGATGGTGTGAAGTAACAGGCATTAACACAGAATGGAATATTGAGACTGGACGATGATAGAGGACATTAAAGAACAACAATACACAATGTGTATTATTATAGTAAAAGTCATTCAGGTCATGTATGCATTCAACGCTGATTAATATTATTTTATTTTTTTGATAATGTGATTCTATATACCTATAAATGGCAGCTGTTAACTTTAATTGGATCCTCATGCAACTGCAATTAAATTTTGTCTGGTTGAATACTTTATAAAAATAAACTATAGCTATATTTATTTGAAGACTTTTTTCAAACTAACTATATTCCCTGAGCAGCGCCACCTGTACTTGCAGGAAGTATGTTGTGTTGTGTATAATGACAGTTTGTAAGAAGCCAAAATGTAACGCTAAAGTTACATGATGGCTGAAGATGTAGTTCAACTCGAAAAATGGAAAGCACACTTTGTTCACCAAAATAAGATCCATATTGAGGAATTATTTGGAATCCGGATAAACCTGTCAGACATAAGTGGGAATGATGATTGTCAATTCAGTCTCGCCCCTCGCAACTCAACTCTCTGCGTTGTGTCATCAGAGAGTACCTTGGATAGTGTTTACCAGGCAAAAGTAAGTAGGTGGAATAATGATTTCATGCATAAAAATGAACACTGCAGCGTGCAATTGATATTTTTAACCATCGAATATAATTTTTATACGGACTGAATGTTACGTTATAGTTAGTAGCATCACTGTTTTGTTCTATAAATAGTCCTGCAATGTAGCACGTCTCCCTTGCTATTGAGGTCGTGTTAAACATAAATATCATAAGAGACTCTAGATTGTGGGACTAGTTTTATCTGAGTTTCCTTTGTCAGTGTTTCCCTTTACCCACTTTTGTGCTTCAGGGACCTCCAAATTTTTTTAATTGAGCCCCCGGTTTTGATACCAAAGTTTGCAGTTTTTACTCGGTCTGACGTCCGGGGCATTTATGACTCATTCTTGGACCTCTAGACTGGACATTGCCCTCGGAATCGAGGCGATCATATAATTAGTTAGTATCATACTTAAAAAACCTTTACATGAATCCAAATTTGTACAGTTCCTTTGTCTTAAAGTAAGACTGGACAGTGTAAAAACTTGTATCAACTCCCTCCTGGCCTGCAGGTGTAGTAACATTGAAAATATGTTCTCAAGAGCTAGGTGACAGAAGATATTGGCCCATAACATGCTTGGCACATTCCGGAGTTGTCATAGTAGAGACTCTGTCCATATAAATTTAATAGAAAATTACAGTTGGCCCATTTTTTAATCTCTTTTGTGACCCTTAATTTGGTTCTTGTATAGCTTTGCAACACTTATTTTTACTGATCAATAAATGTTATTTTATATACATGTTATTTAAAAGCTTTATAAAAATGTTATTTAATAGCTTGTTAGATAATCTTCTATGCAGACTTAATGGGTTTGATTAACCATAACAGGTAAACAAAAATTCCAAATGAAAATTTTGTATCACTATGGATTTGTACACTGATTACCAGGTATTAAACTGGGTCAAGATAGAAAGGATGTTGGGTCTATCATAACAAAGAATATATTATAAGTAATTTTTGTTTTCTCAAATCATTTGGCTTTCATTGTGACATCACAGCACATGCCATTCAATCCTGATTATACTGGGCTAAACAC
The DNA here is from genome assembly GCA_016746295.1 of Potamilus streckersoni. Taxonomy (NCBI): domain Eukaryota; kingdom Metazoa; phylum Mollusca; class Bivalvia; order Unionida; family Unionidae; genus Potamilus; species Potamilus streckersoni. The sequence goes on along the minus strand of JAEAOA010001148.1, from coordinate 1,155,282 downwards.
TTACTTGACCTTATAAAAAAAATTACAACATAATTTAACATTGATTTTTGCTTTATGTATTTTTGGGGCATTTATATAATGGTTTCTATGGAATATGCAACCCAACATGACTAGTATGACTTGTTCTTTAAATGAATATTAAAAATCAGACACAAATGCACTGATTATAAAGAAATTTATAAAGATTAATACAAATATGAAATTACCAGTGACAAAGGAGACTATATCCACATTAATGTTACTTAAGTCATGGACCAGCCTAAGTGATATGCCTTGTACATAATGAGCTGTTTATACTGTGGTCCAACAGTCCTGGATGTTCCTGTTCTCAGCAGCAACCAGTTTTTCATTATGGTTCTTCAAAAGCTTAGACTTTGACAGTTAAAGTAACTCTGCATTTTCTTAATCCTGAAGTGGCTTTCAAAGCAACCATGTTATTAACATCAGCTTGTAGAAACATTTAAGGCATAAACTGATATATTATAGTCAGAAAATCGGCATGCAAACCTGTATTATTATGGTGATGACTTTGTATACGATCTGACCTATTCAGGAAACATTTGATATACTGCAGACATACTCTTCTACAGCACACAAGTGAAATGTGAGGGGATTTTCAACTGCTAATTGCATTAAAACCAGTCTAGAAAACAAGTCTGAGGCAAGAAAATTTGTCTACTAATTATGTCAGTCAGCCTAGATATTGATGACTTAAATGCAAAAATGGCAACAGCAAGATGGTTGCTTTCTTCTTGAGAGAGCAAGAAATTTAACTCACTTGTGGAATGGGTCATTGTTGAATGAGATCACTGATATGGACAGATTGGTAAAATCTAGAAAGTGATTCTGAATGGCCAGACTTGAGACTTCAGCATACAATCTGTACATGTTTTAATTTTTTTTATGTTAAACATTTTGCTTTGACTTAATTGGATTTTTATAGAATCATGTGACAGTGAAAAAAAAAACATTTAAGAGTACAGGACATTTTATTTGGATCAGTAAGAGAGTAAAACTGCTTTGTTTAGAAATAACTTTTATTCATTTGTTAAAACTTATTTTTTTTGTATTAAATTTGATGTTCCTAACAACAGCTCAGAAACTCAGACCTGTTTATATGCATGCCAGACCAGATTCGTAGATGGTGACAGTCATAGACCTGCCAACAATCAACACTATTTTCAATTGCTGCACCTTAATTTTCGGAGTTGACCTTGAGTTGACCTTAGCTTTCCAAAGGATTATGATCAAGCATGAGCAAAATGTATGGAATGGTTGGTGGAGAAGAATAAGAATATTTTTTTAATGGCAGAAAAATTACAAATTTATATGATTTCCATTTTTAAAAAAATTGCTTTCCACTGACAGCACAAATCAATTGCTTTTTTGTCACCAAAGGCTGCCAGTAATAATTCCACACTTGTTATTAATATGTATAAGCAAGTATGTCATCAATGAGCCAATGAAAGAAACTCGTATACATCAGTTGAAGTTATTGCATCTCACTTGATAAATTACTGTTTGGAGAGAAAAACCGATTGATTTGTATAGTATGAAATGTCTTTTTCAATGTAATTGATCACAATGATTTGTTTATTTATATTCTTAAGAAATAAGGAAGTCTTATTGCAGGCAGCTATGGATCATAAGAGAGCATGTTGGATTTTTTCCTGTGGCTTGCAACAATTGCTATTTACAGAAAGTCTGTAAATGAAAATATAATTTTTTTTTATCTCCAGCATGACAAGTATTGATGGATTTCACTGTATACAGTGCCATCATATGATATTTTTTATTCATTTTCCAGTCAGTCATTAGTTAGAATAACGTTTTTTTTAATTTATAAAAGGTTATCTATACCTATTTATTTTCATTCTTCTTTTGTTCTAATTTTATATTAGTGACTAAAATTATCAAGGTTAATAAAGGAAATTTCTGGGGGCCTGGGTGGCTGTGTGGTCTAAAGAATTCACCTGTACAGATTATTGACATCTGAGTTTGAGTCTTGGGCTCAGCCAGTATGGATTTGTGAGAAAGCTTCCTGTGGGTAAAATGGTTCTTTGCAAGAATTTCCTGGTTTCTTCCTCCACCAAATATACTGGCTGTTACATATAACCTATCAGGTGCTGAAAATGGCTATAAACCCATAACATCAACAACAGGAAATTTTCAACCCTTTTCCAGACATAGCAACTTATATACTCACTTATAAGTAAAGTCCAACTGCAAACTGTACACACCCATTTCTGCTTTCACAAGTAATGCACCAGCATATATAGGTTTGTGCATTTGGCTAGGAGTAATCAGCAGAACAGATATTGACCCTAATCTGCCCAGACCTATACAACAGCAGTTCAGAGTATGTTGTTTGCAGTTGAACTCAACTTATAAGTGTGTATATATGGTATTATAAATCTGGTGTTTATATACAGCATAATATTTTCTTTGCTGGAGTCTTTATGACTCTATTTCATTGCAATATGATGTTTCCTTGTAATCAAGACTGTCATGAAGACTTTCTGGTTCTTCATCATACATAAACAACTGATATGGGTGGGGTTCTATTCCAAATAGGACAGTATGTTCTAGTGCACTAGCATATCTAAATTCACCAGGGTTAATGACTCCTAAAATTGGGATTTGCTGTAGATGTCAAATTGTCTACACCCACACTGTTCCATGATTTTCTTATGTTTTTCTTCATTGGTGGTAGAAATATTTTGTAGCAAAATAAAAACTGATGACTTCATTGCCACAAGCTTCATACTGGTTATACTTTCCAAGCACTAAACTAAGGTTTGACAAAATGTATACAAGAGAAAATTTACTATTCTTTCTTCAGGTAATTAAGAACATTCTATTAATGTTTTCCTGAAGAAAGTATCACTTCTTAAAATTTTAAAGGTGATAACCACTATATTTTGTATTGAAAACTATGTCTAATTTCATGTTTTTTTCTTCCATATTTTTAATTTGATATTTTGAACAATATGATACATAATATAGATTTGCTTTTCAAGAACTCTTTTATGTTTAAAGATACTTTCAGCAGTCAGATGACCTAAACTCACACCACTTGTTTGTTTTCTTGTGTCACAGGAAACAAGTTAAGAACTGTTTCATTTTCCATTTGTGATGAATTCACAAATCAAACAGATGATATATTTTATGTGATGAATAAGTATTGATATATAATGATTACATTTATTGACTGCTCTTTCTCATGTAGTCCCACTAACCAAACCCACACACACACATTCCAAAACCTATATATCAGCTACATTTTCCCTTCCTACACCTAACATAACCTCTACAATGCAATGTCAATTAATTATTGTTGTTGGTTGTTAGAGCAAGCCATGGTTGTTGAGAGGATACTTACCAAATTGTCACGAGTCAGTGACAAGTGCAATATGACTGTTGTGTGTACTACCATTACTCATTTTTTTTATCATTGCTGTAAACAGTTTATCCATTGGGTAGGAAGTTTGTGTGTCAATATCATTAACATATCTATGGCATTTGTAACCCCACTTCATAAAAGGCAGAATTTTTATTGGCTGTGTAGATGAAAGATAATGATCATGTGATTATTGACTTACAGCTGATTACTAAGGGGAACATTATTAAGCAGACCAAAATTAGAACTTGTCTTCAAAATATAATTAGGTAAGCTTAGTAATATAAAACAGCTATTCGTCTGAATAAGGTAATAGTTATTTTGATTCTCACTGTATACAGTTCATTCATATACAGTGACTTGTCCTCAGACCTGTCTTAGTGTATTTTCATGTACTATTAATCAAGACATTACCTGTCACATGTCTTTCAACAGAAGGTAGGTAAATGTGATGGATAATATTCAAGCTTCCCCATTAATTGCTGTACCAAATACAAATGAAATTGTGTAGGTCAGGAAGGAATTATTTTACCTGTTAGATGAGGCAGAATTACAGTTAGAATGTGTTACAAATTATGGTGGATATATTTCTAATAAAATTTTGTTTCTTTTTAGTACTTAATACAGTGGAAGTGTGATTATACTTAACTGTATGAAAAAATTACTGCCCAGTTTAAATAGAATGCTGGAAATGAAGTAAGAGATTATACTATTTCAGGAAGAAAAAAAAATAATAATATATACTCAGTTATAAGTTGCATCCAACTGCAGACAGCACAGACCAATATCTTCCATCCCATAATCTACTGGCTGATTTGGGCCTGTATAGTTTATCAGGAGTAATCAGTAGAACAAACAACAAAGACCCTGATCTGCAGGCATGTTATACTATGGAAGATCAGGATTCTTGTTTGCATTTTGACTTGACTGATAACCAAGTACATACAGTAGATGGGTTGCTAAACATTTTGGGCTTCCTAATCATTTGATACATAAAGGAGGAAGTGGATTGGTCATGGCAAATTCACCATACAGTTTTTAAAACTGGTTAAAAACCTTAAACAGCCATCACTTCACTGAGTATAAAACTGCATATCACTGGAAAGGCAGTTGTAAAACACAACAAATGAACAAGAAAGTTTTGGAATGTAAAGAAATCATATCATGTATGTTGTTTATATGATGCTAATCCAATATCAAATGTGGCCACATTACAAAAAATAGAAAAATAAACTTAATATAACTTCAGGTTAACAAAAGAGAGAAAGCTTTAAAAAAAAAATTGCTTTTATGACCTATGCAGTCAACAGCATTCGAAGAAATTTCAACAGGAAACATTACTGACCAAGATTTCTTGACCAATTATTAGGCAGTTGTTTCCTGGTGAGCAATCATCGCCTTTTTAGGTCAAGAGAACAACGCCAATTTTGAAGAATGCATCAGTATCATATTTGAAAGAGGAACATGTTCTACATTTTTGCTTGAGGTCAGTTACATGTAATAGTTTGAGTATTCATGATGACCATAAATATTTTCTCTTCTAGGAATTTATCCAATCAGTGACAAGTGAGGAGAATACAAAACAAACATATTGCAGGAAATGCAGCGATGAGGAGATCAGTCTACTTTTGCAAGAGAAAAGTAATATTGAGAAATCATCGGAAGTTAAAATAAATTTTGATTATTCTTCGAAAGTAGTGGAAATAATTGGAAGCATACAGAACATAGTACATGCAAAATCTTCCATTGAAAATATGGTGAGAGAACTTGATTTGACCAGTAAAATTCATTTGGACAGTGGTGACATGAAAATCCTTCATTCAGATTGTAAGTTTGTTCCAAAACCTTACCTAGTCATTGGGGATAAAGCAAAACTTAAAAGCATTACAAGATCATGCAGCCTGGCTGATGATTTAAGTCTCCAAACAGACTTCTGTCAGCCAGTCAAAACACATCAAGGATTGGGCACCAACATAGATATTAACAGCTATGATGGCAGTGTTTCACCTGGCTGTCATACGCCAGAACTTCGGTCTGTGTCACCACAAGAGCTGCATTATCAGGCAAATGACAATGAAAACATCCAGTCATCAGTTGGTCAGTTAAGAATATCAAGTCCAGCATTAAGCAGGAGTTCAGAATCAGTTGCTTCTTTGGTTGAAGAAAACATAGGAGGAACCTTTATACCTCAGAAAGTTCCTGATTATGAAAGTAAAGTGGAGTTTGCCTTAAAATTAGGGTATACAGAGAATCAGCTCATCCGGGCACTAGAAAATTTGGGTCCATGTGGAGATAACCAGAATGAGTTGCTATCAGAACTGATCAAAGTCGCATCAACCCCAAAAGGTTCAAACAATATAAATGGTGCATCTGATTTTGATACTTACAACTCAGATTCAGTCAGTGATACGGGAGAGGAAGAGACAAACTTCACACTTTCAGACAGGGTAAAAGCTGATCCATCAAGCAATCTTCGGACAATTGTAATAGATGGAAGTAATGTTGCCATGAGGTAGGTGTCTGATTACTTTTAAATATTTTCACTTAGTCCCAAACAAAAATGTGTTTCCAGTCAGCCAGTCATCCCAACTTTTCATTGCCAATCCAAGCACTCTTTTCCCTCATGAAAAAAAAATTTCATGAAATTGATGTGTGCATCTAATTGAGTGGGTTTTGTGTGCTTAGTACATAATATATACTAATCATTATAATAAATATAATGTTTGACAAAAAATAGAACCGCAATTAAAACTACATACCCAAATTTTAAAACCAGTGCCATAGGAAACATGTTTCTACCTTAATTATTCCATCTATATGTACAAAAATGTTTAGCAATGGCTCAAGATAAAATTTGCCATATATCAGAAGCATTTATCACCTATGTCTACTATGTGTATTTGTGAATCTATCCATGAGTCAGCTTGGATTTTTTTTTCGCAATAGCTCACTGTCTAGAGTAGTCACAGACTGATGAAAGATGGTCATATATGGTCTTCACAAGAATTGTTAGATACATTTACACAAACCTTGATCATCTTGTACAAAATTTGGTGGTGGAAATACATAATAATGTGTACTCAATCCACAAACATCACAGAATAACAGCATTGTATCGGGTATCATGGTTCAGATTTCTGTTCTAAATTTTATAACTGTTTCCCTAATTGCCTACACACAGTGGTCAGTTTTGTATATTATCGAATATAAAATACATGCACACAATATTCCTGTTATAAATAAACCAACACAGAACTATAGTCAAATAAATCGTCTCACACACACACACACACACACACACACACACAAACCTGTACTGATACAAATGGATGGTTTGGGACCCAGACTGACCATCAGCATTGGTAAAAGTTTGGAGGCTGATTTATTATACTAGGAGAAATAATGATTAAGTGGTTAAGTTTTGGCATTTGATTATGATTTAAAAAGTCATTTACAACTGATCAATTTTTTTACTTGGTATATATTTTTTATAGATGTTTAATTATAATATTTTACCTGCATTACAAGCAAACATGTTTATTAGATCCACTTTAGACCATTTTAGACTTGTTCTGTTATTAGTCATTGAATCTGACTTACAGTATCACACATCTTCGGGCTTTTGTTGGATATATTGATGACACAATACTTCTACAATACAGAATCACAGAAAAGAATATGTGTGGAAATGATTTTCCATGAAGAAAGAAAATCTTGAACCAGTTTAAATCAGTGCTTGATTGATGTGATGCAGAGATGGTTGACTTAAATATAAACTGCATCCAGTACTACTGGCAACAAAGTGTTATGAATATAAAACAATAAATAATCGCTAGAGCTTGCATGTAGAAAGTTTATCAAATGTACTTCACTGTCAACATAGCATGTCCGTAGCAACTTCAGCCAAAGCTTTTTGCTATGCCATATTAGGTTTGGATTTAAGTTTTGCTATGCACAAACTTTGCTATGGCATATCAAATTTGGTATTCAATTTTACTATGCACAAGCTATGGCACATCAAGTTTGGTATTTACTTTTACTATCAACAAGTTTTGCTGTGACATAATCAGGTCTGGTTTTCTGTTTTGCTCTGCACCAGTTTTGCTGTGACATTAGGTTTGATGTACAATTTTACTATCCACATGGCATAAAATAACTTGTTTTTCTGATTTCATGCTTTAAAGAAAACACTTATTTGGTCAGGCAAAACAAAGATTTTTGAATCATTCTTTTTTCCACTGGGATTTTGGCTAAAAATATAAGGGATTGGATTGTCAAGTGGAGAATAGAGTGGCTAAGCATTGTTATTCTAAACCCCTCCTTCCCTCCATTCCAATACATTCCCTCCCATGGAGTTCTGTCTTAAATAAGTTAATTTTTCTTGATTTATATGCTTGTTTCTTATTTATAGCCATGGCAACAAAGAGATTTTTTCATGCAAAGGAATTCAGCTAGCTGTAGACTGGTTCCGTAGTAGAGGACACAAGGATATCACTGTATTTGTCCCACAGTGGAGGAAAGAAACATCTAGATCTGATGCTCGCATTAAAGGTAAATGTTGATAACTTTAAATGATAGGGACTCTTGTTAGCATAAATCTATAAGTGCCAGCATGGATGTGGTAAATGTCTTTGTTCTTGAGAAAATATGTATCTTAACAATCTTTGTGTTAAAAATGGTGTTAAATCTATCAAAATGAAACCATGCAATGATCCCCATCTTTACTTATTCAGATAGAGCACAAACCCTGTGGAAATTGATCTGTGAATTATTTTGATGCAAACAGTTAGGTTAAAAGCTTAAATTGAACATAACTTTTTACTGCTGTATTTAATATTTGCATAATTTGTTACTTTTGCAGGTTCCAATCAATTTCAAAATTATCGAGTAGGCCAGTTAACTTTTATGTTTTATCAATTAATATTTCATATATTTTTATTATAGGTATGTTTTGAAATGATACATAACATCTCTTTAATGTTCTTAATGTATTAATATTTATCCATCTTTTCATCTTCATATGATGTAAAATTTTCTATACACTGTCTTGACATGGTAACTTATGTATTTACAGACCAAGATATACTAAATCAGCTGGAAAGAGAAAAAGTTTTGGTGTTTACTCCAGCCCGCCGAATAGGGGGCAGAAGGGTTGTGTGCTATGATGACAGATATGTCCTAAAACTGGCTGCTGAAACTAATGGCATTATTGTGTCCAATGACAACTACAGAGACCTAACTAATGAAAACCCAGAATTTAAAAAAGTTGTAGAGGAGAGGCTGTTGATGTATTCCTTTGTTAATGACAGGTCAGTTTTAAGGTTATATTATCTCCCTTGTCTTGCCTCAAACAGTTTATGCTTATCAAATGTAAAAGAGCTATGATAATATTTTTGTTGGTTTTTAGTAACAGATGAACTGGAGAAGTAGTATTTATTTATTGTATCGATAACTACTGTTAAAAGTTCATTATGAAGCTAAGAATGTTGGCTGATCTCAACATTGTCAGTTGTTTATAAAATACCCAGACACCCCTGTACAATATTTAAATTTCATATTTACCAAAGCCATATATTTCAGAATTATTTGTTATTTTTTACTGAATATGTTTTTCAGTAAAAGGAAATAAAATTTTCCATTTTAGCTTCAGAAGCAAGAAGAAAGATTATCATTCAAGTCATTTTAATTAACTGTGATCATGTTTAGCTTTACACGATGTTCATTTCTTACATTGAAGTTAAAATTATACAAATTACATTATGTTTAGTTCTAATATTTTACAGAAATTAAAAAAAGGCGTATTGTATGTCATTATGGTCTAATCATATTCCTTTTCAATGACCAGTCAAACTAAATAGTGTGAAAATATCCCTGTCAGCATGACAAAACATTTTGATCCTATCAAATAATGCTTTGGATCCTGTTCCAGGTTTATGCCACCAGATGATCCTTTAGGGCGAAATGGACCCAGCCTTGATAATTTTTTACAGAAGGAACCCACACTCCCAGAGCCCCTTCCACCACTTTGTCCTTATGGCAGTAAGAAATGTACATACGGCAACAAGTGTAAATACTACCATCCTGAACGCAGAAACCAGCCACAAAAGACTGTTACAGAAAAACTAGCAGAGCAGGCACGACAGAATCTTCAGGAAAGAGAAAGAGTCAAAGCAACAGCATCCGAAGGTATGGCTTTGGAGAATAGCCAAATATTGTAATTTTCCTTTATTTTCACTTTCACTTTTGTTTATTCTTGTGTTATTTCAAAAGACTATGAAAGAAATGTTTTTGTATGTTTAAATTTGTCACTTAGTTGATCACCAATCGATTAAATGATGTATTGAGAATAATAGTTTCGGTAATTTTGTCTAGAAAACTCAAGATCCACTAAGTTTTTAAACGGTTGTCGAAGCCATTGCAAAAGAGTTTTATGCAATTTTTAGCTTGTCAGGCCATGAGGCTAAGTAAGTTTATTATATAGCCCTGTGTTTGACATGATGTCAATACCATTTGGCTTGCTTTACCATTCTCAGGAAAAGTGAATGACATGGCACCTGCACTTTTACTTTAAATCTAGATTTAGTGATGAAACTTGGTATGCTTGTACATTATGACTAGAAGGTGTATCACATACCATATTGGTATGTTGTCTTCAACATCAGTGTCATGGCTCAATATTTTACATTTTCTATCACTTCTGAATTCACTCCATAACTTTTAAGTCATTTGAGATTTAGGGATGAAACTTTATACTTGTACATTATGACTTGAAGTTTTGCAATACACAACATTGAAGGGTGCTGTGGCCAAGGTCACAGTTACTGTATATACTCGCTTTTAAGCCAAATAATTTAGGGGAAAAAAAGGCTTGGAAGGGGAGGGTCAGCTTATCCGCATGCCAGTGTCTAAACTTGACAGTTTTCAAGTCTTTTTGTAGACTAATGGCTGTAAATCTTTGGATAACTCAGCTTTTACATTATTAGCGTAATTTTCGAAGCATTATTTCTTAACACTTCATTATTGTATTTTTGAGATATCATTAAAGTTTAGCAAGGTGTGCATGATTCAACTCCAAGGGAGAGACTTCTTTTCAGTTGAATGTACTACAATGTACACACAGTGGTGCCATTATGTAAACAAGTAGTCTAACTGCAAGCATTGACTCAAGCCATATTGTTGTTCGTCGTTATGTCACACTGGAATCACAATTTAATGAGTTAGGTATTGACATTTTCAGGGCAAAGTAAAATCGTAATTACTGGTGTACTGACATAAATTGTCCAATGCAATTAATGCATAAACAAACAATAATAGATTCAAATGGGAGAGGAAGTGTTACAGCAACTTGATGTTGTTCTGTCAGCCACTGTTACCAATGAAAAATAATTAAAATTAAACTTTTACAAAAATACACTGATCAGAATTTTATCAATTTTGGCACATAGCATAAGGATCTTTTGGTTTTGTGATGAATATAAATATGCTTTCACCTTTGACTATTGTTTCTAAAAACAAAAACAAAAAAATGTTAAGTGACTTCATAATAGAATCTGACTAAATCTGTCAGAAAACTTGAAGGTACAATGATACCAATCTGGCATACAAGATGAATGTCATTAATTAACAATAGAATAAGCTTTTAGTGTTAGAAAGCATCATACCAATCCATGTTTCTTTGCCAACTTCCCTGATATTTGGATTAGAGGTAGATATCAGACAGGTAAGTGCCCTCTTTAGCCTTTTCTGTTTGTTGTTTATGCCATTTGAGAATTAAGTCTGTTCATAACATCCATAAAAAATATACCTTGTATAAAATTTTATAGAACATATGTTCCTGCACAAATTTGCAAAAGAGCATCAAGCAGTAAGAAAGTAGTTCCTATTTATTGAGTATTATGACAAATACATGTTTTCTTTCACAGGAGAAAAAAAGAAAATTACTAGAACAAAGACACCCCTGGGACGGACTCAATCAGTGAACCCTGACCAAAGCCTTTCTGATGCATCAGTCTCAGCCATCAAAAGTCCAAGACAAGAGTCACCGAGTTTAGAAGATCCATTAAACAGGTCTGGTGAAGAAGAGCAAGTACTAAAGTGGGACACAAAAGAAAAGGACGAACGATATATTGAGTTCAACCAAAGACTTGATGAGCAGAGGAGAAAACTTGAGATTCCTCTTAAAAAGGAGGATCAGCGAGAAAAGCAAGACCTGTCTATGTCACAGTGGTCATTTGGTAAAGCTAATGAGAAAACTCGCTGCTTATCAGCCAGTACCAGTCTTCCTGTTCAACAGTATGATATTAAGGAGAAGTTCTTGAGTGGGCATCTTTTGTTAGCAAAGAAACTTTCTGACGAAGCCACTGAGTCTCAAATATGGAAGCAGTGTGGTGAAAGTGGAGATCATTCTCCAAGAGGACAACAGGTATATGGTAGTACCCAGGGTACTAGCCCCACAGCATCACCTCAAAAGGGTCAAAATAAACCTCGGGCTATTGTTAAGCAGAAATTGTGCCGACAATATTCACTACAAGGGCAAGAAGATCCAAGGTTACACAAGCAATTGCAGGGTCAAAATTCTTGTGATCCAAGATTCCTCAGTAGCAATGTAGTAACTGTTGCCTCAACCAATTGTGATAACTATAATTCAAGCAGCCTACAGGCAGATTTTATGAGAGGTCAACAGCAGCAAGAAAGAATATCTTGCTGCCCTAGGAGTTCAACAGATTCATCACGATTAAATACTTTTTGCAGTCAAAATATGCACGAGTTGCAATATCCCCATCAGATTTTGAGTGACACCCCATTTCAGTCAAAAGCTGCTATTGCTCGCATGCAGAGTGCCCCAGTGACCCATGCTACATTTCACCAGCCACAACAGCAGACCCCTACACAGCATAGACCTTTCAGCCAAATGATTCGACAGAATAGCACATCAGATCCACAGCTTCACAAAAACGACGATGATGGACATCCTCCATTAAGTCAGCTTGCACCTCGCCAGAGTTTACCAATCCATGATTCATCTGGAAATATAACATTTCAGATCAGTGGCAGACCTTCTCAGCCTGTCAGCTATAACAATTATTCACCTTCCTCTGCCTTTCCTCAGCCATCTTATCACCATCCACCTCCCCTTAACCCTCAATATTCTGCCCAGTATCAGCAAGGTATTGATTATGGTTTTAGTTATCATGCCCCAAGTGGAATGATGCATACTGGACTGCATTCAAATCAACCATTTTGTTGCACAAGTTCACCCTCTTCACAGCCCTCATTGACCTCCGGTGACAGTGCTGTGAAGTTTGGAAATATGCTTCAGAGCAGATCTGGTTCGTTGTGGAACAATACTAGAACAGTGTCCTACCCTGTATCAAGGTCATCTCCACACCAAGGTTTTGCTGTTAAGACACCAGTTCCGATAAGTGATCCTCGGTGTGACTTGTATTATAAACTGTGCAATATTTTTCCTGAACAGAAAGTCCGTGAAGTTATGAACAGCCATCCAGAAGCTGAGGATATTAATGAAATTTGTGCTTATATTATTGGAGCCAAAAAATAGCATTGATCTAGGTCACATTGGCAGTTCCTTACAGAGCTCTTACAAAATGTTGTTGTTATGGGTTTAATACTATTTAAAGCAAACAATGGTCCCATATGTCTGGTAGAGGACGAACCTGAGAAAACCCTGCAAAGAACCACCAATCCTTGGAAAGCTACTGGCATGCTTCCTTATATACTCACATTGGCCGAGCCTGATAATCGAACCCATGTGGATAGAGGTGAGATTTCAGTGATCTATAAAGGCAAGAACCTTACACTACTTGCTCACCCGGGTTTTACAAGCTGTTAAACACTTTTCATCAAACTTGGAATTGATTATTTTAAAGTGTCTATCCCAAGTTTGTCAACAAAGCCAATTTTCCTTAGAACCAGATAAAAAGAGGTAAACTTGTTGATATCTGAATTTTATTTCTTAAAAAGTTTGAATGCTGGAATTTGTATTTATATGGGTTCTTTTTTATGATAGTTTCAGGGCTTGAAATCAGGCTATTTTTGATCCTTTTAGCAACCATCAATGAAATGAAGTCCCCCATATACTGGGGTATTTTTTCATTTGCTTAGTACAGTTCATAACAATTGGTGCTTCAAAGATGATCTGTTTTCTTTGAAATTTCAGCCAACAATTTTATCAAGGTACATTTTTAAAAAAGGATTTGACCGTCATTTGGTCAGTTGTAGTTACTGTTCCTCCCTGCCTATTGAATAGACCAACAAGAACTTTTTTTGTGTTTTGAGGTGGGGGATTTTACATTTGTGGTAGCAAGGTGATGCTGCCTTCTATGCATGCATCAGAAATATATTAATTACTGGTAAGTGGCCATTTTACACATTATTTTTTTTTCTTTTAAGAAGAAAAAAAAACTATTTTTCATGTACAAGAAAAATACATATAAAATTTCAAGAGCCATGCCACGATCATCTTGTATTATTCATACAGTATCTCTTCCCCAAAATGATACTTTTTACCTTTTTTTGTATTTTAAAGAAAGAAAGATTTTTTTATGTACAAGAAAATACATGTATACAAATTTTAGGGAGCCACACCACAATCGTGTTTGATCCGAATTTGTGTTAAAATGGAGCTTGCAGTAGCTGGATCACACTGGGTACTTTGATTTCAGATTGATGCCTGGGTACTTTGATTTCAGATTGATGCCTGGGTACTTTGATTTCAGATTGATGCCTGGGTACTTTGATTTCAGATTCAGTATTAAAATCATAAGAAAATTCTAAATTGCATCTACTATTTAGTACCCCTCATTGAAAGTGACTTCCCTGGGTCCCAGATATGTTTTACTGGAACAGCCTTGACAATGGATTAGTTTATTAACAGTTATTTCAAGCCCTGTATTTCATATTTTAATTAGGTCCAGAAATGAATACATTTTAATTTGATATCACTAATTTGGATATACTATTTTGTGATTCTGACATTTCATAATTACACTGAATCACTGGGTCAGTACTTTTTATTTTAAGAAACAAAATCTGATCAGATGTTTCATGTAGTCTGTTAATGATGCAAGTCTTTCTGCAGTTTACAAGAAACCTAATTTCTTGCAAAATATTTAACATGGATTGATGAATATTTTAGAAGACCTGTGGGTTTAATTTAGTGAAGCAAGATGATATTCATTAAATTGCAGACAACTGTAGACTGCATTGATTTCTATATATTCTTCTGGCAGTCATTTAGTTCTAAAATGTAGTCTTGTTGGGTGTGCTCTGCTGACAGGTGTATATTTGTCAATCCATAGTGATGTTTTTGCATTAAACTGTTAAAGAGATGGCAGTCCCATTTTTGCGAGGATTGTATGATGAAATTTGGATTACTGCTGTTGGACTGTATTAATGGGTCCCAGCAGCTTGCTGAGAACTTGATGTATCAATGATGTAAGAAGTAACCTTAAACCAGACCATTTGATCAAACAGTCTCAAAGGATTGAGTTTTGAAGTAGTTCCCATGCACCATCACAGATAACCAAGTATGTGGAAGTGCATGTATAAATAAAATATGTCCTAACATGAAATGTGCTCTTTTAATGAATGGTCAGGAGCTAATTCCATGACTTGTGTGATAATTAATCCATCTGCTTTGTTTTATTTGAGCTCTTGCTATTTTGACTTATTTTAATCAATGATATCATGTGCACTTGAATTTCATCAATATACATAAATCCAAACAAGTACGTTTCATCTGGCTTCATTTCACTATTGATAAGAGTATGTCAAAATACAAGAGCAGATGGCTATAACTAATATTTAAAAATACAATCTATTCCATTGTAAGCCCAGTACAACTGCAAAGAGCATAGACTCAAATCTGCTTTTGCAATAATGCACCAGCAGAGCAGGGTCTGTGTTGTTTGTTCTATTGATTAGTCTAACAACTTCATGGATCCAAATTTGCCAATTTATTCTGCAATGTCAGAGCTATGTATTTGCAGTTAGCAGTTTTATCAGACTTGAAATTGAGTATATATGGTAATATGCTCATTATCTAGAAATATCATTATTGTCATTTTTCATTCACTGGTCTTTTGAATGACATTATTCCATGAAAATTTTATTAAATTGTTTTTACCATGGTTTATTTTTCAGTCATTATTTTTCTTAATAAAATTTTGCAAATTTTAGATGCCAGAGAAATTTTTAAATTTTGGGTTTTTTGATAAATATTGTTATTTGTAAATCAGAACAAAATAAGTAATAAAATAAGGACAGAAAATTAGATAGATTGGTTAATATGGGGGAGATAAAGCTGGACAAGGTTTTGAATATACTTTGTCTTTTTAAAACAAACTTAATTTGATTTGTTAGGGGCAGGAAATTTTTACACTTTGCTTAGCTTTTTGATTGAATGGTCTTCTCTGGTTTTTGATCAAATGGTCTTGGTTATAGAGGTGAAAAAGAGTCATATCACCAGTCAGGTGAACACATCTTGTACCTCTTATGGAGGCAGTAAAATTCCTCATTTGAGGCTATTGTACAGGTTTGTGTACATTTATGTATATATTTGAAATATATGATTTGTATAGTGTGTAGTTTATAATATACCACAATGAGCAAACTATCAGTTTATAATGAAAATACATTTTGTATTTTGCTAGAGCTTTGCAGTTAGTGTAATGTAAGTTTTTATGTGCTGCTTACAGTGTGATTTGTGTATTGACCCTGGTGATTGGCTAAATTACCAGAGATGAATAGAATTATTAGATGATGAGTCATGAAACAAAATCCTATTCGACAATTGCAGATTGGGGATTTTGTTGTGATTTTACCTTGATGTCATTGATGACCACTGGTGTGACTTACTTTCAGGGGTGTATAAATGAAGTAAAGGACTTTATTTTGTTCTGTGAACATTCAGAAATGCAAAATTCAGAAATAAATGGAACATTATTACTTTCAATATACAAAGATCAGAGAAATTGTAAAAATAAAATAGTACTACATATAATTAGTGGTGACAAAAGTTGAATAGGAACCAGAAAAGTATTATACACTATACAGGGTATATTGGTATTTTCAGGGCAAACTTTGGAAACTACTTGGGGAAATTATATGAATTTAAGTTTGCTAGGTTCAATGTTTCATTGATTTTGTGGTTACTCAAACCACAATTAAAAGATCCAGCCAACAGTCAACCATCTATGAAGATAGTAAGAACTCCTCCCCAGTCCAGAAATTTCTGTACAGGTGAGAATTTGGGGGGGGGTCCAGAAAATTGATACCCACATACATAAATGAATTCATGTTATGCTCTACAATACTAGTCTTATTACTTTCAATTTAGACTGTATGAAATTTATGACTGGTTTGTAAACTGTTGATACCATGAGGTTTAAATACAGAAATACTCTGTATCATTTAAATTACATTCTCACCTCATTAGTAGAAAGCAATACTGTTCTTGTAACAATGTTGGATTTATCTGAGGTTAACCAGTTCATCAAAGGTGCAGGAAGATGGGAGGTTAGTCATATAAAAGGGATATCATCCAAAGCATAAATAAGACTAGATTGTCATGTTAATTTGGATTAATAGCATGTGCCCAAAATGTTAAATTTATTTTATATGTATAATAGCAAATCTTTCCATACCATTTTCTCTTCCACTCACACCACCCCACCCCAGGAAGTTCTTAGATTAGTACCTTTTAAATTAAGGCATGTAATTTGGAATGAGAATGAACATCATTCATCAGTGATATGATCTAATTAAAAAATAATGGGTTCTAGGATTTTGATATCTCTTTTCGTTGCCAAAAGAATAGATCATATGGGATAATTCATGAAGTGCCCATATTTACTTATGGTTGAATTGCATCCTTTTTAGGTGAGTAGCATTACAAAAGTTCATTTCTGATTGGCTGGCACAAAAGCTGAAGTTCAAGCTCAGGCTCTGAAGTTGTATGATTTCTAGGTCTGATCTGTGATGGTACATGATGTTATACATGGTTTGTACAACTTTGAATTATCCTTGAATTTGAGGGATTGCTTTTGAAACTCCTTAAAAAATTGGGGGAAACTGGGGGGTATCTCTGAAAAGTCATTGGGCTTGTTGAATTTGTCCCCAATTATCTGAAGAGATACAAAACATTAGAACTAAATAAAAACTTTTAAATTCAGAATTATTTTGATTTACATAGTTTCCAAAGTAATAGGAGATAAACATTAAATGGGATAATATTAGGGGAATCAAATGTTACATAACACAGGTTGTTACTAGGTGGAGAATCATCCCACTGCTGTATTGGCACATTAATTAGATACATTTTCTCATCTATTTTATACCTATTTATGTATTGATAAACCAGGTAACATATGTACCAAGTTAAATTTTTGTTAGAAGAAATACATGTATTCCCAAAATTGTTTGAAACGTTTCTGAAGATTCTTTTGAAATGTCTTTGAAAAACAAATCTGGGTCTGTAAAAACCATGTAGTTTTGGAATGAGAATACACTTTACAGACATTCCGATATGTATGTACAACTATTTCATGCAGCAGGTAGCATTGAAGTCAATAATATTGTATTTATTGATACTTCATTATATTAGATTAAATTTGCATGAAGTGCCAGATTAAATTTGCATGAAGTGCCACAAATGTTATGTAACAAGTTTAATCTGAAACAAATTGTGGAGTTAAACAAAAAGAATTATATTTTGCTGTCATCCTACAAAACTTGAAACTATATGTGTCTGCTTTCCTTTGAATTTTTTTGTTTAAGCATTCTGTATAAAAATTATATTGTAATTGCTTATGTAAACCATTTCTTAGTTTGAGTCATTTCAGTTCAAAAATCCTTTACAATCATTTTCCCTGAGTGTTTAATGCAATTACATGTAATATTCTTTACAAATTGTATTCTTCTTTGGATCCTTCACTGGAGACTGTCTTGTAAAAAAAATAAAATCTGATGTTCAAATTGTGTCTTGTATTTTGAAGCTCTATTGGACTATCAGGAGATGTTATGGGATGACCTGTTTTCTTTCATCTGTCTCTCTATTAGCATTAGAGGGGCCCAAGTAGTCTAAAGTGCTCACTTACAGATCATTGCCATTTAACCTCTGTTTGTGTCGGTTCGAGTCTCAGATTAGGTCAGTGTGGGTATGTGAGAAAATATTGCCTGTGGCTTCTCGTGGGTTGTTGGTTCTTTCTGGGGTTTTCCCGGGTTTTTTTCTCCACCATTTATACTTTCCGCCATGTATGGTCTATCTTGTGCTGAAAAATGGCATTAAACCTACAACAACTGTTAGCACAAGAGTGTTATCACCACCTCTAAACTACTTGGAGGATTGCCATGAAACTTTAGATACCCATTTATTCCAGAACAAGTTCGTCCTAAATGAAAATGGTGCTTCTCAGACATCCAAAATGGCCATCATAGCAGCCATCTTGAAAATTATTTGCTGCTCCTGATGTATAATTGGTCCTAAATGAACATGGTACCAATCTGTTGATCATTATGGCCACCTTAAGATGCCATCTTGAAAATCATGTTATTGCTTCTCTTTCTGAACAAAAAGTCCTATCAACATAGGGTTTTCACAATGAATTGCTATTCCTAAACAAAAATGGTTCCACTTGGACATCCAACATGGCAACCCCAGTAGTTGTCTTGAATATCATATACTCATTCTGTATGGATGATTTTATAAATATGGGAATTTCAATAAAATATTTTTTTATCATGTCTAGTTTGTCTTGAAATAGTATGGTGCACACAACATCCAATATGGCCAGCATGGCAGCCATCTTAAAAGTCGTCTTTGCTTTTTCTGAAGGGAAAATGATATGCATTGAATTTCACCAAAAGATTTCTTATGATGTATAGTTGGTCTTAAATGAAACTGTTGGCAGCCAACCATCCAATATGGCCAATATCTTTTCACTACTTGTTCAGAATGGATGGTCGTATAGACTCAGTCTTCTTACAAATGTTTAGCTTGTCATAGCTTTATTATTCTCTTGAATGGGAAGTCATATCATCATGTGGTTTTCATCAAATACTTGTGGTACAAAGTCATAAATAAAAAATAGATGATCTGGTGTTAAATATGGCCACCACAGCAACCATGTGGAAAGTCTTGTTGCAACTCCTCTTAGAAGGAAAGTTAATCAACATTGCTTTTTGCTAGACGATTTCTAATGTCTGGTTGAAATTCTTTTTGAATTGACATCCAGTCTGGCCACAATGACACTCTGCTTGAAAATCTTTGATATTACTATACTCTAAAATTGGAAGCCATATTTACATGGGGATTTTACCAACTGACTAATTAAGATACCTAGTTGGTCCTGAATTAAATTGGTGCCAATCTGGACTCGTATGGCTGTCACAATAAACTTAATAAAAAAAATCTTACTAATTCTTTTAATTGGTTGGAAATATCAGCATGCGGATTTCACCAAAAATCTTCTAATGGTATCCAGTTTGCCCTAAATTAAAATCACACTGATCAAATATGGCTGCTACAGTGCCTAATTTGAAAATATTGATAGATATCAGATGTTTCATCCCTCTGCAGTTAAAACTAAGAAATGGTCTTTTCTTGATTTCTTTGAAGTTCCTTAGTGCAGCGGAACAAGTCCTTTTGCTCAATACTAGCAAATGGCAATTAGAATGATTTTGTCATGTTATTAGGGCATGTAGGGGTTAGTGTCAGTTTTTTTTATCAACATTAAATTAACTTAAGCATTTCTTGAATATGATTATCTATAAAAAAAAAAAAGGCTCAACCTCAAACTAATTACAAAAGTAATTATTCTCAATTTTTTGGGGTTAAATATGCCTTGTGATTGATATGTCAAACGTCTAGAGAAGTCTAATTTGTGCTGCTGAGCTAATTCCACGCATGATTGCTACCAGTCACGTTATTTTTATCTTTATGGTCATATACTAGATGAATATATGGGATGGACTGTTGTTCTTAGAATGTCATCCAACATAGGTTGTCCATTAGGACATGTTTGACATTGCTTCTTATCAGAAAACTATTTTGAGGAGTGTCTTGAACTGTACACATACATGGTCACTGTGATGGCTATATTGGAAGCGTGAGCAATACCATTTAATCTAGGACCAACTATAAAAAGTCCGAATACACATCCCCTTTGGTTTTTAAAAAAAAAAAACCTACCGATTTCAATAACGGAAACATTTAACTTGATTAAAAAAAAAAGTGCAAGAAACATAGTCAATTCTTTCATTGATTTATATTTTCTAACCTGAATGTGAGAAGAATTGCCATAACACCGTCATCGCCTGCGCGTTTCACGCTTAACGGAAGTTTTCAATGTAATAGACACATTCTTGAGAACCATTTCCAATTTCTGGACCAGTCCCTTTTAGCAAAGGGGCGCATGCGCGACTAAAGATAAAGATGTACATGCAAATGTCGTCTGCTTCCGATATTTAGTGTGGAATCAAGCAAAGGAAAAGAATGACAAAAAAAAAATTGCCTTTCACGTGGATTTAGCAAGCGGTTTCATTAATATGTTCACGTGTGCAAAGGAATATAATTTCAAAGTCAAAACTATTGCAATTTACGGAATTATCTGACAGTTACCGAATAGGATTAATTATGTTGTCGGATGGAAATAAACTACCTCGTAGTGTACGGAATATGGCGCCGTGTTAGTATGGAAAGTCCGTTAAGCATGAAAGGTGCAAAGGGAAGCAAGTACTAGTGTCATTCTGGTGACACTCAGGTTAGAAAATATAAATCAATGATTCAATTAACTTAGTTCTGTTCACTTTTTATCACATTAAACTTTTTAGTTATTAAACTCGGTAGGGGAGTACAAACCAACGGAGATGTATTTTCGGACTTTTTTTTTTATAGTCGGTCCTAGATGAAATGGTATTGCTCACGCTTTCAATATAGCCATCACAGTGACCATCTTCAAAATGTTATTATCGATACTCCACCAGAAGGGATAGTCTTATCATTGTGGGGTTGTCACTAAAACATTTCTTATGATGTCTTTGTCAAAAAAAAAAAAATGGTGCCAATCTTTTGATCCAATATGGCCACCATAGTTTCGTATTTAGCATAGGGTTAGAATTTTAAAGAAAAAGAATTTCCCACGGCTTCCTCACTAGTTATACTGTTATTGTTGTTGTTAAAGCAGCTATCTTAAAAACCTTGTTCTCGCTACTCCTTAACAGAAATTCAGTCAACATGAGATTTTCACTATAAGACGTCTTATGATATATTGTTGGTCCTAAATGAAAGTGGTTCTGCTTAGACATGGCTGCCACAGTAGCTTTTTTGAAGATCTTGTTAGAACTACTCCGCTTAGTCTTAAGTACATTGGGGTTCCCTAAAAGATTTCTTATGATGTCGAGTTAGTCCTAATTGAAAATGGCATGGTTCTGATGGCTAGATTTTACTTTTTGCAATCCAACTATTTTACTTGACTATCGTGGCAAGTTGAGATTACCTATGAGGACGTGGTAGTTACTAATTTCCAAAACACAAAACGAGTAATCTCACTTAAGGGTTGGAGCAGAGATAAAAATGAAATAAGTCAGATTTTAAAATATTTTAGTCTTCTGCGAATCAGATCTGACATCTGGAAAGTAGTGTATTTGTACCCCTTTTTATAAACATACTCCAGAGTGTTGCTGGATGATACAATACGAAAAAAAAAGAAGATTCCTGAACCTGTAAACAAACCATGATTTGATAATACAAGCAAAGACAAAATGCCATCAGGGAACGGAAAATGTAACCTTAAGTATTTCAATGTCAATCCAACAACTGAACTATCGCTCCTCAAATCAGATTGGAACCTGGTATGAAAAATCATTTGCAAAAATGAAAGCAGATGTATGAAACATACAAAAAGAAATATGATGAAATGGCCACAACCGTATCAGAAATCTCAAATTCATTGGCTGAAATATTCTCAAAAAACTCATCACAAGAGACTGATTTTGAAAATTTCCGTGTGGCGAAAACCTTAAAAGAAAAGGTTAATCTAAATTTCACATCTGCTATGATGAAGATTACGAAAACAATTGCACTCTCAGAAAGCTACAAAACCATTTTGATCGAATCCGTGTCAGTTCAAAAGGATCAGTTAATATTCACTTCTAAAAAAAACTTTACAGTTCTAAATAGACTGCTAAACATTTTCAAAAAAGTTTTCACTTCTGACAATCTTGGCGAGAAGGAAAAATGATACAGATATCAAACCCTGGAAATGACCACACCGGTCTTTTCAACTATCGTCCCCTATCATTAACAGGCTGAATCTACATAACTACTCTGGCTTCTCAAATCCAGTAAACTGCTGTAAGGCGTTAAGTATAGATTCTGACGCGAGACAAGCATAATAGACTATCTTGTCAGACATGAAGCATTTATTAGAAAAGTGTACATAAAGAACGAACATAAAGTCTCCAGCTACGTCGACTTGGAAGTGCAGCATAATATACGATTTATGCAGTCTAGATCTAAGAGGTTGCATAATATATGATTTATGCTGTCTAAATCTAGGAGGTTGCCTACCTAACTCTAACTCATTTTTTTAACGATATAGTGATATGTTTTAATCCAAGAACCTTCAACTAATTCCACGATGATGACAATTTGATTTGCTAAAGATCAAAGGCAACGCATACTAGTGACTATAAACTAAGGACATGATTTAAAAAGACTTCAGAAATGAGCAGAAGAAAAAACGGCTTCAAATTTTAGAAACCTAATTGCCGTGAATCTTGATGACCCATAGTACTAATAATAGTACCCTTAGTCGTCCCTCGTGGCTTTATCTCGGCGATTGTAGCTCTATTATATCACGTCTGGGAGTTATTTTATGGTGTTTTTCGTTTTTTAAAGGCTATACAACGTGTGTGTTTATATTGTGCTGGCATTTATCTTTTTTTCGAACCATCCGGATTCAAAGCATGCAAGACACGAGCTTGTTGGCATTTAGGTATTTTAAAGGTACACGGATGAACGTGATTTTTTGATGTGTGGTTAATGGTATTTTCGTGTTTTAAGGCTCTCGGTGAATATATTGTAGAACATACATTTTCAACCATAAGATATGTGTTGCTTCAAGAATCTATGTTTTAATATATGTTTTCATCATGGTTAGCATCTTATTTATAATGTCATTAAGCATAAGCATTGATTCACTTCAGCCTACTGTTTGTGTGCGCGCGCGCAGCGGCTACAAGCTTGTTTTAGTTATTTGTATAATCCCATGCGAAGTTTTCTAATCTTTATATAGTGCATTTCATCTTTCATCTTAATAATTTTAAAATAATTACGGTTTAATTCTTTTTAAACAATTGACCTTGATACTCCCTAAGCCGTAATGATTTGGCCTAAGCCGAAGCAAATTGCTTATTAGTTTTCTATTGCACTCGTCCTTTTATTCCCGTGCCACGTTGTTTAGCTGTAGTGAAAAGTGGAAGATTATCGGGCTACTTACTGATGTGGTAATACGAGTTATGATATTTCATGACATCGTAAACGTTTATTTGCATTAAATTCCATCAGCAAGCTATCTGCATCTGTGTAAAGCAGTCATATTCTCTCCGTAATAATTTTTAAGATATTATAATAAAATTTATACATTAAGCATTAACACGTATCCAGTACAAAATGACCGGTACAAATTAGTCAGTTTCGCGTTAGTTTTGACTTTACACAAAGAATTGCTACCAAATGTTCATCAGATAGTATTTCTTGATGCAAACTGTGGGTCTGCTACAAGTCAAATTTTCCTTTTTCCTCAATTCCTGACAAATTCAACATTAACCATATTGTCAGGTTCTACGTGGTTTTTCCAAAAACAGAATGTGTTCATCAATTTGAAGATATCTTTCTGAAATTATTTTATTATTTAGTCCTCAAGGTAGTGTTAAATTGGATATATGGTGCCTTCTATCTTTACAGGTTAAACGGCAAAGCCATATTTCCATGCCAAAATCCAAATATAATGCTTGATTATGGTAGTGAACCACGTATGTTTCTTCATTAAATCTGGAATAAGCTTATCACAGTTAATGAAGTTTCTATCTAATTCATTGACAAATGCAACCTGGTATTCTCTCGGCCATTTTCGTGACCTACCTTCTCTAGGGGTCAAGGAATAACATGTGTGACTGTCATTTGACTCATTTGCATTTTACAGATCGACTTCCAAAATATATCCTAAAAAATAGTCATCAATATTGAACCGTATTTTAGGGTTTAGTCAGTCCCAGACATTGGAATAGCTGCACCATGAATCATCAGATGATATTGCTAGAGCACAGATAACTCACCTGGTTTGGCATGATCATAGCCACAAACCACTGGGTGTCAGCTTTACTAAATCCTTTTGGTACCACAGGTCTTTCATCTATTTCTTTCTCTAAGAAGCAATGCATATCATTACCAGTTCATAGATCCAGTTCAACCACTGTCGCTTTTCACTAGACATCCAAGTTTCCCAGGTTTTTGATATACTGAACATTATTTAAGAAATTGTGTTTGATTGATAAGTCTAAAAAATTTCAGAACCATCTACGATTGTCATCAAATCGGTTTTGAGAAGGAAATCATTGTAGTCGTCAGTAATTTTTAATTTAGCATTTTTGCATTTCTTGGCACTGAGTAGTATTTTCATTGATTATACCTAATTTGACTAAACTTGAGTAAAACCTTTATTAAGCGGTAATTTATCCTCGTTAAAACGTTAAAAACTATTAATGTATTCGTGAGTACACACCTTTCCTTGTTAAAAGAGCAAACTTGTCTAGCTTGGTATATGTTTTTGATATTTTGAAATCAACTTTTTTGCATATGCACTGCTAATTTTTCTACGCTACTACTAAGGAATTTAAGAGACTCGATGAATTTAAATAGTCTGTGCTGAAAAAAAACATGTAATTTCCATTGCATGAAACTTATTTTTCCAGTCTGTATTTTTCCCTGAAGCGGACAATTACTTAATTACTTACTTTTATATTTTTGTCTATGAGTATTACTCTCGTATCTTAGTTGAAAAATCCTTTAATCACATATAATGAATTATTTCATCTTCTGCTATTCATTTTATGTAATTCGCCGCTTTTTATACAATATTGTTTTTGTTGTTACTGTTATGTTCTTATTACTTGTTGGATTGTATTTATTGATGATCACTCTCAGATCGAAAGAGTGAGAAATACAGGTGTCATTATGGCTTCCATCTGCAGAGGTGTCACACCAGAGCTTATGGTGTTACATCGCAGGAGAGTGGAAATGTACTGGGTTCTAACTTCAAGAGGTGATGAGATTCTATAATCACGTAATGCTTTATTATAAAGTTTAAACGATCAAACAAGACATAAAATTATTAGATTTACACATTAGAATTACACATGAATCATGCAGTTATTACACTTTATCTAAGCTTACCAACTTCATACGATTCTAAAATCTTTCATTTCGTACTTGACGTAAAAAAGGTATAAAATAAAGGAAAGACAGACAGACAAAATTTTCTAAAAATATAGTAAGAATGAAGCATTTCTAATTCCAAGATCATCTTGTCGCACGGACAAGTTATTAAATGCTGGGACTTAAATACTGAAATGTAATATTTTATGTCTTCAAAGGTATTTCATTTCCACATCAATTACTATTGAGCATAAAGATGGTAACAGGTCATTTTAACAAAATTTCAAACTTCACCTTAAATACGAAAACCTCAAAGTAATCATACAATTGACAGATATAATTCGTGTTGCAAGAGAAAACTAAATTAATTTCCATCATGTTCCTAAAGCAATTTTAAATGCATTGAGATCCTAAAATATAGTGTAGACTACAATGAAATCTAGTGCTCTTACCAGCAAAAAAGGTCAGAGTTCGTAGCTATATAATGTTTAATCTAGCTCATTGCGTTGCGTATTTATTAAATTTTTGAGCGCACACTTTGTCCGTAAAGGACGAATTTTGTTACTTTAATTATCACAACTGGTGGTAATTTTTTATATATAGATCATCTTGATGATTCACGTATTAGTCTTGTTCTGGTGTTTTAAGTGACCGTTTCCTTACATTAATTGCAACAAATGTCAACCAATTACAATAATATTACAAGTGAATTAAATTAAATGTAGATATGATACGAACACAACTATCAAAATTCTGGATTGCAGACATAAGAATTAATGCTTTTAAATAGAAACAAAATGACAGGTAATTTTTTTTCCCAGGGAAAGCATTTATAAAAAAAAGAAACAACGCTTTCTAGTAATATACAAACTGAAACGATTAAATTTAAATTAAAAAATGTTAGAATATGTTTTAGTAAAGATATCATTCCAAACAAAATAGGAGAAAATGAAACTATTATACCTGCTTTAGAGGACATTTTCGAAGGTAATATAACACAGTGGATATATATATATATATATATATATATATATATATATATATATATATATATATATATATATATATATATGCGGTTAGTATTATATGTGATTATATTTTTGTGTCTTGTATCAATAAAAGTTAAAAGTCAATCGATATTTTCCTAGATTTTAAACAAGTAAGTTATTTCAATGAACATTTAATTAAATAAAATGGAAAAACGGTATAAAATACTTGTACAATACATAAAATCATATTGTATAAATTACAAGAACTAAACTGATACAAAATAAAAGGTTATAAGTTGTGCAAAAAATAAACGACATATGTGTGGTATATATTCTTTTTGTAGTAGGTAAGGAAATAAAATTTTCTCATCAAAAGCAAGAAAGAAGCAATTTTAATGAGCAAATACAATATATCATTTATATGAATCTATATCGCGATGATAAGCTTTTTTAAAAAAAGAAACAAAATACATAATATATAATTTTATAAGATATGAAAGTACATTATAAAATGAGAAAATATATACTACATATTGGACAGAAAAATGCTTAAAATAGCAAAAGTAATATATATTAACCCAATTGTTTTGTTAAATAAAAGATTTAAAGGGTAAATAAGTGATGATATATTCTATAAGACCAAGTGACAATAAAAAAGCAATTGACAAAATGTTTAAACGTGATTATGAAAAGAAACAATTGTAATGTTAAACGGAAACAGTATTGCGAGCAATTAAACTCTCGGATACACGTGAGAGATATAGAAATAATTATTCATGTGAAAAGAAGCTATTAAATTCGTACTCTACCGAGTTTCGAACCCAGGTCCGCGAGGTATAGCTCAGTCTGTTCTGTCTGGAATATATTCATAATTATTTGTAATACAAAAATCCTCTATACCTTGATTTCTGTCATAGGAATCTGGAACGACTGTGTGTGTGTGTGTGTGTGTGTGTGTGTGTGTGTGTGTGTGTGTGTATATAATTATATATATATATATATATATATATATATATATATATATATATATATATATATATATATATGTATATATATATATATATATATATATATGAGAATTAATTACTAGGTCGTCATGCGAGTGTGTCTGCTACGCACGAAATTATATAACACCGATTCAGTGCCATCATTTTTTTTTTTTTTTTTTGGTGATGCGTGCTTAGTCGTGACGGTATATGGGTTGGTGCGTGCAGGCAAAGCGATGGGTGTCATTTACTCGCGGACCTGGGTTTGAAACTCGGTAGAGTACGAATTTAATTTCTCTAACCAGTATGAAAGTATTGTTTGTATTAAACTATTATTTCTGCCCACTTTTATCGAGATTCTACTACAGAATCCAGGGATTGCACAGTCTGTTCTGTCTGGTATATATGTATAATTATTTGTAATACAAAAATCCTATATCCCTTGATTTCTGTCATAGGAATCTGGAACGACTGTGTTTATATATGAGAATTAATCACTAGGTCGTCATGCGAGTGTGTCTGCTACGCACGAGCTTATATAACACCGATTCAGTGCCATCATTTTTTTAATTTTTTTATTTATTTTTTTTTTGTGATGCGTGCTTAGTCGTGACGGTATATGGGTTGGTGCGTGCAGGCAAGGCGATGGGTGCCATTTACTCGCGGACCTGGGTTCGAAACTCGGTAGAGTACGAATTTAATTTCTCTAACCTGTATGATAGTATTGTTTGTATTAAACACACACACACACACACACACACACATATATATATATATATATATATATATATATATATATATATATATATATATATATATATATATATATATATATATATATATATATATGTGTGTGTGTGTGTGTGTGTGTTATCGAATGTATAAAAAAAATCAATATTCGTGACTTCTGTCTTTTGTGGGAAAACCTTGTGGGTTAGAGCAACTTCGTTTCGTGGCTCAATACACGCAGCAAGGGTACTATCCATGATGGCATATTCGGCTAGAGGGCGAAAGTGACTCTCGACCTATCTGGGGTGCTTAGGAGAAAAACAGCCTATCCCCTCCCCCAATCTAATTTTGCTCTCTAATGTGTGAGAAAACTGCGTCGGTTCACTGTCGTCAACACTGACCTCACATATATAGGAATAAGGCGATGAAGTTTATGGCTGCATGAAAAAGAAGAACCCATAATTTCTCCGTATAGGAAAAGCACAATGGATTGAGTGGGATAATATGGAAAGGGTCGAATATCAATCCGTTGCCCTACCTGAATGTGGCGTTTGTTTTCCGACTCACAGTTCCTAGCGAAGTTCAACGGTCTCATGGTGATAGACGTCACGATCCCTATCCCAGCACCGAGGGGGCTCCAATTAGTGGTGACCACTAACCAGTACCCATAAATCAATGGCCGGTGACCCAACGACAGGCTACTCTGACCAGTGGGAAACCTCCTCAAATCTTGCAGATTTTGGTCGTAGTCCTCGCTTTGGGTCGCTAGATCTTGTAGCCACTAACGTCTTCGGGATCAGAGATAGGGATCTTTATGAAGATAGGAGGCGCGACTCGCTCTCTGCCATGTAGAGTCGGAGAGGGTGATGCTTTTCCCTCTAGAAAAAACTCGTTCTACAATTTGTGGGATTAGAGAGGATGATACTTCTCTCTAGCTGGAGGGCGCGACTAACTCGCCATCCGTTGATATGCTCCCTTGATAGGGGTTCACTGTGTCTCATAATTCTCCATTCAGACGATCCGATACACATTTGGTACTTATGATTGCTCTTCTATCCTGAAGTGCGTCTCCGATATCCATGGGATTCAGAGATGGAGAAAACTCTGATGTCGAAGAAGAAGGCTCTTTATTCCTACCAACTTATATGTCCATCTGCTTTCAGTGCCTCATATGATAAGAGACAACAGAAATGACAGTTGTCTGTCCAAATATAAACTGGTACATGCCAAGGGTAGGTTGGGATTGTGTCCATTTGGGACGGAGAGAGCATCATTGTTAACACGTTTCTTTACTTTGTTTTTTTTTTAGACATTGATGTACAAGCAAAAACTCAGAAAACAATAACAATTATCTTGCATAATGAATGTAACTTATAAGAAATTCCTGATTGCAAAAAAAAAATTAAAAAAAATAAAAAAAACATCAATACTCTACCTTTCCCATGGGTTTATGTTTACTATGCAGTAAAGGAAAACACGGCTGATGTTTCAATCAAAAACATACAGAAGAGCAAACTACAATAAAGGCAATATGAGAAAATGACAAGGAATGTTCTTCGAACATAAGTTTCTGCTGTTGCGACTTTCTTATCTCAACATGTAAAAAGTGAAAACGATAACAAACAAGTTTTGCACGACTGAAAATATTATTTCGATAAAATACATAATAAAAGAATTAAGTCAATAATATATTGATGTACAAACAGTACAGAAGACTCGGTATGATATAATCCCAAACTGCCTTTAAATGAATTCACATTAATCCCGTGACAGATTTTAAATATCCAAAGAGTTTTTAAATGAATTTTAGAGCAAAGCAATGCCAATAAGTGAGAAAATGAATTATCTGAAGCATTATTTTCAATGCAAGTCTTCCAAAACTGGTAATAACACTATGAATGACTAATTCCACGTAATAATTATATGATACAGATTGCCAATATGTACTTGATTGTGTCTCACATTCGTAATCTCAGTCAGTAAACAAAGTCTCATGAGTTAAATTAGCTAATCATAAATTATGTCATCTATTAAAAATCTACCTCCATTCATATTACGTGATGTTAACTAAAACAAACGTTACAACCTTGGAACTTTATTAATAAATCTACACCTTGATACATGACTCATCTTACAGTGTGAACTTAATGATTGATACGAAATTTGGTATTTAAAATCTTATTAACTAAATAATCCATACAAATTATAATTATGAATGATAATACACATAATACTGATGTACATAACACAACGCACAACAGAAAACACAAATGATTAGGCTGGTTCGAAAGCCATTTCCGCGAGTTAAACTGAGCATAAATAGAAAAGATTGTCAGTTTCGGGGATGTAATATACTATAGAGCAAAATATTCTGGAGTTACAACACGGGTATTAGGAGTCACATAACCTTTTGTCGCTTGAGGTTTTTGACGTTTCTTCAACATTAAGCTCTCGTCAGCCACCTGTATTAAAATATAAATATTGGGCAAGCGTGCGGTCTTGCGTGCTCGACTTTAGAAACCTCAGGAAAGTAATCCTCTGAGTTGACGAGTTAGAATCATACGGACGAGGGTAGTTTCCATTCT
Source organism: Potamilus streckersoni (assembly GCA_016746295.1). Classification (NCBI taxonomy): domain Eukaryota; kingdom Metazoa; phylum Mollusca; class Bivalvia; order Unionida; family Unionidae; genus Potamilus; species Potamilus streckersoni. The sequence continues at coordinate 1,124,137 of JAEAOA010001148.1, read as the reverse complement.
TGACTTTGGTCACATTTGATTTACAGTATTTTTTCTCACCTTCTGGAACTATGGAACTTCCATCCCTACAGGCATGCTGCCATGGGGATTAATGACTATCTTTCATTCGTCTTGGCAAAGCAAGATTTGTACGAATATTTTCAATTGCATAAACAAAATAACTAACGAATGTTTATACTGCACCCTACCCACCTGGAAACTATGAGTATATGTAAGCTTGCAGCGGAATCTGCCTCCTATCCCTCATTCTGACATTTTCTTACTATAGTCATTTTCCTGTGCTATAAGACAACAAAAATTCATTCTAAATTTCACAATTTTCAATGACGAGAACTGGATGCTTGCGACAAACTAATCATATCACCAAGTCTAGCTCGTCTACCTACCTACCTAGCTACGATGTCATAGCCTCAACTTGTTTTGTTGTGACTAAGGTACTAATATTAGTACTACCACAAGAGTCTGCAGTTTTATCAACAAAGCACGACGAAATCTCTGACTACATGAAATCATCTTAACGGTATTATTATTTTATAATACCGTTAAGGTGATTTCTGGTAGTCAGAAATTTTGTCGTGCTTTATTGATAAAACTGCATACTCCTGTGGTACTACTACCTACCTACCTAGTTTGGCCAAGACTTAATTTTAGTGGTATTTTTACTCTACCAAAGTAAAGAGTAGTGGGTCAGTGTTGTCTAATTAGTTGATGTTTTGAATTAGTTTTGGACAAAATTCTGGTTATATATCTGCCGAAAATCGCACAAACAGAAATTTAGTTATATACATGATAGAAAGTACCAGTTCAAAAGTTCATCAAGGGAGATAACTACCAAATAACTTTGCCCTATTAATTGTCCTCGCTGTTGGGGTCAATACTCTACTGTATAGCCAAAGTTGTTTGAATCTGATGTTGAATGCTTTCAGTCATGACTGATATTTGGACGACACTGTAACTTGTGTGCCAGGCGATCCAGCGTTGATTTATAAGGTAGTTCAGTACTGTAAACTGCTCTTTTTGTGCGTTTTTTTTTTATTGTTATTATTAATTTCAGTGTTTAGTTGGTTCATAAATCACAGGAGTCTGCAGTTTTATCAATAAAGCACGACGAAATTTCTGACTACATGAAATCACCTTAACGGTATTATAAAATATAAAATGCCGTTAAGGTGATTTTATGTAGTCAGAAATTTCGTCGTGCTTTATTGCAGATTCCTGTGCATAAATTAAGCCCCTCCCCTACATAGATCACATCATTAAAAAGATATCCGTATCACTTTCTCGTTGCATTGTCATTGTAGCGTCGCAAAATGTAGCTAACATTACTTAATTCAATTCGTGTTGACATATAGCGCAACAGAATTCATTCGATACAAATTGATAATGAGCTGTCAGTGTAGACCCACAGGTCCAACAATGTAAGAATTGCACATGTTGGTTTTGTTTTAGTACCAGAATATACATATCGGGTGATGTGTCTTACATTGTAGGACTTCTGTCAGTGCTGTTGTGTATGTCATGTCAGCCGCCTAGACCAACAAGTCGGTCTCTGCTTTTTTTTTTTTTTTCTGACCCACTTGTTCATCTAGTCAGCCGCCATGTTAACGCTGGAGTTCTGGAAATTGCAACAACCTGAGCTTCATGCTGATTAGATCTGCTTTGTTTAATTTGCATTATGTCAATATCAGAAACAACAAAAATGAGCCAATAAAGATAAATTTGCCTTAAAATGAATATAATCAGTATTTGAGCATTAAAAAAATGCACAATAAGATGTCCTGATTAATAATAATAATAATAATAATAATAATAATAATAATAATAATAATAATAATAATCATGTAAAATTTATTGATGGTTTATTTTACTTGTTCCAGACTTTATCTTAAAACACTATTTTTAATGATTGCTGAATACGTTCAATTCAGTGTATTACTTGAAATGTTTAAACATTTTAAAATATTTTCAGTAAACAATAAAATCAAATATTTTTTGCAGTATAGTTCAATACAGCATTCTCTCAGGCTTATCAATTAATAATTAGATATCAGAAATAACTGTGTTATATTTTCATTAAAAATATGTTTTAAATAATATTATTAGTTATATAATTTAAAAATAATTTTGTTAAAATTTAATATAATTTTATTACATCTAACAATATGTAATTAAAATATTGTTCATTTGAACATTTGAGACAAACCTCACAGTTACAAAAAAAGCAAATTAAAAATTGCCTAAAAGCTAAATTTTCTTCCATAACATTTATACAGTTTCCAATTAAATGATGAAATTAATAAATTTCATCCAGTATTTCAGGTATACTGATCAAGGACCAGTAAAATACTTATTAAATGTCATATTGTCTGTTGTCTGCCCATTATGAAAGTTTTCTGTTGCTACTCCATGTATTGTTTGCAAATGAAAAGAGTTCTGTTTGTATGTCCTTCGTAATTTCGAAAGATCTGTTCTTGGATAATATAATAACACTTTGAATTCCTACAATTACCAAAGAAACTGCAACAGTGTTAACTCTTCTTTATCTGTTTGATATTCTTGATTTACGGCTGGTTTATAAGTGTACTTACTATTATACTATATTGATGGAAAAGCACATGAACTCCATGGCTAACAACAGTGTGGAGAGTGTGTCAGATTAATTTAATATAAACTAATGTGTTATCTTAGTCAATGGAAAAAAAGTTATTACAAATAAGGTTAACAGTATATATTTAGTACACTGTAAGGTTATGCAAGTTAATATGAATTGGAGAGTGCAATCTCTTTCTTTTCACTAGCAAACCAAAATACCAGTCAGAGTTGCTTAAAACTGAAGCAAAGCTAAGTATTGGTGTATTATGTACTATGTACTGTAACTGTAGTGACCATTCCCTCTATAATCAGGTGACCAGTTTAGCAAGCACAATGCAGAAAAACCTGCAAATTCTGGGGTCTAGAGGTCATGGTTGGGGTTGCAGGGTTGTTTAAATATTTTGTTGCCAAAATGATCACAAGTATGTACAGTATACATAAATGGTTTTGAAACAAATATGTACAGTGTACAGTATACATTAAAAAATGGTTTTGAAACAAGTATGTACAGTATACATAACAAATGGTTTGGAAACAAGTGTGTACAGTATACATAACAAATGGTTTTGAAATAAGTATATACAGTGTACAGTATACATAACAAATGGTTTTGAAACAAGATTTCAAAGTTGCAATAATAAGCATTCGGGGAAGAGTTCTGCAAGACATTATGACAGGTGAAGCATGCAGGAAAGAGTTCTGCAAGACTTATGACAAGTGAAGCATGCAGGAAAGAGTTCTGCAAGAGGTTTGGACAGGTGAAGTACCTGGATATAATAAAATAAGAAAGATGAGAGCTGAGGAGTAATATTTTGTTTGATCAATAAATAATATGAAGCAAACACAACACTTGAAGTCATATTCTTTATTATCTGTCTGGAAAACATATAAAAGAAAAACCAGATACAAAGACCATAAATATTCAAATGTTACATTTCTCTTGAATTGCAATCACGCCATAGGCCTATACAGAATGAGTAAGATGTTGTTCATCTCGAGCCAGTAGGGTGAGTGCCTAGGGCTTTTATTAGACACAAGGTGCTCAACCTTATTGATGGGCTTCATGCACTCATTGATCACTCAGTCACTTCCTTGAATGATAACTCATGACAAACACGTCTGTGTCACAAGGTCATAAGGGAACAGTGTTGTTATTTTGGGGTTTAATGCCATTTCTCATCAAAGATACACTTTATTTGGCAGCTGTTATAACTGTTGGTGGAAGAAACAAAAACGCCAGTACGAAATACCAACCCATGGGAAGCTACTGACACCAAGTTGGAAACTCGAGCCCATCATAACAGTGTTGAGTTGGCAGGGATAACTAAAGTCGAGTGCTTTAGACCACTGACCCAGCCAGGGCCTGTGTAAAGGAACAAACATGATTCGATGTTGTGATTCTTTTTATATTAATCTACTGTAATAAGAAAAAAAAAGACCCCATATCTGTACCAAATGTCCAGGTCATTAAACATAATGGTTGATAATCCCCAGGGTCAATCATACCCTGCTAGAGGACTATCAAACTTGAGCAATTGTATCATCCAGTTATTTTCATTATATATTTTTGATTATGATGGGGTCCCACTTATTTTCTGCACTTTCAAGATTAGTTATAAATAGGGTATATACTCGCTTATAAGACAACTTGACTATAAATCAATCCTCCCATTTTAGGGCTTCAAAATGGTATATCACCAAGACTTGTACAACGACTTCCAATTGTTGGACTCCTGCAGTTGGTTCATACTATACTAAGGTCATTTTTATTTTATTTTTAATTAGGTGTAAGGATGCAAAATTGACCTAATTTCATAAAAAATTTACATCCAATACTTAGTCTTAAGAGTTCAGAAGTGACCATCATTCTGTATTAAATAGCACAACAGAAGTTTCTAAATCTAAGCTTTTGTTTCAGTGATTGTGATGTCGTTGTTTTGGGTTTAATGCCATTTTTAAATGCAATGTAGGCCATACATGGCCATTGTTATAACTGGTGGAGGAATAACTTGGCAAAACCGTGGTAAGAACCACCAACCCACGGGAACATACTGGCAAAATCAATAAGGGTGAGTGCTTTAGACTACCACCTGGGGCCCCTAGCATTACTTGTCAATAATTGACTTTTAGTTTTCTGTCTGGACCCAACTTTGGGTCCTTGTTTAATGGAGAAACATTTTCTACAGCCTATAGTGGGAAGTTTCCTGTTTTGTAAAATTGTACTTTAAATATTTTATGAGTTACTCTTCCCAAAGTTTAATATTTCATTGGTTCATTTATCTTGTGAACTGGGATCATTAACTTTTGGTGATTTAATTGCCTTTTTTTATCTCCTTTAGAGTAACATTTTTGGCTAAGATACAGATATATTGCATTGAGTTTAGTCACTATAGTACTGTAGCAAGATTAGTCATTGTATTCAGAAGATACAATAGAAATTAAAATTGATGTTTAGGATCAAAGTTCATTTCTGGAGTACTGCTTAAAAAACAACTGTGCATGACTAGCATTAGTTTTTTTTACTTGATGAAGTCTTTTTACTTAATTGGTTCTCTTTCCAAGGGTCTGTTTTATGATTCTTGCCACAGTATATACAAGGTATTCACAAAGAAAAGGGGCCACAGGTGTCCAATTGGACTAAATGCACTTACATTTGCAAATCACTCACACATCTCACCTCTGCCTACACGAGTTTAAGATGCAACTTGGTCCAAAACGGGTATGTGAAGAAGCTTCCTGAGTCAGTGGCCCTTCCCAGAGTCTTCCTGGGCTTTTTTCCCACCAGACATAAAATCCATTATGTGTGGGCCTGTCATGTTCTGAAAAAGGCATTAAATGCCACTAAACCAAACCAGAAATCAAAATGAAAGAACTATCTACACTAGAGAAGTAAATAATTTACAAATATAGAAGATTAATTATGTGTTTAGCCACTACCAATACAAAATAAATAGTTGATAAATACTCCTTTGGGTTTGCTGTTTACTTAACATGCTTAATTTACCAGGGCTTTAATAACACTTGTTAAGCAAGATTTACACAAGTGTTTCTAGGATGAATGGCAAGGATCTGATTGATCAAAGATTTTATCATATTCATGAGGCTGGTTAAAGCTTGAGTTCTTTAGCGGAATGTTGTACCTTGTTGTATGATTGTTTGTTTAGCAGTTTTATCTGAAGGTCTGTTCAGTATAACGTTTGCTTCTGCCTATTGTCACATGTTTGGGGGGGGGGGGCAGAGTTATTACATCCATGGTATTAAACTCTACAAACTAGTACAAAAATGGATTTGTACTTGCTGGAGACTTTTTCATTTGTGTTGACTGTCATGGAATACTGAACTGAGAGACTGACATACAAAATGGTTAGCTTCACACATATTCAAGACAGATGGGGTTTCTTGAGATCCTTATGAAACTCAAACCAGCTGTGAGACCTGATGATATCCCCCAATATGGTGTTAAAATTGTTATCTAGGCACCATCCTGTTTTTTCTTTTTTGAATCCTCTTATGCTCAGTTAACTGGTACAGCACCAGCTTGTACTTCCAGAGATGGGTAGGGAGCCACATAAACTAAAATAGGTCTTGATTTCAGAGTAAGCACGACTCAATAATATTCTAGGTTGCTTAATTGTATGACTTTAGCTAATTCTCAGGTCTCACTAAAATATCAAACAAATGCACTAATTAACACGTCATATTGATTGAATTTAAACAAAATTTGTTTGCAAAAATTATCATTAAAAGAGCATGAACATTAAACAAGATAGAAGATTTGAGGAACAAGCTAACAATTATTTGAGCTCTCTCATTAACAACAATTTTAACTTGTAATAAGGTAGCTAAATATGAGAAATAAATTAGGGCTGAGGATTGCAAACATTAAAAGAAATGAGATGTGAAACTAAAGTTGTATTTAAAATAATGTGATAATAATAAACAAATATATGATATCAAAAAGTAATTAATAAGCATTTATAGCAGAAATATATTGCTTTACACTTAAAGGACTATATTAAAAAAAATTATGAAAATGTTGGTGTTGATGGAGGAGGTGGGAGCATAGGTAAAGAACTTATAACTTGATTTCAAGTGATACATCTATATACATATATACGTAGGCAATATACATAGTAAGTAAATACTGTATGTACCAGAGATGTATAAGATTTTTGTGAAGAAAGATTCTGCAAATGTGGATATGTGAGAAAGCTTGCCAGTAGCTTCTCGTGGGTCGGTGATTCTTTTCGCAGATTTCCTGGTTTCTTCCTTTAACATTAATACTGGCTGCCATGTATAGCCTATCGTGTGCTGAAAAATGGTGTTAAGCCCCAAAACAACAACAACAACATTTTTGTGAAGACATAAGTAATCTCTTAGTTGTTATTGTATACTTTTGGACAGCTTTAAATATCTTGCAGCCACCAACCACTGCAATGGTGTGTATATAAATTAAAATCAAACTTTTTTCTGTAACCATCAATCTCTAAGACAGAGTTGGTCAGTAGGATTGAAACTCTAAAGTGTGTTTTGAGGTCCTCATGGAGTCAAGGTACAAAACAATACAGTTAAGAATAAGTTATCTACTCATATAAGCCTATCTAGAAAATGACAGAAAATTTGAATGAAATGAAATAAAGTATTTGCTTCCACTGGAGCATTATAATTATATGCTTTCAAACAAATTGGTAGATTTAGCATTGTTAATTATCATCATCACACCTAATCATGTGCAAGCACATACATGTAATAACCAGAGTAATATTAAATAAGGAAAATAGTTTTTCTCTTGATTGAACCCATAGGACAGTGTGATTCAGTCTTAACTAGATGGCAGTCTTGGCTGATCTCTATAGTTCAGTGATTTAATAGTTAAGCCTGTGTCTTCAGAGTTCGTCCTTGCACTCAACCAGAACTGGATGGTAATGTTATTAAAATTTTCCCAAACAGCATGCTAAATGTTTCTCTGCAACGAATTTGATCATACCATTTCAGTATTGAAATGATGGCAAGTCAGACATACAGTGGACACAGGTCAGAATGTTCAAGCATGCTGATTACTTTCAGGATGCATTGTGATGCCGGTGTTACCATGTAAATGGACATTGTTTACTCCAGATTGACTAATGCATGTGTTGTGTTTGCAGTATGTGCAAAGAAATAATAAAATGCTCCACCTTGCTGCTTCACTTCACAAAATCAAGTTATATTAAACAAGAGTTCTAAAATTTAGTTTATCTAGACTTTGCTTGCTTTAACAATGGCTCATACTTCCCAAAATGTTTGACATTTTGCATTTCAAAATGATTCACAATCCCACACTATTTCAACTATCATAAGAAATATGGTGAAAATTCAAACTTCTATGAATTAGTGCTGCTGATCATGAGCTGGCTATTAATAAACGTGGCTTAAATACCACCATTCAAGGAAACAAAGATCAACTATTATTTCTTCAACACTCATCTCTTTAACTTACCAAACTTCAAATGAATTGAGTTGTTCTGCTTTTGCATACTTACCTTTGCAAATTAGCCTAATAGGTGGGATAGGATTTTCTTTCTAACTAGGTGCTTTATTTCTTTTACCTCAAGATCACGTTTTAGAACTAATATAACAGGAATAAATTACTTTTTTTATTACAAATCGAAGCAAGAATTTTTTTCAAGGTATTTGTAGGCTGTTACTTTTTAAACGGTATCCCATTCTCCCACCCCTGTTGACCTCATCCCACCCAGAAAATTGAAGTAGGTCAGTCTGTGATGGGCAATTCTTTTACACAAGTTTCTTAACAGGACATCACCTTAGATATTGTCAGTCAGTTAAGTTAACCTTTTAATGACCTCTCGGACCATGAACTATATAACTGACCTCAGGTGAGTTTTCCTTGAGCAGTAAGCATGGCTGTTTGCTATTTATACAGGTTATTGGTGCTTCCATTCCCTTCCCTTTTTAACTAAGATCACTGTAAATCCTATAAATTGGTTGTTTAGGAGGCAAAAATTGTAGAGTTTTTGCATGATACACTGTAGTTTGTGTAAAACCAGATATATATGTCTATTAAGACTGTATTATCATGTTTGTTTATTTCATTTTTTTAGTATAACCACACTTGTTTACAGTATCATCATGAAATATTTCATTATAACCATTATCATAACATGTGATATGCTTAGCCAGTACTTCATTCATTCCCCTGCATTGAACAAATCTCCTTTAATTTTCAAAATGAAGACCCACCCCAACCCACCCCTGTTTAGAATGCACCTTGAATAATCCAGACCAATTTTACTGTCTTCATTCTTGTATTTGATATACTCAGTAACATCTAAATATATCATTTCATATACGTAACATTTATTTTCAAGCAATCTTATGTGTCATTTCCTAGAACTGCTTTGTAATTAACTTAATTTGTTAAACAGCATGATCTGATAATGGTTATAAGAAATAATTCATGATGATGATGCTGGAAAATAGTGGAATAGTGCAATTACATTATATGGCTCATTTAGTTTTGATTTGTGTATTTTTGTTGTTATTAGACTGTTCAGTCTTGATTTGCATCCCTGAAGTTTTAAGTTTAACTTTAACAGAGAAGCTTAATGAGATAGAGGTTTACTTAGAGTGACTTAAGACTGACAGGTGACTGCTTTTCATAGGCTCATTATAACAGTAGTTTGGTCTCCATGATATCCATAAAAAGTGGCAGGATGCATTATGGTTAAAAAATTGGCATTTCAAACTGTATTTTTCTTCTTTTAGTATATTATTATTGCTGTCATCATTTGGAGATTATGTGATATTGCCTTTTTGTATGCTTGATGTTGTGTAAATCCTTGTACACTGTGGAAGATAGAGATTGGACATAAGATTTAGGGTGATGTAAAAGTGTGCTCTACATTTTCATCTCTCACAGAGTTGGGGTGGTTGTATATAAAATTAAACTATATCCTGAGTACCTAATGTTACTTGTTGAGCAATTTGTATATGTATTTTTAATGACCTAAATGTTAACAATCATGTAGGATGTTGCTTTGACTGAAACTTTTAAATATTGTCTGCAGCATACAAAAGATGTGGCAAGTTGGAGCTTAATTATTGAGATCCTCACTCAATACATATATGCACTTACTGGGCCTGAAATAAAAACTTATGCAGCCAGCTGTGGCCAATTATGTCTATCCAAGGGGCACACATTTAGGGATGGGACAAATTATATGAATATGGCACTATTTGGTTTGCAAACACCATTAATTTCTTACAGAGCTTCTTCATTCTATAAGGTACCAGTGGCCTGGTGGTTAGAGCATCAACCTTGGATGTGGGAGGTCACAGATTCGAAAACCTGGCAGAGTCATAACAAAGACTTATAAAAATAGTACTAACAGCTGCCTCACTAGGCACTCAGCATTACAAGGTTAGTATTAGGACTTGTCAGCCTCAGGTGTCAGGATAATATGACTGGGTGGGACATCAAACTATGTGTGCGCAGACATCACTATAAAACAACCACACTACAGACATTGTAGCAATATGACAGAAAAATTGTTAAAGCTTTGTTAAATATCCAAATCTCACACAAACACTCATTCTGTAAAGTGAAAGGAAATGCTGAGCAACATACTGTATATACTTGCTTATATGGCAGTTTCAACTGCAAAACTGCACAGGAGAAAGAAACATATATACTTGGTGATATAAATAAGGACCTTCTTAATACTCAAATAAGGAAGAACTGGACAGAATTTATTGAATCATTAGGCCTAGTACAGATGGTAAATGACCCCACTAGGGTAACAGAAACATCAAGCACTTATTGATCACATTTATACCAACCTACCAGACAATGTAACTTGTGTTAACATACCAAAAGTTGGTCTTAGTGACCACTATCCTACTTTTTTGACAAGGAAGGTTAAATGCAAGAGAAATAAGAAAAATACACACAAAACTATCACTTACAGATCATTCAAAAATTTTAATGAAGAACAATTTCTCAAATACTTATATAAAGCTCCATGGAAGATGATCCACAATTTGGATGACATAGATGAAGCTATGAGGGTGTGGACTGACTTATTTATGAATGCAGTCTCTAAGCATGCACCACTGAAAGTACATCAAGTAAAGAATGAAATCCAACCTTAATTGGCTTACAACTGAAATCCTTGATGCTCTGAAAACAAGAGATCAATTTAAGGCTATGGGAAACCATGCACAATATAAAGTATGGAGAAATAAAATAACAAATATGATCAAAAAAGCTTAACAAAATTATTATCAATCATTGCTTGAAAACAAAAAGAGCGACAAAAACTGCATTTGTAAAGTCTTCAATAAACTCACTGGAGGAACACACAAAGATCAGATAAATAAAATCCACTCACTCTGGTAAATGACACCATAGTCACTGATGACAATGACATTGCAAATATTTTTGATGATTTTTTCACCAACATTACCACAAAGTTAAAAGAACCAGTGATTGAAAACAACTTTATTGAACTGAAAAAGGTCTGCAGCAGCAAAATCTCTTAACGGAGGTATGTTTCTCCATCCCACCAGTCTCAAAAAACTTTGTTAAGAAATATCTCAGTGAACTTGATACTAAGAAAGCTACAGGACTTGATCAGATTGGTCCACGACTCATTAAATCTTCTGCCTCTGCTATTGTAGATAGCTTAACATTCATAATCAATTTAAGTATTGCATCTTCATCTGTTCCCAAAATATGAAAAACTGCAAAAGTAACTCCTATTCACAAATCTGGTCCTAAGGATGATGCTGATAACTACTGGCCAATCTCAATACTACCAAACTTGTCAAAATTGATTGAAAAGCATGTCCATGATTCATTCATATCATATTTAACCAAACACTTTCTGTTATACCCTAATCAATCAGGCTTTAGACAGAAACACTCATGTGAGACTGTCTTGATCTCATGTGAGACTGCCTTGATCTACCTAACTGATAAATGGCTTCAAGCACTTGATCAAGGTAGAATAATAGGTTCTGTATTTGTAGATTTCAGGAAAGCTTTTGACATGGTAGATCATGAAATCCTTTTGAAGAAACTGAAAATCTACCAATGTGATGAAAGCACAGTTAGATTGTTTACTTCATACTTAAGTGAAAGAACACAACATGTTTATATTAATAATGTTCTGTCTGAACCTGAAACAATTAGATGTGGAGTACCACAAGGCTCAATTCTGGGTCCATTACTGTTTATTTTATTTATTAATGACCTACCACTTGTACTAAATGACTCAGTATCATCTACAGATCTCTATACAGATGACACAACCTTGTCAGACATCCAAAACACAAAACAAGAACTCAAAATTTCTTTACAGAATGCCCTAAACTAGAAAACTGGTGCACATACAATGGCATGGTGGTTAATACTGGTAAAACTAAAATATTACTTATCTCAACACAGAAAAAAAAAAAACTTGATAGTGATGAACTATGTCTGACATGGAAGGATAAAAGGTTGCAAATGGTCTGTCACGATAGTCTACTTGGTGTTTTGGTAGATAATAACCTATCATGGACTGAACATATCAAACATATCAGTAAAAAAAAGTCAATTCAAGTTTATGGCTTCTCAGTAGGATAAGACATTTTCTCCCGGAAAAGCACAGAAAACTATTTTATAACAGTTACATACAACCCTATTTAGACTACTGTAATAAAGTATGGGGTAATTCAAATGATAAAAACTTAGCAAAGCTGGCACATCTCCAAAAAAGAGCTTTTGAGTTAATATCAATCTAGAAAGAAAGCAAGGAAAATTTAGCTGGTAAGTTAAAAATACTACCCATTAAAGACCGAATATGTTTAAGAAAAGTCAAATTAATGTACAGGATAGCCAATAATAGTGCTCCTGAATATTTACAATCACTATTCAAGTATAGGCTACCTGGAAATACTCCCCACCTGCGATCAATGTCAACCAAACATTACAAAATTCCCAGACCAAATAAGGAATTATTTATAAAAAAGTTTTCAATACTCGGAAACTTTGCTCTGGAATAATATTCCAGTTGAGATTAGAAATGCCCACTCTATTTCCTCTTTTCAAACCCAGTATATACAATGGCTTCAGAGATGCAGCCAAAATAAATAAATTCCTTTGAATGAGGGCCTCAAGGTAGATTAATTCTTAGCTAATTGAGTTACCCTCTTTAAATAAAGTCATAATAATAATAATAATAATAATAATAATAATAATAATAATAATAATAACAGACCCAGAATATCGCATAATGCACTGGCGGTTTGTCAGGAATTACCAGTAGAAAAAACAATATAGATATATGTTGCTTACAAGTTTACTTGGCTTGTAAGTTATAATATATGGCATTACCTGCTTTGGAACTCCCCTTTTATAGAATATGGTGAATTAAAATTTTAAGAAAATTTATTATTGTTGCAATATCTGTAAAATTACTAGACTTTATCTTCATTTTTGTTTACATATCAGTTTATCAGCATAAAGCCATTACATACATGTATAGTATTTCTCACATGTAAATACAGGGGGGGTCAGCCTTGTAAATATTTCAAAAAGATGTGGATGTATTTTTTATCAGACAAAGATATCTATTGTAAATAGTTGCCAAACCTTTGCGAAATTAGAATGGGCTTATCATTGGATAAATTTAGTAATTTACCTACTCTACTAAAGAACTTGTTTTTTGTTGATTTTTAACTATAGGTTATAGACCAGAACAGCTTATGCAATGACCTGTATTCCATTGGTTGGTACAAATTTGTTATCCCTGCCCTTCCTAAACTGCTGGAAATATTGCTATGACACTTGACCTATAAATTCATCCCAAAGTCCGAAATGAAAATGATGCCTCCAGGACAATTAACAACATGTCCAGTATGGTGGCCATCATGAAAATCTTGTTATTGTGACACCAGATGAATCATGGTTATGTCATCATGGGGTTTGCACAAAAAGACATGATGTCTAGTATGTCTTGAACAGTCAAAATGATGCTAAGCTGACAGCCAACATAGGTTCTACAGTAGCTATCTTGACAGTTCATGTTTTTGAACTCACCTGAACCAAAGACCAAATGATCTTATGGTATGGTCCTGTGCCTATTAAACACTGCACATCAGTCATCATGTGTCAGTCAATGATTACTATATTAAACTTCTCAAACAAAACTTATGGGCCATGTGTCAGTAGATCATGGCATGAATATTAACAATACAGGCCATAAATAAAGGAAATAGGCTGGGATTGCCAATATGGAATTATCACAAAGGATCTGTCAACTCTTGTCTTTTATGACCTTATTCATAATTTTCCCACTAAGCAGAAAGGACGAAATTGTATGGGCAAAACTCATGCCAGCTACAGGAAAACATAAAAAAGCTCATGGTCCTTGATTCAGGACCAAAAATTTACATTTTTGTACAACATAATGATGCCCCATCTAGCTGAGTGGTCCAAGACACTTGCCTTTACAGGTAATTCACATCTTGCCTCCATCCACATCAGTTCAACCAAAATGGTTACATGAGAACCCTTGCAAGTATATAATTTCACATGGACCAATGGCTCCTCCTGGGATTTTCTCCACCAAATATACTGGCTGCCATGTTTCATCCATTGTGTGCTGAAAAATGGTGTTTAACGCACATAACAATGTTATTTAAAATCTGTGACTTCCTCAAAGGATAAAAACCATCACAAGTATTATCTCCTCATGGTAAAAAGATACCATTGGCAGGTAGATTTAGAAAGATCATATATTTCCCTGGACTGAGTGACATTATTAATTTAGGAGAATCCATGCACATTGCCTTCTTAGAATACCAGTACAAGTGTAAGTGTACTCTATAGCAGATAACGGAGATTATAAGACATGGATGAAGATAATAATTATAGAATGTAGTAAGAAGTTCTAAATAAATAATGTATCATAATTACATTCTTCAACTGACATCAAAAAGGCTTTTCACTGTTGAACAAAATGATGCTACTGTCCACCAGTTATGAATAAAGAGAAAGTTGTTGTTGTGGGTTTAATGCCATTTTACAGCACGCAAGTGGTTATATATGGCAGCCAGTATATTTGATGGAGGAAGAACCCAGGAAAAACCACCAACCATTGTGGAGCTATTGACAGACTTTTTCACATATTCAGGTTGGCTGAGCCTGAGACTCGAACCCATATGGACAAAGGTTAGATGTCAGTGCTCTGTAAAGGTGAGGTGAGAGTCTTTGCTTAATTATCCAGGGACCTGATAGTAAAAAAAGTAGAGAAACATTGAATCAATTGTTTTTGTAAATCAACAACATTGGTATCGATTTCAACACCAAGCATGCATTTTAGTGACCTATATTTCTTGGCCAATTTTGCAGGCAGTAGCCAGTATTTTTGGGATCTCAGGCCCACTCAGGCCTTTTGTTGTAGATTAAGATAGTTGAATTGTATAAATCCGAACAAAATGAAAATCATAATCTCACAATATAATCAGTCTGCATCAGTAGCAGAAATTAAATTCTCTTTTTGAGTGATTAATAATTGGCTATGGTTACTTTTTAAAGTAGACACCACAGGCACAGGTCTTTGCCAATGAACCCAATTTGCCAGCCTTGTTGCCTTAATTGTTTAATATTTTATTTTGTTACAACATTTAATCTGTTGATGTGATTCTTTTAATGGCATGATTCATATAATTAATACATATACATATACAATTAATACATATACATATCTGTATTTTGTATATATTTCAGAAAAACAGTTGAACTTTCAAAATACATGTAGGTCAGCCAGAGGAGAAATAAAGCCATACTTTTGATGGATTCAACTTTCGTGTAAGTTTGAATTTTATACCTTACGAATATTGGAACTCTGGAAGACCAGCAATGACTATTAAGAAATGACATTGTTTCAGCCACTATTCACAAATGAATTGTATTTACAGTGAACAAGATGTGTCTGATACACTAAGGAATATTGTTAGTGTCTGGCTTTCTCAAGTTTCAGTGTTAAAACTTATATAATTAAACTCATGTCATTCATGCCTCAAGCTTGTGGCCCTGGAATCAGCATTAGCTGTTAAAGCTAGGGCCTTCTTTCCTCTTTGTTAATAGAAAACTGACAATGGTAATTTATAAGTTATTATTATTAATATTATTATTAATATTATTATTAATATTATTATTATTATTATTATTATTATTATTATTATTATTATTATTATTATTATTATTACTTTATATAAAGAGCATAACACAATTAGCAAAGAACTAATCTACCTTGAGTCTCTCATTCAAAAAAATTTATTTTTTTTAGCTGCATCTGTTTTTCACTAGTCACCAGAGGCAATATAAAGAATTGGTTTCCATAACATGAACATCTTACATCATGTAAGAAACAAAATAATCCATAGGAAAAGAAAAATTGTCATTTTGAAATAACCTGAATAAAAATACACCTTGTTTGTCATTGGATTGAAATAATATTTAAAAAATACACTTTATGTTTGACAATTGATTTAGATTTTATTTACAAAATACTTTTAAAATTACACTTTGTGTTTGTCATTGGATTGAAATAATTTTTAAAAAATACACTTTATGTTTGACAATTGATTTAAATGATATTTTAAAAAATACTTTTAAAAACACCTTATGTTTGACAATTGATTGAAATGATTTTTTTTAAAAAATACTTTTTAAAACCTTATTTTTGACAAATAATTGAAATATTTAAAAAATACCCCTTATATTTGACAATTTATTGAAATGATGTTGAAAAAATACACTTTATGTTTGGCAATTGATTGAAATTATATTTGAAAAAAAATACTTTTAAAAATACACCTTTTTGTTTAAATTTTGATGCTTCAATCATTATTGATAAATGTTTTATTGCAATCAATGTTTTTTGAAAGCAATAAAATATATTCCAGATGTAAATAATAAGAGACAATAAATTGTTTTATTCTGTATTTGGCCTAATTGTCGCTTTCCTATCTTATATCAGATAGTATATATGTCATGGGCATGAACCATGTACAGACTTCCTGAAATTAGCAAACTTCAGCATGATCAGCATAAAAACAATAGATATCATTTAACACATTCTACACTCTATAGTGAGTTTAATACTTTCTTGAATCTTATAATGCATGCTTTAAAATTCATGATAAGGATGCCAACTATGGCACATTGAGGACACTTTGGTTTTAAGACCAATACATATCTTGACTTGTACTGCAGACTACCCCCCAATACAAAACTATGGAGGACACTGGTATTAAAACCAGTACATATCTTTGACTTGTTCACCAGTAACCCCCTACACAACTATTGAGGACACTAGGATACTATAATCTGTACATATATTGGACTTGTTTGCATGTAACCCCCAAAGAACTACTCATTTAGCCAGTTTTTAACTCAGTAATAATTACTGACTGGCATAATTTTGTGTTTGAATTGTTTTTAAACTTGTTTTTTATTAACCATTTAGGATTGTACTGTTATTAAAATCTTCACCTAGTATATTAAATAAATTTCTTGAAAATATCTAGCCTTTCATATTTCAGTATTATTATTGTAGGAAGCCATCAAGAGCCTGTGTCAACAATAAACTATGAAATAATTGGAGTGCGGTAAATCTCACTTAAGCAACACTTGACCTTACCAAGACATGCTCATGAATGCTGACTCATTGTTTTTATTCATTGATGTTAGTCACTTGAATGTTTAAAATGTTTATAATTATACCAGTAATTATCACATGAGAAATATAATTACATGTACACAGATCACGTAGGAAATCATGTCCAAACTAGTAGAATCAGAAAAATAATAGTGTTTAGATTTACATAGAAGGCATGCGAATGTAACATTTTGGTAAATGCAGGTGAATGTATATCATGAAGATTATGAACTATGATTGGATGACTCCTTCTGTTTATATATGTTTTATGATGTGTTTTCTGTTGGGCCCACTTATCATAATTATTCAATAATTTGATAAGCAGAATTGATTTGTGCATGAACTCTTCAGGAGACTGCTGACTGTTGTTGGATTGAGGAAAAAAAATTCAGATTTGTAATACACCAGTAATTATAGGCCAGCTTTTTCATTCTTTTACCAACCCCACTATTATGTGTCCCTATTATCAGAGTGTTTAACTTACCTGGCAGTTAGAGCATTTGTGCTTATGCTGTCATGTGTTGTCCATTAACAAATGCTCTTTACAGTTCTGAAAAATCACTCAATGAAATTTGACCTACCTTTAATTCAACAGAAAGCATCCTGGCATAATGCTCTTTCAGAATTGTTCTAATTATGCCAGTCTTCTAGGTGTGGTTGCCATGACTGAAAAAAATTAAAACTTTTAAAGAACTATTTCGAAAGAACTGCTCAACAGACCACAACCAAATTTGAAAGAAATGTCTGACATAAAAGGACCAGGAACAGCTTTAGCAAACTTGGGGCCCAATTCAGATCATTTTTGTGGGGACCCCTTGATTTATGCATAGGGTTTCTGTGACACAGCATTTGGAAATAAACTTTTAAATTTAGTTTTGTATTATATTCAACTTAAGATTTTCTTCCATCACTTTAAAATCACAGTCTCACAATAGATATATTTTCAAAATTACTAACATAAGGTGCCCCTGTGATTAAATGGCCTGATAGAGCCAAATTGATCCAATTGAAGGGATTTAAAAGGAGCAGGACATGTCCTGAAAAAGTAGGGAGTATGGCAACCCTACTATTATTCGTCTGAAATATTAAAATAGCTGTTCATTAGGCAGTTTGGTCAATGTATATTGTGCTGAATATAAATGCTGAATTTACAAAGTTACTGAAGGATACACATCATTATTTCTCCCATAATAAGACTTTATGACCCCAGCCTTAAAAATTGATTAATATTAATGATAGGTGTGGTCTTATTTTTAAATGGTAGGTGTGGTCTTATTATTACACATGGATATCATCATTAATATTTGCCACAGCCTTTTACATATGGGATTGGTCCTACAGCTCTATATGGGCTTATCAGCGGATATATACAATAATGTCAATAAATTGTTGTTTATTGTATTAATGGTGTAGTTAAAATTGCTTACTGATACTTTGTAGCCCTATCCCCAAGATCGTCAATGGTGGTATTGCAGGTATTGTGGGAGTGACATGTGTATTTCCCATTGACCTGGTCAAGACTCGTCTACAGAACCAGCAACCAGGCCCAAATGGACAAGTTATGTACAAAAATCTGTGAGTAGAATTCACTTGTCATTCATGGTTGTCTAAGTGAAATATTTGCTGGAATATTAAGAAAAGAGTTGAAGATTTATATTTCACAGTTTAACTAATGATGTTCTTTAAAGGTTTCAACTTAATAAACCGTGTATCTTCATCATTCATGCATGGTAAATGAAAAGATTGATGTCACTAATTATTTACAAAGTGACTGCAAATATACTTTATATTATGGGTTTCACAGTACTATAAAACCTGTTGTTATACCATGTGTACTTACTTATAAGTAAAATCAATTGCATGTAACAAAGATCATGAAATGCTGCAGCATAATGTTATGTTGTTTGTTCTACTGATTACTCCTAACAAATTGCACAGACTCTGATCTGCTGGTGCATTATGTGACAGATTATATGGGTCTATGCAGTTTGCAGTTGGACTTGACTTATAATCAAGTATATACAGTAAACATATATAAATGAAAAAAGAAGCATAGTCAGAAAATTAATATTTGGTAACCTTGTATTTTATTACAAAAATAAACATGTGCTGGTATTTATAAATGAAGAAAGAGAAAGTTTTTATTCTTCTGATGATGATTCTCCTTATTAAAGTAATTAACATGGCTCTTTCTATGTTTAGTGTACCATGCTGCAAGGAATACTCCATTACCTGGGTATGAATTGCATGCACCTTAAACTAGAGTCAAATTTTGGACTTGAGAACTCAACAAATGAAGGCTATTACTGACAAATTGGAAGGCATGTTAAGATTTTCTTGTCATTTAAATTAAACATACCTTGGAGCAGTCAGTTATTTCTTTAGTCAAAATAGCATAAAGTGTTATTTATGTTATAAGGCAAAATTTTGAAAAAAAGCAACTATGATTCAGAAATGATGCGCATTCTGCAAAGCAAGCAGAGTACAGAAAAACTACATTTTAGAACTCCTGGATGGAATTTGACTTTTAAAGTGCAGCAGAAAGAAAAGATATTTTATCTTTTACAAACACTGTATTGATGTCAGTTATTATTGACTATAAATTCCAGTGACAAAGCAATATCACCATTATATTCAATACTCCTTTACATCATTGTAAATGGAGAAAGATCATTTACTAATCTGAGATAACTTCAACGAGAACTTTAGGAAATTTGAGCAACATAAATTAGTGCAAAGTTGAGCACAGATGACACTTGTATTATTAAATTAAAAACCACTCACCCCCACTGAAAAACTATGAGCATTTAATTAGGAACATATTCCACTAATTGATTTTAGACAAATGCTTTGTTTTTTATTTATTTAATATATGTGATAATGTGGATGCTGGCTTATTTGTGTGGTGATGGTTGTAACAAGATAACCGATTTTGGGATTTTCGGATTAATAACAAAACACCATTGATGGAAATGCAATACAATGTTTAATGTTATATGGTGGTATGAAACGAAATATTATAGACACGTGCTTGCACTGGGTCCCAATATGAGACTAATTAACATAATAAGCACGATCTTTAAATGCAACAAATATGTTACCGAGACAAATGAAAAAAACGATCCACGGCATATCACAAACAGAAATATGATCGTAAAATACGAATAATGTTATGTTCAAAATGACGAATTGATATAATTGGTTAAAGTATGATTGTTTGTTCAAAAAATAACGAATTGCATGTTTTACTCATACTAGTAAAACGAATAATGGTTCGTTCATAATAATGTCTTGATAGTTCTACAAACAAATGAAATTTCGCTCAAACTAGTGTAGTGATAGTTTTTTACTCACGATATCAAAAACACTGGATATTACAAAAAACCCTGCATTAGCCCACGGCTAAAATATTATGTATCTGGAGCAATGTGGACACTCCCTGATTCCAAGCAAAGATTTGTAGTCAACGACCACCATTGATTCCTGGGTTAGACTATCATCGTTCACCTGTTCACCACGTTGGTCCGACACGCTTGATCAACCTCAACCCAATACACAAGCACAGCACCCCTCAGCACTGCACACGTAGCTCTACACTGCTGTATGGCACGACACAGCAGCAAACCACAGCATACGCCCTCACAGTACAGACAGCTGCACACGGCACAAACGGCTGCACACTGCACCAACACAAACACAGACAGACACAGCTCTATAGCTGGAGGTTTGGGTCTCAGTAGACAGACGTCCGATTGACAGAACGGTCAGTAATGTAATGTTTTCGTTACAGTTTGAATCATATATACACAGGCAATATAGCTCAACATTGTCTGTGTAATCCATGTATTCGGTTTTTCCAGCCCGAAGCACTTCGCACGTGCCGAGCAAGGAAGAACCAAATTCACTATTTTTCTAAATGTATAATAAAAGCGAAATGTATAATAAAGCGAATATATAATAAAGCGAAACCCGAGTACGTTTACTTAATAAAAAAAAACACATTTATACAATTCCGTGACAATGGTATTAGACAGTGCTAATTATGCCAACTTTTTTTTTGTTTGTAAGTGTATAAATGCTTCAAAGACAACATTTAATTTAACTTTTTATCACATTTCGGACTATCACATCTACAGCAGTTTACTTAGCTTTCTTACCATCCAATTTTCTTGCATTAAAGTTACCTACATCAGTGGTTGAACTGTCTAGCCAGTTTGATGCATTGTAGTTGTGCTGAGTTGAATACTTGGTCAACTAAAAATGACTGACCACCAGAATCTTGATTGAAATGACAACTCAAAAAAAAGGCTGACCCTAGAATCCAAAAATATGTACAAACAAATGCACCATTCATATTCATCACTGGAGAGCATTTTGTGACTAAGTTTCATGGTAGTTATCTTGGATATTGTTCTACTGGTGTTAACACTTCAGACAGTAGGAGTAGGAAAAAATGCTCTTAAAAGGAAATCACCACAATATTCCCAAACTTTTTTCCAAATGTTATGAATTCTGTAGTGACATAATAAGGAAAGAATAGAAAATTTTTAAAAATATGATAAAGTTTATAAATAAAAACACCTTGACTGCCAATGTTATTCTATTCAATATTAAATAAGTATCACTTGAATCATCCAAACCACCAGTATTATCAATACTTTGATTTTTTTTTTTTTTGTTCTTTTCCCAGCGCTGACTGTGCAGTAAAAACTTTTAGAAATGAAGGCTTCTTTGGAATGTACAGAGGTATGAGGTGTTCCATTCAAAGACATATTCAATTTTAATACTCAGGAAAGGTACTTTTAAGGGATTCTAATACTCAGGATGATACTTTTAAATTGCAGCTTACCTATAACAACCCATAATGCCCCCCCCTCAAAGACTAATGCAAAACCCTAAAGTGTATTTGTAAAGTAGCTACCAAAATACTGTCAGATCTTACCTAGCAATAATGTCTGTTTTGATGGAAATTGTTAGAATATGTTAAACTTTATGCAATATTGAGTTAATATATTTTATCTACCAAATTAATTATTATCAGCATTAAAAATATGACTTGTGAATTTTTAAAAAAATGCAATAAAGAATTTTTTATCATGCAATTCGACTAGATGTATTGACTGATACCCGCCTGTGTCACTGATTGTTTGCTGGTTTGCAACTGCTTTGATTTTGAGATTGCTAGACCTTTTTTAAATGAGGTAATTCAGAGCCGACTCGGAACACTTTTAAAATAGCAGTTAGTGGCAAAGGTTTTATATTATAAGTTGTTAATTATTTGTATTCAAATATAATTATATATAATTTTAGAAAATTTATGTTTTATCTGAGTTGTAATGGAGACATAACTTTAAAGTGTTTGATTGTCTATTGTTCCAGTTTATTGCATTATAATGAATTGTATATTTACCCTAGTAGTAGTTTCATGTTTGAATTTTCTATTTACCCTGGTAGTTGTATCAATTTTGAATTTTCTGTATACCATAGTAGTTACGTTTAATTTGAATTCCCTATTTGCCCTGGTAGTTGTGTCTAGTTTTGATTGTTAACCATGTCATTGTATCTAGTTTGAATCAGTGTTAGAATTATAAATCAGAAAATTTGGTGTCAAAAATTTTGCATGTTAACAATATAAAGCTTTGATGACTAACTATTATTTATTGCTTTCTTATATCATAAGTTATGAAAAATTATAGGTCAAATTCAGTAAAATTTTGTGCTTATAAAAATTTTGTGATTTACATTTTCAGGTGGCAGTTTTTAAGACTTGTATCTCATTATCTGTGCTAAATTCCTAATTTTCAGTTTTTAAAGCTTTTAATGTTTCAGAAAATGACTTTTTATTTTTTATCCTTAAATGTGATTCGATTTCAGCAACAAGGGAATTTGATAACTGATATTGGCTGCATGTGTTTGTAAATGCATTGGCTCTCAATGGATGTTAATTTTAAGTTTCTATAGCTTCTGTTTTAAAACAACATGTTTTCATAGTCAATTAGTACCATGTGAGAATAACATTGGCCATATTGTGTATCAAACTCAGATTTTACACCAGCCTACTTTCTTTAATGCAGGATCAGGGGTGAACCTGTTGCTGATAACCCCAGAGAAAGCCATTAAGTTGGTGTGCAATGATTTCTTTAGACATGTTCTGAGAAAAGAAAAGTAAGTGATAGAACTGGATTTTTTTCAGGCAAATTTAAATGGTGTTAAGACCAACAACAACAATAACATTCTGGTAAACTGCATGTATCAAATCTATAGCTGTAATAGTTTATATATATATAACTATAAGTAAACTCATATTGTACCCATTACAACAATGGTAAACTGCACACATCAAATATGTCAGATAAAAAGACATACATAATATCAATTACATACTTAATATCAGTTACATACATAATATAAATTACATTAAGTATTTCACAAAAAATACTTTGTATCTAAGAAAACAAATAATATATCATGGAAACAAAAGCCTTCATGCAATAAATAGGTATATGGTAGAGTGGGTTAAAAAACATGGTACTGACTGAACATAGCTGAACTGACTACAAAAATATGGGAGACTGCCAAGTATTTAATGCGATTTTCTAAACAAGAACTCACACTAATGACCAATTGTATATTTCATATTTTTGGTCTGTAACCAATCAAGATGAAGGTCAGGCTTCGATCCATTTATAAGAAAGGGAGACAACATGCAGTACATTGGCAGAGGTTTTCCTTCCTTCATTGATATTTTGTCATTTGATTGAATCCATTTATAAGAAAGGGAGACAGCATGCTGTGCATTGGCAGAGGTTTTCCTTCATTGATATTTTGTCATTTGATTGAATCCATTTATAAGAAAGGGAGACAACATGCAGTACATTGGCAGAGGTTTTCCTTCATTGATATTTTGTCATTTGATTGAATCCATTTATAAGAAAGGGAGACAACATGCAGTACATTGGCAGAGGTTTTCCTTCATTGATATTTTGTCATTTGATTGAATCCATTTATAAGAAAGGAAGACAACATGCAGTACATTTGCAGAGGTTTTCCTTCATTGATATTTTGTCATTTGATTGAATACAGTTTAACAGTGTGGATGAAATTCACTAAAAGCTAAACTTAAATGTTAACATGTTCACCAACAATAATGACAGTGCCAACAGGAAAGTAAAAACGCATTTACTATTCATGTTGCGCTGGCAAGACAGAAAAAGACAACTGTACACATAACACAAATTTGTCAATTTCAGATGAGAGAAATGAAAGGAGAAATAAGAGTTTTATATACAACTTTACAGTTCTTGTACATTTTCAAAAAATATAGATGACATAAAATTCACATATAAAGGAAAATTGTAAATATGAAGAAACAAAAGTAAATAGTGAATTGTCATAAAATCTGTGTTTCTTCCAGTTTCATGTGTATAACCATCAGCATTGTTTGCATGTTGTTGTGGGTTTAACACCATTTTATAGCACATATACATGGCAGCCAGTATTAATGGTGGAAGAAGAACCCAGGAAAACACCAGAAGGAACCACTGACCCATGAGAAGCTACTGGCAAGCTTTCTCACATATGCACATTGACCAAATCCAAGAACTCAAATCCATGCAGATAGAGGTGAGATGGCAGTGATACGTAACAGTGAGCACTTTAGACCACTCAGCCACTCAGAGCCCCATTGTTTACATGTTAGTCCTGTTAAAAGTTAAGTGTTGAGAACATTAATATATATATGTGTAAAAACTGAACTCCTCAGCTTATATAAAGTTAGATTAGCTTTTGTAGTCAATTTTATAACAGTCAATAGATTAAGGTAGAATAGATTACTAAAGAATGTTTCTTGCCTTAGAGATTGATCTGATCGAAGTGATTTAAGTTACGGACTACTTAAGATCTCTTCTACAGACAGGGAATTAATGCTGTATATACTTGCCTATATCACAACTCCAATTAAACTGTTCTACTGGTTATTTCAAATAAGGGGCCCCGAGTGGTCTTATAATCCTGATCAGGTCAAAACTGTATGCATGTAATAAATACCATTTAATTAGTAAACAATATGGTCCCATAATCCTGATCAGGCCAAAACTGTATGCATGTAATAAATACCATTTAAATAGTAAACAATATGGTCCCATAATCCTGATCAGGTCAAAACTGTATGCATGTAATAAATACCATTTAAATAGCAAACAATATGGTCCCATAATCCTGAAGAGGTTAGATTCACTTTATCTCCAAAACATATCTATTTAGGTATGCAGTCATAAATGAAAACATAGATCCAAAAAAGCATTTCTTTCTTGAGAATCATTTTTGGGGAGCACTGTTGACAGAAGAGACTGATATAGCAAAAGAAAAAGGAAAGGACCTAAACTAGAATTGTTAAATTTCATCTTCAAATGCTTTACCTGATCATATTGCCTTAGGAGAACTACTACTACTGTACATTTTGTGGAGAAAATTATATATTAATATCATACAAGTTTCTGTATCACACACCAGACTTATACTGCTATAGTAATTTGAGAGGATACTCTAGCGACCCATGCAAAAATATAACAAGGATGATTAAGCACATGAGGAGGCTAAAGTGATGATAGTGAAAAACATTTTTCCAAAGATGTTAAAGCATTTCTTTATGAAATATTTTGCTTCTTTATGAATTTAAAAGCAGTGATTTTAAATTTGATTTGGCCATCTGAGCTGATCTAAAGCTTGCATATAGTAAAATAAAATTATAAATGCAACAAATAATGTTTGTATTGATAATCTGAAAAGATCAGTGTGAAGAAAAAATGGTGTGCAGTTTAGTATGTAAGATATTTTATTACATTCAGAATTATGAAGATCAGATGTAAAACTTTTGCTAAAGGTGATGTTTTTCTTTAATGAGGTTTGATTGTTTTTGAAGTAGTGATGTCTGATTCACTAGATTAAAGAAAATTTGCATCCACAAAGAGTTTTCCATTGTCTGTTTGGACAAAAATGATGGAACCCCATCTTTTTTTCCAAATGAACACAATCTTTTCTACGTCATTCTGCTCAGATGTGACCTTTCACAGATTTCTAACGTTCAGATGTTTTGAAGGTACATTTGATTCTCTTAAGTCTGAATGCAACAGAAATATACCTACATTTTTGTTTTTTCTTATATTCTTTGCATTATGTCTGACTAACAATGGAGTCCCAGAGAAATTAACCAAACTGTTTAAGCTTAGTTACACTTCCTATCCCATGTGGCATAGAATTTCAAAAGCCCTTTCCAATAAAAAGTATTCATATACTCCATCATTTCTTAGGAACATTAAGGGAATGGACTTGGATTTGTGATGTGCTTAGTTGTGATAATTTCTAACCCTCCAGGTATGAGCATATTTTAATTTTATTTTTTGTTTTTTTTATGTTACACCTTCTGAAACAATTTTGTATTAAATCACAGGGTGTGGACAAACCTTTTGAAATTTTACTTTGATGATTTTCTTTGCTCATGCCTGATTTTTGTTTTGGTTTCTTGTGTTTAGAACGATGAGATCTCTTTCGAGATTGTGATTTTGAACTGAATTTATGAGAAGAATCGGAGTCAGATTCTTCGCCGGAAGTAGAACTTGAATCAGAACTAGAATCCGAAATGGAAGAAGATTCAAAAGACTTGGACCAAGAGGTTTCTGAAACAATGCCTACATTTGTCATCTACCTTTTAAGTGCTGTAATTTTCATGACACCCCCCCACTGCTTTCAAAGGTGGCATCTTGATTACATCCTGTCCATCCATATGTCTGTCATGAACTTCTTATAATAAGATTAGACAAAAGCTGCACAGTATAGACAACTAAATTTAGCTATCATACTTTTTGTATATGTAGATGACATAATTACATTTTTATTAATTTTTTAATTGTTTAAAAATTGACACCCAATATATCCATTACAGCAGCTAATTTCACAATTATGTTATCACCAAAGAATATCAAAGATAGTATAAACACTCCACTGTTAAAGGAAGAAATGGTCTTACTGTCAATTCAGCCCCTTTGTATGACAGTATTTCTAATTTTTTTACATTCTTAATGTTTATTGATTTTTTTATCTTTATGTCTGTAGTGGGAGCAAATTAGTTTTACAAATGCAAATTAGTTTCATTTTTTTTCCAGGTGAACAGTTATCAGATTGTTCCTGACAGTAATGATTGCATTAAACAGTATTGCAAAATATATAATACTTCCACTAAAGAATTGACAAAAATTTATTAGACTACTTTTTGGTAATTCTTTATTTTCCAGAAGAAAAAGTATATCAGTATGTAGTTGTATGTAATTTCAATACAGAAGTATAAATTCATCTTGTTAACATTACCATTATAAGGCAATTCTGTTTTTTTTTTTCTCTGTATACATACAAAAGGAGAAAGAGAGTTTAGTATGGATGGCTATACAGGTGTTAAAATATTGTTTACATAGGAAACAGAAGAAAGAAATCTGAAATATCTAGCATGAACAAAAGTCCAAAAATGACTTTTAAAGACTTGGAATAGCTTTGAGAAGCATCCACTTCTCTGTTTTAATTTGTTTGGGTTTTTTGTTATGAATTTCTATCTGTTATATCAATCACACAGAATTTATTAAAATGCTTGAATAGAGGTAAATTTGTTGTCAAATTTTGCTTGAATTAATTCTTTTGCAAAAATTAAAAAATTGTTATCTTACGCAAGATGAAAATATTAAAAATGTTGACGTTAAAGTGTATGGAGAATTTTACTGTTATTACTATTACGCATGACACCCTGTGCCATCATGTCACATACATCACAAGTTTTGTTTCTAATCAACAGCACTTGAAATATGTGGATTAAAATAATATTTGGTATTAGGCTTTACAATCAGAAGGCAATTAGACCAAGTTCAATTGCTATGTCCCCAGTTGTTTTGTCCTGAGTTGTTATGTCCCCAGTTTAGCTTTGAACTCATAGTTTTACTTTTGTTTTTGTCAGTAACAGTGAAGTAACTACATGTACTTAAATTGATATTAAATTTTGTTTATGTCAATAACATTTAACGGGCTTCATGGATTGATATTAAGTTTTGTTTATGTGAGTAACATTGAAGTAACTACATGGAATAGAATAAGTCAGATTTGACTTTAAACATTGTAATGCACAAGTTAAGGCCTTATGACCCCAGTTTAACTTGGTTAGCATACTCTTCAATTTTTTTTTCAGTGACTTTTGAAGGACTTAATGAATTTAAATTAGATTTGGTGTGAGGTTTTACAATGTAATTAATATCTTACCTTTATAATTTTCCAAGACAATTTTAAGGAATTTATAGCCCTTTTTAACATAGAAATTTGACATTTTCTTTGTGGGCACAACTGTGGCATCTGGAGACATTTCTAGTTTCTTGGAAGAAAAAAAAACTGAAGTCTCCTGGAATAAGTGAATAATATACTCAATAACAATTACACATCAGTGTACTAATGATTATTTGACATTTATATAAAAATGTGTTGGTCGCTACATTATGCATAATAAACATGGATTGAAAAGTTGATAGTTTTGTGTCCAAAGTATATTTTAATGGCATTTTATGTATTAGCTTCCGGTTAAAATGATGATGTTTGAATATCTCTTCCAAAACTTAATGTGATGCTATTACAATTTTTATTTTACTCATAATTATTGTATATTTATTAGAAATATGACATGCTCTGTTTGTCATAGACCAGAAAGAACATATGGGAGGGCCTGTTATCCATCATCTATCATCAGCTGTCTGATGTCTCTCTGCCATCACAAGATTGTTTACACTAATGTTCATCTCGAGGTCTAGTTTGTCCTTAATGCAAATACAGCCACTCAGATGTCCTGTATGGCTGTGAATTTAGTAACTTGCTTGAAAATCCTTTTATCACTACTCTTGTCAGAATGGTTGGTCACCTCAGCATGGGATTTTTACTACAGTACTTTGTATGATGTCTGATTGATGGTGCCAATCTGACATGCAACCAGAGCAGTCATCTAGAAAATTGTTTTAGTGCTCCTTCAGAATGGAAAGTCATATTGAGTTTTCACCAGAATACTTATGATATCTGGTTGTTCCTAATTAAACATGGCCATGCTTGACATCTAGTATGGATGGTGCAGTGGACATCTTGAAATCTTGTCATTGATACTCATTTTGAATGAATGGCCATAAGAATACTGTGGTTTCTCTAAAATACTTCTAATGGTGCCAATCTGGCATCTGGTATGGTCTCTTCAGAAACCACCATAAAAATTTTGTAATCACTACATGTCCTGAATGAAAAGCTATATTAAAAAGAAGATATCACTAAAAGACTTTTTACCATGGCAGCCATCTTGAAAATCTCATTGTTACTTCTTGTGAAGGGAAGGTCAATATTTACATGGAGTCTTCCACAGAAGATGTCTAAAGATATCTAGTTGGTCCTAAATAATAATTCTTTTGCCTTAATATCTAATATTGCCACAGCATCATTCATTTTTGAAAATCTTTTTGTTTCTAGTCCAAATGGACAGAAAGTCCTATCAGCAATGGGTTTCTCTGGAAGACTTATTACAATGTTTAGTTGGTAATAAATCAAAATGGTTTCTTATCTGATTTTTGGTATTTCCACTAAGGCAGCCATATTAAAAATTATAATATTGGATTTTCTCCCGAAATTATGTTAAGTGAGTTCTGAATAAAAATTGTGCCAATCTTATCTCAAATATGGGTACCATGGCAGTCACGGAAAGTCATATAAAGATTGTGTTTGCACTAGAAGGTTTCTTATATGTTTAGTTGGTACTAAGTTAATATGGTGCTGATATGATTGTGGTATGTCCACTATGGTAACCATATTAAAATCTTATTATTTCTACTTCAGCTAAATTCAAAATCACATCATATTGGGCTTTCTTCAGAAATTTTATCTAGTCCTGAATAATAATGGTTACAAGCTAATCTTAAATATGGGTACAATGGCAGTCATGGAAAATCATATCAACAGGGTGTTTTCACCCAAAGACTTCTAATGATGTTTAATTGGATTTGCCTGCAAATGATGTCATTTTGACATCCAGTATGGTGACAGTGGTGGTGATTTTGAAAATCTTGTTTTCACTACTTCAGCAGAATTGATTGTCCTATCAACATTGGGTTTTCACCAAAGAACTTGCAATTTCTAGTTGGTCCTAAATGAAAGTGGTGCCCTACAAACATCAGATATGGCTGCCACAATAAAAATATTGAAAATCTTTTCACACATTCTCTTGGTGTTCGTTTTGGCATGGTGCTTTTACCAAACAAATAATGATAATAACCAACTAGTTTGACCTTTGTATCAGATTTTAATCAGACTTTGGTGGTTTGCATGAATCGTCCTTCAGACAGTTTTCTTTCCTTCTGTTGACAGTAGCCTTTCTTGTGCTTGCATGCAGTAAACTGGCTGATCTCCAGTTAGCTAAGGCAGTCAGATCTTTGTCCTGTACGGAGATTAGGGATATTATATGAAGATACTGTAAGCTAGGAAGCCTCTCTTTAGTGAAACTCATCTTTAAAATATATATATATATATATATATATATATATATATATATATATATATATATATATATATATATATACAGTTAAAACCCATTATAATGCAATGCTTGGTTTAAAAAAAAACATCGCAATATAAGCGGTACCATATTAAAAAACTTTTCAGAAAACTTCCCCGTAGAAAATTTGCATTGAAATTTGAATGTCATCAGTTTTAACTTACCTCTTGATCATACATTGTTTGTTTTGTTCGCCAGGTTTCATCAGACATCAAATATACTTCAGTTTTGATTTGTATACATGCCAATATGGTGGAAATGGTGAACATTGAAGTTAAGGCAACATTAAACAAATTGCTGGGATTAAAAATCTGCTAGGGGTACGAATAATTGTCTTTTCCAAGAGTATGTATTTAGGATTTTAAAAAGTCTGTGACCTTAAATTAAAAATGGGAGCCATGCTGCCATTATGTTATAGGCAGAATTGCATTATAACAAATTGCATTATAATGGGTTTACCCGTACACATATTGTTTCAACCAGCCCATACACCCATGCATCTGTCAGCATATCCCATCAACCCACACACCCATGCATCTGTCAGCATATCCCAGATGCAAGATATTGCTGTGTAATATAAATTCATATGAAAGAAAACTGAGTCGAGAAGGAAAAAATAAAAGGGAGGCAGTTACATTGTTCATATTTTCTTGATAATTTTAAATAAAGATTTCATCAATTTTATAATTTTATTATGAAAAAGTATTCTGTACTGTTGACTGCCTAGTATCAAGCTCAGACAAATCAGCCAAAGCTGCCTTGTAGTCTGTCATTTTTAAATGAATGATTCTATATACAGACTTAAATCAGCATGTTCTACATGCTTGACAGAATATGCAAAATAAAAATTCATTCTTTTTACTATGTCAAACTCACCATTGGAGAGTGGCATTTATCATATAAAAGAAATAAAAGAAATGAGTTGTTATTGTTCCAGTCACATATAGGACACAAATATTTTACTTCTAATGGTTCAACCATGACTTGAGTACATTTCCTACCAATGTGCACTGTCAATGATTACATACTTGTTAAGTCTATCTCCATACACACTGCAAGAAACTGTACAATTTTATACCACCTGAAACATCCTTGGACTTTTTGAGGGAATGTGGTTTATATCTGAAAAAGTTTGACTCTATATTTTTAGTATTTGATATGTCTAATCTTTAACTTTTATTTTATGTACCATTTACAGAATGTTTGCATCTTTGTCATTTGCCCCTTATCTTTTCTTATTTCAAATATATTTAGAAGGGTTTATATTCCTAAAGTTTTTGCACCATTGTTTTTTATTTACCATTATAGAGCTACTGTTAATGGGCACCATAATGCCATTTTTATACTGATTTGTTGTTATAACCTAATACATTCATTCATGTTATGAAGGGTAGAGAGCCTCTCATATATTAATGGCAGTGTTGTTCTATACTCATAAATCTCTAGTTTAATTTAAAAAGATTAAAAAAATCAATTCCTTTGTAGCATTGGTAATATAGCATTTTTACGTCAAGTATCTTGAGGTGAGTGGTACATATTGTCTGACTGATATTAAAATTATAAATCTTTAAACAAGTCTGTTATGTAATCTTCACTGGATTAAAATTCCATTTTAGAAAAATGCCAGAAACTGACACCTCACTTAAGAACACCATAACATAAAAAATTTTATAAAGTGATATTCCATATAAAAAATAATTTTGGGATAAGATTTTATATGTATGCAGGTCCTTTTGATGTATTGGGCATATTTTCAGGTATTGTACTTTGATGAGATTAATTGTTTGTTTTAATCTGCAGTAACACATTAACTGTCCCGAGAGAACTGCTTGCTGGTGCAGGAGCAGGGATGTGTCAGATAATAATAACTACACCCATGGAGTTGCTGAAAATTCAGCTCCAAGATGCAGGCAGAAGTGGTAAGGATACATAACTCTCAAAGTAAGATAGACTGGAAATGTGTGTGTGTGTGTGATTTGGAATTTTTAACATAGCTTTATAAACATTTGTCATATTTCTACCATGTCTGCAGTGTGGCAGTTTATAGTGATGTCTAATACTGGTGTATCATGCCATAGACATGTCTCAACCAGTCACATTATCCTGACGACAGGCCAACCAATCATAACACTAACCTCTTAATGCTGAGGTCAAGTGAGGCAGTTGCTAGTACCATCATAGTGTTATGTTATGTTTTCTCTTGAAATTTCAATATTAAATGCACAGAAGCCTGAACTTGTCTGTTTAAGGATTGCATGTAGCATTGAGTGACATTAGTAATGCTAAACATAGGATGACCTAAAAGGAGTTTCACATACTTTCTTAAAAACCAAAGGCTTACTTGCATAATAGGTCCCATTTCATTTTGGGTTTTTTCTACCAGTTTTCTTTTAGCTCAGTAACTTTTGAAGTATTTCATGGATTAAAGTAAAATTTCATGTAAGGCATTGCACAAAGAAAACCTGTGTCAGATTTGATTTCACCATTTTCAGTTGAATAATGCAGGAGTATACTGTTACAAACCCCGTGTAACTTAAAATTTTGTTCTTCATTTATTTCTAAGTGGCTTTTGCAAGGCTTCATAGAGTCATTTTATTAAGAAGTTTGATTTTTACTGTTTCCATACATAATTTTATGGAGCTATTACCAGTGTTTGATGTAGACCTTTACCTTTTAGTTGGATGATATTGCTTGGGTTATCTGTAGGATTCAGGACTTCATTTCTGGTTATTACATGATTACAGTGAGAGATGTTTTTGATTGGATGACATGAAGTCACATGATTTGTGATAATTCATCAGATTGCATTATAGTGATGTTATAAACTTTTTTGTGCCATAATAACCTGTTTGTATGACCATTTGCAGCTGAATTGCATTTATTCTTAATCTGAAACAAGTTAATTTTTTAGCATTTGTACTAAATCATGAAATAAAACAATCATAAATTTGTGTTCCAGTGAATAAAAGCAGCAAACCCTTATGCTGATCTTTGCTTTCCATCTGTCAATAGGAGACTATATGAGACATTCTGATATGTCCCAATTCAGTTAAATTCCTTTTTCATGAATGTAATACCTCAACAAACTCCATTTGATTCATATAATATCATTCCTGTGATTCTACCGGCGGTAGACCAAAAATACCGTTTTAAAGACCGTCTATCACACATACCATTTAGTAGTCAAAATCTACTGGTTTTGAAAATTTCACAGAATTCTGTTGATTTTCTCTCTCACTCTTTCTCGTTTGTGATTTTCTTGGATCCATTTTTCAGTCAGTATAACATATTGAAACCTATGACTACAGCCAAACATAATTTCTTTTTCAATATTTACATTAATTATAAAATGTGTTGTGTGTTATCTGACAAAAGTGATTCACACAACAGTATGGATGCATATACTACATATGATATAGGGAGTTCATATATTTTTTCTTTAATAAATTACTCATGATTGATAAAAAAAAAGGAATATATGAAAACATCAGGTTTGTTTCTTTCATTTTATTATCAATTAAGCATTTTGTATATTTTATTGTAACATGCAGTGGGAGGGGATTCCAGTAAATGTAAGAGCAAGAGACGGGAGTAATGGTCAAAGACATCTTTAAAATTAAGTTACCGATTTTAATGCAGCTGGATATCTTAGGACCCTGTTATGTTGATGATTGTTTTTACACCCCCGATATAATCAAGATAACCGGGTTTGACTGTACATGTTTTTTTGGTCTTCAGCAGTAATAAATAATTATTAGTTGCCTTGTTATTCTGTAAAAATTATAATCCAACTAATCAGCATTTGTAATTACAGGCACTTGAGTTTATTCGTAAAAATGAAAAAGACTATTCAAGAATACCTATTTGCCATCTACAACACAAAGTGACATGGTTCATAATCTGCACACACACACACAACTGAAGGAAACTAAAATGCCTGTGGATTGTATTTAAAAAAAATCTTTGCTGGTAACATTTTCTATCAGATTCTGAATCCGAATCATGTATAAATTGTGTGTTGTATTGTAATACGAAAAAAATACATTTTTTGTGACAAACTGAATTTGCTTTGTATTCAATTCCCTTAAAACACGTAAAATTTATGCCAATAAAAATTCTCCTTTTTTAGAAGCCAATCTCCTGATCAAAAATTTGTAAATCTACTGGTTTGAAATCCTGGTTCTGTCACAGGTATGTAATATTTAACTTATCACTGAAACCTGAAGTCATTTATATTAATGTTAATTTGCTACTTGTCATAGGTTACCAATTTTTAAGGTTCCCATGGTTGCTACAAATCATAATTAATTGCATATACTTCCATGTATGTGATTTGGATTTTTAAAACAGCTTTAACAATTGTCCAGTCATATTGTTACAATGTCTGCAGTTTGGCAGTTTATAGCGATGTCTAGCACTGGGGCATTATGCCACAGACATCTAGCATGATGTCCCACCCAGTCACATTATCCTGACAACAGGCCGACCAGTCCTAACTCTAACCTCTTAATGCTGAGTACTAATTGAGGCAGCTGTTAGTACCATTTATATAAGTCTTCAGTATGACTCAGCTGGGGATTGAACCCACGACCTCCTGTATCCAAGACAGACATTCTAACCACTAGGCCTCAGGAGCAGTTACACATGCTTCCACTCATCTGGCTCACACTTTCAGTTCACTCCATTAGCATAGTGTTTAAGGATTAGGGGTATAAATAATTGTGAATACTTCCACTCATCCCTTAGATTTTCACTTACACTTCACTCAGTTAACACACAGCATTTAAAGATTGAGGGTTAACCCTTTACGTCATACAAGCGCCTTTTGGCACCTCTACCGCATTCACATAAAGGCACCTTCTGGCACCTCTACCTGATTTGCATACAAGCGCCTTTTAGCACCTCTGTAAACAACAGCCATTGTGAGTGGGTTTTTGAAACTCCACCTTCAGGGTAACCCCCTATTAGATACTACATTCATTGATGTGAATGACCATTACGTCAAATCATGTGGTCACTGTTTATGCTCTGGTCGAAATCTGCTATTTAAAGTAAGTAAGTTGTAACCGTGTCTCTCCAAAATGGCTGACGCAGTTAATCATTCAGTACTTGCTCGAGTTTTCATGATTAGAATGACAACTATGAAAGCTTCAATAACTTGGGTAAAGGCTCTGATACTGATGTAGGAAGCCATTAGTTTTTATAAATTATCAAATTCAGTTGATTTAGTGATTTAGATGCAGGCAAAGAACTTGTAAATTTTGAGTATAAGAAATGTCAGCTACAGTTGGTCATGCGGCTTCACTGACTTGATGGTGAACAATTTCTCTCAAGATTTTAATGCACATACAAAATTCTTTTGTGAAAACTAATTATACAGCTATAATGACTATATTTTACTCTTAAATTTTGCCATACATGTGTACCAGAAATGTTCAATGGTTAAAATTGCTGTTAAACATAAAATACACATCACTGCTTAACAGGCCTATGTGTAGCGCACTGCACTGGGTAACTTTGCTACATGCATATTGAAGGGCTAAAAGGTCATACACTCTATGAGGGAAAGGTTTAGTTTAACTGCACACACAACCCTTTGGTTTCCACTAACGTTTCACTCAGTTAACACACAGCATTTAAATATTGAGAGTTAATTAACTGTACACACTTCAATCATCCCTTTTGTTTCCACTTAAGTATACTTGGTTACCATACAGTGTTAAAGATGGAGGGTATAATTTGCTGAAGATATTTCCACACATTGTTCAAGGTTTACATTGTTGTAGAACAGTTTTGTTGAACATTTGAAATATCAACATGCAGTAACAGAAATATATACATATTGAGTCTAAACTCATCACAATGATTAAAAAGTTTAAGATGTTGAATTTAACTAAGGTGTACAAAGTATATACAATTACAGCAGTTACAATAGACTGACTTACAGCACAGTGTTTTATATAAAGAATATTGTTGTACCAATAGATCAAAAATATTTTCATGCAAAAACAGATGTTAAACAAGATACAAGAAAAAGAGACTTTAATATACTGTTATGACATTTGCAACAGTGAAATTCATAAACATATTCTCAATACAAAATAATCCATTCTGCATTTTTTTTTCCCTAATAAAAGGACCACTCTGGTGGCCTAATGGTTAAAGTGTCCACCTCAGATGCAGGAGGTTGTGGATTTGAACCATGGCCAAGGCATACCAAAGACATATAAAAATGGTACTGACAGCTGATTTGCTAGGTACTCAGCATTAAGAGGTTAGTGTTAGGACTGGCTGTCCTAGTGTCTGGATAATGTGACTGGGTGGGACATCATGCTACATGTCTGTGGCATTACAACCCCATACTAGACATTACAATTAACTGCCACACTGCAGACATAGCGATATGACTGAAAAATTGCTAAAACTAAGTTAAAAATCCAAATAACACACACACACACACACACACACACACACACAAACATGCAATAAAAGATCTTTTATCTTGAAAGCAACAATGATGACTGTCAAGCTTTATGTGAAATTTGGAAACAGTGAACTGTTTTCTATATGGGGAAAATATTTTAATATTTTAATTGGTAGAAATTATTTTAATCTTTTCAATTTCAGATAAATGGCAAACAAAATTGCTTTTCAAATTTTATTAACCCCATCTTAAGATTACCTATGTTAGTAGCTAATGCATAGTCTTGTGCTTTTCTTAAATCAAGGAAATTTGCTAATTAAATGACTTATTCAGTACTTCCCTTTTCAAAAGTCTTTTTTTTTTAATTCTTGTTGTAAAATATATCGTAATTTTTATTTTTGTCATTGATATACCTAATTCAGGGCATTGGTTTTATAAACTTCCTTAAGCAAGCGAAGTTGGATAACACCCTCATTTTTATTATTTCCTATGTACACAACATGATCTTGATATGGAAACACTCTTAACCGAATCTCTTCAATAGACCTAAGTATAACTTTCTTCCTTAAGGTTAAAATTAGATAACATGTAGTGAATTTGTTACCAAGCATTTCATGTCTGAAACCTTCCTGAAGGTTCAATTCAAAAACATTTCAGTTACCAGTTTTGTTATACTGGACATAAAATGTCATGTGAAGACCACTATGGTGGCCTAGTTGTTATAGTGTCCACCTCAGATGAGGGAGGTCGTGGGTTCGATCCCCAGCAAAGTCATACCAAAGACTTATGTCAGGATGATGTGACTTGGTTGGACATCATGTTACATGTCTGTGGAATGACATCCCGGTACTAGACATCACTATCAACTGCCACACTGAAGACATTGTAGTAATATGACAGAACAATTGTTAAAACTATGTTAAAAATCCAAATCACACACACACACATGAGAAGCATATATATTGTGAATGCATGCCAATGATTATTTCTTGAGCTTTTATATATATATATATATATATATATATATATATATATATATATATATATATATATATATATATATATATATATATATATATATATGCATGCTACTGGATTGAAGATTTACCAGATCTGAACAAGGGACATGAGAGTGATTCCAATATTGTGAAGCTCCAATAATTAAATCATTTCTTGTATTATATTGAAATGTTTGTTAAATGTTAAGCAAATGCACAGTTCATATGAACCAACATTCAGATAATAGGAACTCCATCGTATTGTCTTCCCTTTCTCAACAGTGCGAGTTGACCTTACAGCAACCACAACAGGATCTGTAAATGGAGCAACAACCACTGCTGCTCCACGCCTTTCTGCTACAAAGATCACGCTGCAGCTGTTGCGGGAGAAAGGTGTCTTTGGTTTATATCAGGGTTGTGGAGCAACACTTCTAAGGGATGTTACTTTCTCTGCTATCTACTTCCCATTATTTTCACATTTGAATTCAAAGGTAATCACACTGTAAATGTGGTAAATTTAGGATTATTGTTACAATTCAGTACATTCACTGCTTCCCTGTTTCATTGCATCTGGATAACTCAAGAACCCACTTATACTACAAGGGATCCCATTTTTTTGTTATTAAACATACCCCAAAATAGGCTCCTGTTTGTTAAATGTTAAAAAAAATTTTAATTAAAATTGGTAGATGAATCTCTTGTTTTTTGTCCTCAATAAATATGGTTAGTGCCTGAAAATTTGAACCAGCATTGTGAAATTTGCAACTTACATTTAGAAGTCCTGTCGTTTGTTAAATTTTCTTGCAATAAAAATTATCAGTATGTAAAGAACAATATATCAGTGACTTAAAATATTAGTGATGCCTGATGGTGACAACACTTGACAAAATATACACTAATTAAAATGGTCTCATTAAATGAAATTCATGTTTCAGTTTTATCTTTTAATTTGATTTTAGTATTGTCATTTTAAATGCAATATGCCCTTTTATAGTCAGATGTTAAAAGTATCAATGGATTGTCACAGCAATGTTGTAAATGTTTCTGCAAGCACCAATTATGTTTTGATGTCCAATTTGTATAAGTGTTGTTGCATTGTTACAGTCATGTAAAATTTGACCTGCTTAATGCTTTCAAATTACATGTAATTGATTATTTTTGTAAAATAAAGTAAAGAGAGTAGAATAAAAAAAGTTAAAAGGCATGTGTAGGAGCTAGGAATTATATGTCGAGTCAGTTTATTTCATTTGAATACTTTTTAAATGTTTTTAGGTAAGTAACATATTTAATGTATATAACATTAATTAGTGGTTTATCATGATCATTTACACACATGATGAAGGATGGAATGAAACCAAGCAAAAGATGCACTCAATGGATGAAAATCTTAGCTTTACAGTTAGGGTTTGTCATGTTGAAGTGAGTTCCAAAGTGAACTTAAAATTCCCTAATTGGCCTCTTGCAGACCAATCCTTACAATTTTGTCATTAGTGTTATAGAAATGACTCTTCAGATATGAAATTATGGATTAATTTACAGAAATATGATTGTTGCAGTAGAGTCCAGATAATGTTTGATCAGATCTGTGTTTCGTATTATATATTATTGGAGTTGGTCATGGAACAATACTAACTTGACAGGATTATCTCAGATGCTTTAAACTGCAAATAATTTTTCATTGCATAACATCTGTATCATCAAGCTGTTGCTTATAGAATTTTCTAAATATGGTGTCCAACAAATGATTCATATTCAGACCAAATGGGGCAATAAGCCTCTTAAAAAGTTAAATCTGGCCAGAAGAATAAAAAGCAATATTCAGAAAAAAAGGAATGGCATCAGATAGGTGTATTGGACATAAGGTGTTGATCTGAGTATGTCTTTGGACAGAAAAAAGATAGCCATCTTCACTTGAAATAGAAAAAGCACCATCCAAGAATTATATGAAGTTGAGAAACAGCATGAAGCCATTGGGCTCCATAAGGGTTGGTACTGCACTTTGTGAAACTTTACTGAAGGTAATTAAGGTTTAAGTGTACTTTGCAAACGTTTAACTTGAGCATAATGTTTATCATTAATGCATCTGTCTCCGATTAAACTTCTGAATTTTTTAAAGCATATTTCCTAACTTGACAATATCAGTTGATGACATTTCTTTACACGTTACTGAAAGTTGATCCGACTTATGGATAAATATTGACTGCCTTACTGAGAAAGTCTTGTTAGGGTTGGTAGGTCTGCTTAAAGGTCTGCTAAAGGATAAGCATAAATTTTGCTATGACTTGCAATGAAATCACTGTAACAGTATTTTACTAATAAAACAGTATTTTAAAAAATTTATTTCATATGATGTTGTGTCTTTGTAATTATAGTGAAACTGAATGTATGCTTAGATTAAATAATAATGCAATACAGTGTGAGGGTATGAAAGAAGCAAAAAAGACAAATGTTCACTTCAAATTACACAAATTGACTCTCAGACCCACCCATCTACATATAATATATGACTACCATACTGAATGTGTTACAAATTCATATATGTATTACAAAAATGAGTATCATTCTTACATCCACAGTATGCAAAATGAAAAGAA
This sequence comes from Potamilus streckersoni, assembly GCA_016746295.1. NCBI lineage: Eukaryota > Metazoa > Mollusca > Bivalvia > Unionida > Unionidae > Potamilus > Potamilus streckersoni. Next base: position 1,083,209 of record JAEAOA010001148.1, on the reverse strand, counting down.
TATGATTTATAGAATTATACAATACAAATGAATAAACATGAGTATGATTCACAGAATTGTAAGATCAAAAAAAATGAATATGGTTAACACAAATTTATGATACCAAAGAAAATAAGATTGATTCACAAAACCATATGATACAATAAAAAAAAAATAAGTATGATTCACACAACAATATGCCACAAAGTAAGTATGTTTCACAAAACCATGTGATATAAATGAAAATTAAATATGGTTCACAACCATGTGTCCTTGTATACATTACATAGCATAATGGTCTTTATTCAAGAGTTGAGAATTTATATCATAATCCCTTGTCCTCCAGAAATATATGCCCATATTGAACAGTTCCATCATGAAATAGATACAATATCAGTGGAATTGGCTTCACTGCCACACTGGATAATAGCATTACCATCTAGGTTCTTCTAGCCCATATATCTGTCTCTCCATCCATCCATCAATCCATATAACAGATAATCCATCCATACAGATAACATAATGATCCTTATTCAAGAGTTGAGAATTTATTTTATAATTTCTCAATCTTTTCCAGAATTATGTGTCCATATTCAACAATTCCCATCATGAAACTGATACACTGTCAGTTGAATTGGCTTCACTGCCACACTATATATCATGGCCTCACCATCCTGGTTCTTTTAGTTGATCTATCTGTCCATCCATCCATACATACAGCTATAAATAAACGCTGCTCTTAACTTGAAACAAAGAATGTACAGAGAAAAAATCCATAAATACATGTTACTAAATTGTTTTATGTCAAATAAATCCCTTAGTGATAAATTGTAACAGACTGACAGCTTTTCTTGTTTATTAAACCCAAAGAATAACAAATAAAGGCAGTAAATTGAAGGAGAAGCATTTGGCTGTAGTTGGAAGTAAGAGTGTTGACATTCCCTGACATGATCCAAGCGATCATTGTGTCACATAGAACAAGGAGCCTCCTATAAATACCCCAAATTATGTGCACAACCAGAGGTAATTTTAGCATCTGTGCACACCATGATATAGGAGTATCTCACTGTGAGCCACCTACGACAATATGCCTGTATTGTTCAGTCACACAAATTAAAATGAACCACCCTCAATTAACCAAATTATTCTTCAAGCATATCAAATTATTTTCTTGCCTTATTCCATGACAGTCTTGAAATACCTGCCTATTGTTTATGAAAAAAAAAAAGAATTTTTGTTTTGTTTTGAAGTAACAATAATTTTTTTAAATGTCTGCATTCACATGCAAAAAGCAGTGATGTAATGTACAGTGTTTTCACTGATACATGTGTGGTGTGTTGAAACCTCTTGTAGGAATTTTGACATTTTTCTCATGTAATCTACATGTTGGTGAAAAGGTTAATTGCTATCATCTGATCATATTTTGCAGGGCAAGCGACGTGAAGGCAGTAACCAGGCTGTGTTTTACCATTCTTTCATCTCTGGGTTTATAGCTGGCTGCACTGCTTCTTTATCAGTGAACCCCTTTGATGGTAAGTTGTCACTTGTATCCTTCCAGATTTCCAATTATTTTGGCCAAGAAAATAAAAGGAAACTTTGGTTGCTGTTATAATTTGCAGCAGACAATAGTAGGTTGTATGGAAATTCTTTACAACTAGTCTCACAGATTTCAGCAAATTGGCTTTAAAGTTTGTATTTATTTTGGTTCTCATCAGAAAATATGCATAATGACAAATCACAGTTCTCATGCAGGTTTTGGTAAGAGTTATTACCCTTACCACTTTAAGCTTGATGTAATGAATGGAGGAATCTTATGGATTCAACTTGTCTTATAGTATCAAAGGATTGCCATGAAACTTATGGTTATGGTCATCATCTGAAGATGCACATACTGTCAAATCAGTGTTCTCACACTTTTTACTGGTCATATACCAGAAGAGCTAATATGATGGCATGTTGTCATTGCAATCCCTCCACCCATTAACATAAGTTGGTTATCTCTACTTTTACTAAACTACATGGAGGATTGCCATGAAACTACTCAATACAATCTTCCCAAAATTTAGTTGGTCTTGTATGACATGGTGCCACTTTTTGGACACCTTGAAATCTTGTTATTGTTACTCCTCTTATAAATATGGGGTTATCACTAAGAGACTTACTAAGATACAAAGCAGGTCGTAAATAAGAATACACAGACATCCAGCCACCACAGCAGCCATCTTGAAAGTCTTGCCTGAATAGTTGGAAATATTAACATTGGATTTCCACTTAAGGACTCAGTTCCATTTGGTCTTAAATGGTACAGAATTGATATCAATATTACTACCATTGCAGCCATCTTAAAAATATTGTTATTGTTCCACCCTCTGAACAGAAATTCATATCAGCAATGGGTTTTCATGATTATATTTAGTGTGATGTCTGCTTGGTCCTTAATGAAAATGATGCCATTCTGACATCCTTTTGGCAGCCACAATGCCCCCCCACGCATTATGACACACCTGGATAACTGGCAAACCCATTTAAAACATGGAGGTAGGTGTGTATAAAAATATTTTCTGTTAAATTGGTAAATATAACCTTGGTATGTTTCTGATTTTATAATAAAAAACAGCAAATTATACCAAGAAATTTTAATCCTTGTAATGAAATTTTCAATCTTTGATAAGAAGTTGTATAATTGTAATTTTTATTTAAAACATACAACAATATACTGTAAATAATGATATGTGATGAAATATCAATAATACTGTGTAATAATAACAGTTTGTTTCATTGTTACAGTTAATTAATAGTAGACCTTTGTATTATCGCCTTTTTAAATCTTTTGTAAGAAATCACAACAAGTTGGTGAACAAAAACTAGTTAAAGTAAATCTTGCCAGCATTGAGCTAATGAACATGATAATGGCCATGTGCTAATTCAACTCATTTCATCGAACTAATTGAATATAATATCATTAGATAACATCATTAAAGTATCTTACGTTATCAGTTGGTATATCCTAATCATTCTCACTGTGATCAAGGATAGCTGTTGAATCAAGTAAAAGGCATACTCACTAAATGAAAAGCTTAGTGTCAAAGGTTCATCAAGAAGATTTGAGTTGGTAGTGAACTTAACCAGAGGTTTGCTTAAGGATTTACAGAAATTTTGCAGTTATTTAGAGTGAAATCATAGCATTAATAATTTTCTGATAAAACAGTTAAAGATTGAGAGATTGAGTTTCATTGTTATTGTGTCTTGCAATAAATGTACATTGTTTTTGAAAATCTGAATCAGCAATTACACTAGAATGTATCCACTTTCACATGCAAAAAGGAATGATGTAATACATATGTTTTTGCTGGTACACATGTTCAAACATCTTATTTTAATGCTCTTTAAAAGATTATCTTGAAATGCAACTAATTTATACAGTAAAGAAGAAATGTAAAGAACTTCTTTAGAAAAAATGTTTTTATTAACATTTATTCTCAGTGCATTTATAAAATGAGTATTCACAGCTATTTAACTATTCTTATTGTTGATGCCCATTCCATTCTTAATTATTCTGAGGTTCCTTAGTAACTCGTGCCCTCACTTATGCTACAGTCTTTGTTTTTGGATCACATTGTATGTGAGTCTAGTTAGTCGTAAATGAAAATTGTCAGTTTGATGTCCTGTTTGGCCAGCATGGTGGTATTTTGTTTTATGTCCTGTTTGGCCAGCATAGTGGTATTTTGTTTTATGTCCTGTTTGGCCAGCATAGTGGTATTTTGAAATCTTGTGAATGCAGTTCTGTCAGAATGGATTGACATTGGGTTTTCACAAGAAAATGATGCCAATCTGAAATTTATTATGTATACCAATGTGGTTATCTTGAAAATCATATTATCACTGTAATATTACAGATTATTTCAATACTATCCAGTTATAAAGAAGAAATAGACTTATCATGAATTCCTGGAAATTCTTTTAGCCATTGGAGCATGCAGTTCCTTCAATGGACTCATTTTCTTAGAGCTATTGCCCCTTTTTGTCCTGCAGCAGGATGCAGTGTAAGATGGAATCTTTAGAGCACAACTCATATTTTCAGATCACTTTGAAACCTAGTACTTATAGCATCATATAAAAGATGCAAGTTATCAACCTTTTTTACCTTTAGCTACTTGAATTATATGACAGAAATGTCTATGCAGCAACTCTTGCATATTCTAGTTGAATGCTGTGATAATGAGAATATATTATGGTCATCATCAAAAGATATGGCTGTTTTAAAATCATTATGTACTCGCACTGTTTCTGTAAGAGTTGTGCCTTTTTATTTGACTATATTCTTATCTGGGTAGGGGTAGAATGCACAAGAAGCAGTGGTATATTGATTTATACAAATTCCTTGTATTCATCTAGTTTTTCAAGCACATGAACATCAGTAATTGTTTACTTCATATATAGAATATAATGTCAATACATATTCCACTTCTGCCCATGTGTTCTTCCTGTGAAATTAGACTTGGAGTCAAAAATTCAAATGGAGACATATTATGGTTAGAGTGTTTTCCAATATGTGTAATTTAATAATCCCTTACCAAAAAAAAAAACACATTTTTGGTATTTTATCTCAACACAATCTCCTTTACATTGTTGTTTGGTCAAAGTTTTTATCTGGATTTATGTAACCACTTTACCAGTTTTTCATCTTTATATACTCCCCTTCTCTTGGTGCTACTCATATCTCTTGGTTTCAATCTAGATTTAATGTTGCAAGCTGTGATGTCACAATGAAAGTTACTTATGTTGATAAACAAGTTCGTACTACCCTCGATTGTGATGATTCAATTAGATGTACTCTTATTTTGACCCAAGTTGTACATTGCCAACATTGTAAAAGACCATAGAAATTTATCATTTTCATTGGAAAGTTTCTTGATGACAGTTAAATTGCAGATCATTCAAAAATTAGGATTGAATAGACTTTGGTTAAAGAAAAGTAGTGTTAGATTTAAATAAAAAAACAATTTATACTTAATTTGAAATTAGTAAATGCACATTCAGGACCCAATGTGATTTGTACTTTTTTTATCTTTAGAACAAACAACATAAACTGTTATCTGTTGATGCATTATGCAACAGCAGATCAGGGACTAAGTTGTTTGTGGTTGGACTCAGCGTTTTGCATGTCACGAATTATAATGGTTTAAAGTTTTTTTCATTTATATATTTCACTAAAATTATAGTTTCATATACTTCAAGCATAGACATTCTTTTTCTGTTGATGACAACTTCAAAGAATTTATTCTTTCATTTTTTTCAGTTGTAAAGACCCGTCTGCAGACATTACATAAGGGCAAGGGGGAACAAACATACAAAGGAATCATTGATTGCTTTATGTATGACTCTCTCTCTCTCTCTCTCTCTCTCTCTCTCTCTCTCTCTCTCTCTCTCTCTCTCTCTCTCTCTCTCTCTCTCTCTCTCTCTCTCTCTCTCTCTCTCTCTCTCTCTCTCTCTCTCTCTCTCTCTCTCTCTCTCTCTCTCTCTCTCTCTCTCTCTCTCTCTCTCTCTCTCTCTCTCTCTCTCTCTCTCTCTCTCTCTCTCTCTCTCTCTCTCTCTCTCTCTCTCTCTCTCTCTCACACAACATGTGCTGTAATATGTTTGTAGAGCTGTATGATTTCCTTTTCACACAATATATAATCAGTTGCAAATTGCAATTGTATGCAGACCTGTGTGAGCAACGATAAAAAGAATGATTGTTTTGAAACTATTGAATAGCATTAAAAAGTTACCTTTACCACATATGTGTTGTGTTAATGTATACTGGTTACTTTTTTGGTTGTTCTTGTGTGATCTGTGTGTGATTTAGATATTTGATTAACGTATTTTTAACAGTTTTTAAGTCAATTCGCTTCAATGTCTGCATTGTGACAGTTTATAGTGATGTCTAGCACTGGGGCATCATGCTGCAGACATGTGGCATGATGTTGGGTTATTCTTGTAATTTCCATCCTTCAAGAAGTTCTTTTTTATTTTTTAAGACAAAACTCTTCAGATTTTCCAAAATGTTGTACAGAAAAAGTAGGCTTACAGCAATGCCTTTCAGTTGCTATTTTTGTTACTACTTAGAAAGAGATTTGTTTATATATCTGCCATGAAAACAGAATTATCCAGGCATCATGAACTTTTGTCTTTAAAAAGATTATGCCAATCTACCTTAAAAATATAGCTATGGCAATAATTACTGCGGATATAAAAACATTTACTAAGCAACTAAATAGACACACTTGGCAAAATATGCCAGGAATCATTCCTAGCATGAAATCATTTCAGGTTTGTAAAACATTCTAAATGCAATCACACATGGCCATCATCCATGGTCAAACACAATCTGTCCTAATTGGAGTGAGAGTATCTTTCACATCTTTTCCAGATGTTTTCTTTTCTCATATTAATTTTTTTTTTCTGAAGTGCCCCTTGGGTTCTCTTGGTTACCAAATTTAAAATATATTCTTTTTAAACATCTGTTGATGTTTCATATATTACTTTATGCAAGATTAATTCATGTTTGCAAAAAGGTTCCTGTAGTTTCCAAATTAATCTCTGACAAAAAATGAAAGATAAATAATCCAGAATTTAATTTAGAATTATCCAGGAATTTAAAATATACACTGTAGAGAGAATTTGGCATACCTCTATGCTACTTTGATGTAATGTGGCTGACATTTTTTTGGATATTGTACTTTTGGAAATTGTAAATGATCTTAGCATACTGCTAACTAAAATTACAACTCCCTTGTGCTAAAAAAATCAGCTGTTGCAGCTATTAAAATAGGGAAAATGAATTTTGCCAGACTAGACAATACCAGCTTCTGAAAGTGTAATGAATGAATTACCAATTATATAAAATGTAAAAAGTTATTGGCTCTTCTTTTCTACAATTTGCCACTTTACAATTTACAATTTTACAACTTACCACTTTACAATTTACAATTTACCACTTTACAATTTACACTGAAGTACAGGAAGTGAAAATGACTTATTGGAGCTGGCATTTTTTTGAAAGGTGCACATCTGGAGTAAGGCCAAGCTGTATACTCTAAAACCCATATTACACCCATCAATCATACACCAAAATAAAGGGAATTAAGGATTCTTTGAACAATATGTAAGATATACAAAGTTATTTTTATATTTCCAGCATGACTAGCGATGAAGCCCAAGGAAATTATTTTTCTTTAAAATTCTAACCCTATGCAAAATATGAAACTGTCAAAAGCCACCTTAAAACAAAAATAAAAATTCATGCAATTATTTTTCTTATTTTCATATTATGTATATTTTTCTGAACAAAATGGTACATTAATGTTGATTTTATGCATGAAAAAAGTCATTTATGCTTATTATACTCTTGATTACATAATTTGCCATGAGGCATGTTTGTGTAAGTAGTGCCCTTAATTATGAGGAAATTAGAAGTCTTAGAATATAGATATAAAGTCAACTTAAATTGAAAACTGTTGCATTGAGTAAAAGAAATATATGGTATTACAAGAAACCTGAAGGCATCAAACATAGAGTGCCATTGCACAACTGTTATTCAGGCAAAAATGGTTGACATAAGAATTGGAAATTTAAATCTAGCAGTTAATACAGAAAGATAAATTTATATTGATTTCCTTTCTTTTTATTTATTTTCTTACAGTTCTTGGGTTTTTTAACTTCTCTAAAATGTGTAGTTTCATCAATAGGCTGAACACACACTGTTGACAAATAAAAGCATAAAAAATTGTTAATAATGTTTATTACATTAGAGAGGAGAAAATATCAACCAGAACTAAGTGCATTTAAGTGTTGGTACTTAGGAAGGTAGGCATCTATCAATTGTATGTACATTTATTAAGAAAACTGTGAAACAGATGTACAAATATACATTTAAAAGTTAAGAAATATCTACTGATTTTTAGCTCAGCTGGTAATAAACTGGAAATGATATCTAGAAACTGACATTTTTTTCTATGTTCATTTGACTGCATCATTGTTTCATTGATTGCAGTGGTTGAGCGTGATCAAGTTGCAAAATAAGGCAAATTTATATTTGCAAGTTAATACAACAAGCATAAGAATTGTTTATAAATCTTCCCTGTGATTCATATTAAGGTACAATTGTCATTTTTATTACAGGAAAGTGATGAAGCATGAAGGACCGAAGGCATTTTTTAAAGGAGCTTTATGCAGAATACTGGTCATAGCGCCATTATTTGGTATAGCACAGACAGTCTATTACCTTGGAGTAGCTGAATATTTACTTGGATACGAGAAACCATAGACAATCTGTAGATGTATGAGATTAAGAAACTTCTCGAAATATTTCTAGTCAGAGAGAATATTTTGTTGTGTTGTCCAGAAGAACACCCACAATTCCTCACTGTCCAAGTTATAAATGTCATGTTTTTTCAAAAGTGTTACATCATTGCTTTGAATCTCTATTCCCAGAACATACACTGATAGTTATCAAAAAGCAAATCAAGTAAGGGATTAAATTTTGTGTCTTTTCTAACCAGACAGATGGTTATCATGGCAGCCATATTGGGCATATCATTGGGAACATTTTCATTTAGGACCAGTTAGGTGGCATAAGGAGTCTATTGTTGATTTTATCATCTGTTTAGGAGGAGTATAGATAATTATTCTCAAGATGACCACCATGGTGGCCATACTCAAGGTCAATTTGCATCATTTTCATTTAGGACCAACTAGACACATTAAGAGCTCAGCTTGTGAAAACCCATGTAAAAATGGAGTGGTGATTTCAAGATTTTCAAGGTGGCATCCAGGACATCATAAGAAGTCTTCTGGTTAAGACCCAATGCTGATATAAGTTTACATCTTGAATAAATAAAAAATATTTTTTAGATGGCTACCATGGTGGCTGTATTTGGACATTAGGTTAGCACCATTTTCTTTAGTATAAACGAGACATAAGAAGTCTTTTGGTAAAATAACTGTCAGTATGACTAACCATCTAGGAGAAGTATTGATAACAAGATCATCAAGGGCATTATGCCAACCATATAATGGAGATCAGATTGTCACCATATTTGTTTGCATCCAACTAGACATCAAAGGTCTTTCAGTGAAAACCCCATCTTGACGTAGCCAATAATTCAAGTGTAATTTTATAACAAGGTTTTCAAGATGGTCATGTTAGCAGCTTTATTGTGGCATTATCAATTATGGCCAACTTGAGATCATCAGAAGTCTTTCAGTAAAAAAATATACCATGTTGATATGAGAATCCATTCAGTCGGAAAAAACAAGATTTTCAAGATGGCTAGTATGCTGGTCATATAAGATATGCAAGTGGCACCATTTTTATTTAGTACATACTATACATCATAAAATGTCTGGTGAAAACTCATGCAATTATAACTTTGTGTTAAAAGATAGCAATAACAAGATTTTTAAAATTTCACACTTTCAAAATTAGTATGCTTAACATTGCTTACCGATACTTTATACATGAAATTTGCTTTTTTAATGCATTGATCCTTTATGTAATATAATTTTGTTTCCTCATGCAATTTTCTGTTCATATTTTCTCTATTCAGTTCATTTACTCCATGTAATACTAGATTAGTATTGTTCTTTTGATGCAATGTTTGCATCTTGGGTAATGTGTATTTCCATTTCATGACATGCCTTGTCTGGAGATACTCCTTTAGGTATAATTTTACCATTGCTTTCAGTAGTTTATTTTATTACCATAAGATAAAATTACTGTGAATAATGACTATTCAAAATATGTATACTATGAAAGGTATTCTAGTTTTTACCACTGTCAGGACAGTGAACAACTTCTTAACGTTTTCATGGATTTGGGTTAATTTTGTGGTACTTTTTACAGACTTAAGGCTTCCTGAATGTATCAAAATGCTACATTAGTGAAAAATTATCTTTGAAGAGCACTCAACTGATTGAGTTATATGTTTGAATCTCTGTTCTATTGTCTTTGACAGAATAATGAAGATAAGCTGCTTAAATACCCTCATGATTATATTAACGTCTGTGTGATGTTGAATGACTTTCATCTTGTTCAAAATCTTGAAAACTAGATTGTAGTCTATTACATTGTATTTGTTTTCCACTATTTTTAATCAATTATATCATTTTGAATGTTATGACTCTTTCATATTTCTGCTCTGTTATCTTATATTACCATTCATGAACATTGCCTACATTGTTGTCGCCAAGTCAAACAGATTTTTCATTTTATTTTTTAACTGTGGTGTATTTGGGCATTCTTTATGATCAATATTATTTGCATGATGTGTATGTTGTTCATTTTCAAATGCTGTTATGCATCTAGAAAATTTTTATATTTCATAATGTTCAGTATTACTAAGTATGCCTTCAGTGTCTCATTGAACATGATGTCTTCAACTCATTTATTTTAGCTGTGTATTTATTCTAATTGTTCCCGCATGTTAAAAAATTCAGTCATAGCCTGTACATTTATATGTACATGCATTTTACCTTTCATTCTTATGGTCTTCAGAATCTTTTCAACTTTGTATATGTAACCTTGTTTTACATGTTGAGATAATTCTTGTTTGTGAAACATTTCCTTTTTATCCTCTCCCTTTAAGTCTTCCATTTCATAAAGAACTGGATCACCTAATGTTACTTTCCACATTTTGAGTATTTCCTTAGTAAATTTCTTACTTAACACTTTATAAATGTTGCCTTATGTTTTACTGCTTCACAGACTTTTACTTTAAAAGTTATAAATTTTGTATCAGTTGTCAAGTTACCAAATAAGCAGTCACATCTGTGTTATAATTGTTATGGTATCCATAAAGTAGCTTTGGCAAAACATGAACCCATTTGCTTGTTTAGTGGAATACTTTTACTTTTTTAATCCATTGAGTTCATTAAAGTTTGTTTTTACAAAAAGTTGAAAAGTACTTCATGTTTTCGATTCGAACAAATCCCTAACTGCTTCTTTGTTTTCATCATCAAACTCTATATCTCCTGATATATTCTCTTAAAAGATATCTCTTAAGGCATTGTATAAGTCATCTCCAATGTCTTGTTTTCTTTTCTGCTTTCTCAGCCCAGGTGTACTTTCAAAGATATCTGTCACTATTAAGATCTATTTGTATCCATAGTTTTATTTGTCTTCATGCATATCAATAAAGTCTGCTGCCATGGGTCATTCATGTCACACTGGTCATTCGTGTCACACTGGTCATTCATGTCACAAACTCTTATGTATGCAAGTCTTTATTTCACTTGCTTGTGTAATGCATATGTAGATCTTTCAGTCAACCATTCTTTTCCTTTTGCATAGTTTTTGCTCTTTTTGTCACTAATTTTTCCCAACAATTTATTAATATAAGGGAAAGAACTTTCAAGGTAATAGAAACGATATCCTAAATACTGTTATTTGTCAGTCATTTAAAACTATAAAATCATCTGCAGAATATTCAGTGCCTGTTACAGAGATGCTGCCAGGCCGTGGGATTGTGGGTTTCTCACAGCAACAATTGCTAGTCACACAATTTCTGCAAAGTATTAGGGTAAAGGTCATACAAATTTTTTAGTGGTTTTCACATTTTATTGTACTCTATGTATGCAGGGGAGGGGTTTAAGAAACAAAATTCAAAATAAAGATTTATCAAATTAAGTTTAGGTCATCCATTTTTCCAGTGATCTCAATTAAGCTATTTATGAGTAGATTGCTTGAATACAAGTATCTGTATGATTGGAATCTGCTGTAGTTTTTTGTAACTATCCAGGAGTTCCAATTACATTGTCCCCTAAAGCAGTATAAAAAATTAATCCATTGAATAGCCATAACAGAAATATATAGAGTATAACAATTTGTTAAAAGCAGCAAATTTATGAATATCAAAATGGAAGATAACTTGTCTATTACAGTGGCTGAGAAATAAAGGAACTGAAATTCCAAGACACGTGGTTGAGCACCTACAACTTGTTAAAGAAAAAAACCAAATGGAGAGATGTTATATATTTTGTGTTAAGAATATAAGAAAGATAATCCATTTACTAACAGAAATATCTGCACAGATTTCCTTAAATTGATTTTGACATGGCATATGGAATCAGACATCAGAAACTAAATAAGCTGGTATAAAGGGGTCATATGAACGATTTCCATATTTCTAAGGCTTTGAAGTGGAAGATAGGAAACAGAAAAATATTTAGCAGTGCAGCAAACTTAATTAGGTATGCAGATTCCTTATATGTTTGTTGTCAAGAAAGTGATATAAAGTCATTAAACACTTGTCTTAAATTAGGTATGCATTTTCCTAATAATAATGTCATCCATCAGCTACCATTTAGCATTGTACCCATGAATCTCCCCCACAAGGTATTTGTGGTAGACCTCTCCCTTTTAAGAAAATTCCTGGCAGCATCTCCACTGATAAACTTGTCTTCTGACATTATCAACAAACCAACAGTATATCCCATTACCCATGATAATCTTTTCTCAGCATTCCTAGAATCCTTTCATATGTATGAATGATTTAATATTTATGTCAAATTTTGCCAATCCTGTAATTGATTTAAATGCAGCTACTTGAGATATTGAATCACTATATGCTATTTTAAAATAAACTTTTTTTTCCATAGATTATATCACTGGTTTTGTTCAATTATTGGAGATGAACATTAAGTTTTTAATTGCATCATACAAATTCACATCAAAATATGTTTTCCTTCCCCATGCCATATTGGTGTAGTAGTCTTGCTATCAGAATATTTTATCATCATGAAATGTAATTTGTCAGTCTTCATCTTCTATGAAACATGTGACATGTTTGTTATTTTTTAAATTGAGAAATCACATTTTTATTCTCCTTAATGTTATATAATACAGTAGACTTTAATTGCACTTTTATCTAAAACTGTAGATGTTGTGTCTGAGATTGTTGCTTTTATGTTAAACTAATGATTTCTCTCTATAACCTCTCTGAAAACGGTTGATTTCTCTCTATAACCTCTCTGAAAACTGTTTAATATATCATAGTGTAGCTTTGTGCCATTATTTATGTTTACAAATGTAATTATTTTCCACTATTCAATGCCCAATGAAGAAAATGCCACGTGATCTAGAAAAAGGAATATATTGGAGTGGTAATATATGTTGTAGAGATTCATTAGTACTTTTGAAAGGATGATGGTATTTAAGTTTCTAGAACTTGTGTATTTGAGGTATTTTCTTTACAGATTTGAAACAGGAGTTGTTCCAATAGGTGTATGAGTAAGTTTAAACAGCTTAACCAGTTGGCCCTTTCAGATATTAGTTTAATGTTCTGGTTATGTTCTCATATTTGATGTATATACGGATGTATATTCCAATAAAAAGAAAACAAAATAGTTACACATTTCAAAACTTTCACATCTATACTAATGATGTCTCTTGCCTATTTCATGAAGCTCTGCATAATCTCTAATCATTAACTATACACCACTGTTTCCTTTTCATGTGTTATTTAGTCCCATTCAACATACATTTAAGAGACCAATGATTTTAAAGGTGGTGGGGGTTTAGATTTTCTTTTGAACCATTAAGCTGAATTTTGTTTTTAGTATACCTATATATTGTTTTATTGACAACCAATATCATTTATATAGTTTTTTTTCCTCAAAACATTAGATGAAATTATTTAGGGCCAGAATTATTTTTTCAAAATATCGCTATTATACACCAGTCCACAGAAAAATAGATGGTTTGTCCATGTGTCTTACTAATTACTCAACATCTGCATTACAGTCTTCTCATAACATCTTAAAGTGAAACTATCTGCTTTTGGCAAACTGGTTTAGAACCTGTAAATGCTGAAAGTTTTGTTTCTAGTATTCTTGTAAAGGATACATGTACTTCTAAACTCTTATTTCTAAAGTAGATGGGATGCCACCATATGTATGTCTGTGTGTATATATGTGTGGATTCCTCCACTACTTTATTATAGCACCCTCAACTGGTGAGTTAGATTGATTAAGCTGACACTCCTTGACCTTAATCATGCATTCAAATCATATATGGATTTTAACATTTACAATTCACAAGCTATCCATATACAACACCAAGAAGGGGAGCAACTGGAGGTTGCCAGATTATCCCAATAAAAGAACTGCCATTAGAGGTAAAGCATACCTTTCTCATCTGGACTTATCACTTGTGCACCATTTTCTGGACTCAAACCAGTAAAAAAAACTGATAATTGGCCAAATACAGTTTATGTTCCAGTGAGTCTGAGACTGCACTTAAAACCACTGGGACTATGAGACACCCAGTTTGTAACTGCATCCCTTGTGTTGTTCATCCATAGAGTTTGAAGATGTCCATTCTATCACTAACTGTTTTGGTTTCTGTATGTAAGTGGCTGATCAAGGCAATTTGTGTTCTGATGTTTGTGGCACACTTGACAGTAAATGCTATGTGGGTTTTCTTGAACAGTATACGACATGATATAGTTCTGAATTTTCCGCAGTTCTTTTATATTCAAAGTCTCTAGATCCATTATGGACAAGACTCATATGAAGTGGATTGATTCCGTGTGAGATCTTCACAAGACCCATGGTCAGTGCTGAAGTGTTTCAGGGATAATTTAAGGGAATCTTTGAAGCATTTCTTCTGACCATCATGTGATTGCTTTCCCTTGCTGTAGATTAACTTTGGGAGTCGCCCTACCTACATTCTGGCGGTGTGGCTTGCCCATCCCAACTGATTTCATCAGTGGAGTATGGAAGGTCTGCCCATGTGAGAAGCTCAGTGTCTGAGACATTGTCCTGCTATCTTTTCCTCATTAATTTTCTCATGTAGCCCATGTGAAAAGTATTGATATAGATTTTGTGAGATTTAAAATTGTCACAAGTTGGGGAGAAATGGTCCATATTGTGTTGCATGTCAGATTCCGATTTGGCATTCAGGAAACAACTGTCAGTTATTCCAAAATCACAAATAGGCACTGCCTTAGTTATGTATATTTAATATCATTTGTGTTGTTGACTTTTGTCCATGATTGAGAATAAAGTTTTTGCTTATGCGACCTTTGTCATGTTTATCAGCTTAGTAAGCTCTGGAAGCAAATTTGTTTACAATCCGATGGAATGTTTCATTTTAAATGACTATCTATAGAATTCCAGAATCAATTGAAATTGTCGAAGCGCCGGTCGTTTTTGCACAGAGACGTTTTGGCGCTTATTAACATAAATATATTTCTCAATATAAATAGTACATTGTTGACAAGAAAAACATATTTATTTTAAAACATTCATATAAAACGTAGTTTATCAAAGTATTCATGAAATGTTCAAAGCTTTTCTCAATAAAAGTAGTACATAACAGTTGATAAGAAAAACTTTGTTATTTTAATGCGTTGTGACTCGTAATTAGTTCCTCTCTGCATGTAATTAATCCGTTTATGCGCATACAGCGACTGGGTTAGCACGTTGTGACACGTAATTAGTCCCACTTAACCAGTATTTAAACCAGGTAGGCAATTGGCATGCCAAAATGACCGGCGCCAAAACGGCTCTGTGCCCAAACGGTCGCGTCAAAACGGCGGCGCCAAAATGTCACATACCGTGAAATTATTAGATATAGAATTTGGTAAGCAATTATTCATTCCTGTTTTATTATATCTGTACAGTCACTATTGACTGTGTTCAGATTTAATTTGAGAGGATTTGTTTGTTTAAAATATTCATTGAAATCAAAGTTATCATTGACTTTTTTGTACTAAAACACTATTTTGAGAATAATGTGGACTCAAAGACATTCAGGATTATGTCATTGTGATACATCAAGACATTGAAGACTATTATACTACATTTAAACAATATATACTCTTGGTCTTGTTATATGACACTTATGATTATTTGGTATTTTATTCACAGTACTGTAAGTTCCTGTTAAATTTTCACTTTGTAACTTCGAGAAATAAATTTTTGAATTTTTCGCACATTATTTGTTTTCTTTCTTTCTCTTACAGTTTAAGACCATAGTCTATGATGTCCTCATGATGTTGAAGGCTTCTTTTTTAGATGATGAAATATTTCTTCTAAGAAAGTCTTCTATAACCGATGATCAAACCTGCGGCATCTCACATCCGAGGCGAACGTTCTAACCATCAGCATTTGGCACTTCTGCAATCAGAGACTCGAGGGCTTTATAACATTTGGATTGTCATAGTGGGTGTATATTCGCTGATGTTGTATGTCTTTTTCGAAACATAGGGAGTCTCATTTGCTTTAGTCTTTCATTCAAGACCTTTCTGAAATTTATGAGCTTGCTGTGATTGGATGGCAAGCCCAACACCAGCTTCGCGTCACTCTTTACTTCAGCCTCTTCAGAAGAGGGTATAGCCGGCTCCTACTGCGGTGAGATGTCCTCAGCTAGGCGAGTTTCACTCAGCACTGCTATTTGGATTTCGAATCTGGCTAGTGCTGTACCAAAGAGAACTTCTCTCTAGTCTATTTACTGATGTAATGTCCATTTCTGTATTCACGTTCCATGCACTGGAGGAGATTTACGTCACCTTTGTCTTCTTGCTATGTTTTCAACTGCTAAGATGGGATTCCTATCATCCGCAATGTGCTGACCAGGGTTAAAGTGAATCTGGCCAATTTATAGGGTACCTTATTTTATAACCTCATCATCATGCTATGCAGGTGATCAGTGTAGTTCTACAAATGCAACACGGTCAACTATTGGGCTGCCGAGTTCCATTACTGCTTAGACCCAGTGACCAGAACCGCATGTGTACAGGTCTGTAACTATTGTCCCTGAGTATCCGCACCTGCTGTTCTGCTGCTTGACCACAGAGACTCGAGGGCTTTGTAGGAATCTGGTTGGAGAGGGAGAAAGTGGTATAACATGCGTATGAATTGGATTTAAGTGAGAGATATTTGCTAAGGATCGCATTCAATCTCTCGTCCTGGCCTATCTCACTCCAGCTGCACGACAGTGTCGAAACCTCTAGGGATAGCTAAGGGTGCATTGGAAGGACATCAGTTCTGTGTGTGTGCGTGTGCGTGTGTGAGAGAGAGAGAGAGAGAGAGAGAGAGAGAGAGAGAGAGAGAGTCCAGCAACGATATGTATACCACAAAAGAATTAGTAGAGGGGAAACAAGATGTTTATCCTGAGTGTATACAAATTTTAGGGCATGAAACTCGGTGAAACTCGCCCACCTTTACGGATTGCTGCCATCTCACCTCTGCGTGGGTTAGAGTCTCGGATTTGGCCAATTTAGATATGTGGAAAAAAACTTGCAGTAGCTTCTCGTATGTTGATGGTTCTTCCGGGCAATGCCGTTTTAAGGTACAGGCACGCGAGGCACGTATATAGGGACACGCGGCTGTCCAAAAACAAAATTTCGGTGTCGGTTGTGTTAGCAGTTTAGTACTATATTAATGAATTTAACAAAATGGCACACATGTACAAGGAAATGCAACGTAATACTCTATATCTGAGACTGAGATTCTAGTTTCCTCTCGACATGTTTTGGTCTACATCCGTAAAACTTTATTGCTTACTAATACTGTTCCTTATTAGTTAGTATTAGAAGAAGCCTTGGAGTTTGATATGGCAAGCCATGATAGTTGTGGTAGTTGTTTTTCTAACCCACCCACCCCATCCCCCATAAAAATATAATACTAATGCTTAAACATTTCTCTTTGTATTGTTAATTACGCGTATTGGATCTTAGATGTCCTAGTGTCGCAAGTTTGGACCTGCTGACTCCAAGTCATGGATAACTGCGCCCCCCCCCCTCCGTGTATATTTGTTTTTTTCGCTAAGTTATTTGCACTTGGACCTTGAATTGTGGTGCTGTTCCCAGCCAGACTTTGTTAAACCGCTTACTTTCCATTCATCTGTGCTACTCATACTTTCTTCCTCGTTAGAACTTCATCAATAAACAAGTTATTTGATATTAAATTTACTTACATAATGGTCTAGTTTTTTATCGAAATGATTTATTTTTATGACATTTAATCATACTATACTTTTACATCATGGGTAACTTGTACAGCACTGGCTATCGTTCAGTTATTTTTTCAGAATATCTTCAAATCCTTTAATTTCAGGCTATGTCATTTTTAATCTGAATTCGTCATTACGCTTTGTTCTTGATTTAGTATCACGTCATTTGGAATCTGAATTCATCATTTAATTTGTTGGGTTAAATCATTGCGTTTCATACTCCGTCATTTGATTAATGTAACTGTGTCGGTGACAGCTGTCCATGCTTCTTTCTTTTTTTTTTACTTTAAGACCATAGAGTCGTAACAATACTGTTCCTTACTAGTTAGTATTGGAAGAAACCTTGAAGTTTGATATGGCAAGCCATGAAAGCTGTTCTTTTTGTTGGTAATGTTGTAATGTGATGGTGGTTGTGGTGTAACGACAATATGTTCAGCAGCAAAAGTGATGACTCTTGCTCTCATTTGTCGGGAAACTATTAATTTTTTTCGATAGGTTTTAATAGTTGAAAACCAAAAATATCTTGACATAAAAGAACAAAATTGGTCCTGCTTGAAAATTATAATGCCAGCCTCCGCTCCCCAAAGATGTAACGGTATGTCCCATACCTACTAATCTGCACTCTCTTAACTTCGATCCAGTATTCCGCTAAGCTAAGAAATACCATCTTAAGTAGCTGTAGAAATACAAATTAAATCTGATTTTTTTTTTTTTTTTGGTAATTCACTTCTGTTAGAGTGCACCATATATATTACGACAGAAAAGATCGACAACGTTCAGATTGCAACGTTGTCTCCCCCACCCACCCGCCCCATCCCCTCCCCTGTCACCATATTGAGTCATGTAAACAAGAGAGTTTCAGAATATAGTTTCTATCGCGGCGAATTAAATCCAAGGTTGCTTTATCTATTTTACGGAAAATGTTGATAGCGTTCCGATTCTTGCGTTTTGTCACAACCTGAAAAATGCTTCTGATTTACTTCCCGGTATGTATAAAAATTAGGCATGTACAAATTATTCAAGCCAAAACACATATAGTATCAACAAGGAAGAACAGAATGACGTTCCTAAAGATCTATTAACTTTCATCAAGTTCCTGCTGAAATGGTAGGTAATAATGATACATGTCGAGAAAGGGCATATTGTTAACGATGTCATATCACACTGTCTGACCAGTTTCGCGAATGTTCCCGATAAATTGCAACATTTTTCAATTGTTTTCGGGCCACGTATGACCGCGAGATCTACGGCGCTCACCTCAATGACATCTCATCTCTGCCCAAGTCTCCGATTTGGCCAACGTGGACATTGGAGAAAGATTGCCAGTAGCTTCCCGTGGGTCAGTGATTTTCCCTTGGATATTTTTTCTCGGGTTCTACCTGCGCTTGATATACTGACCGCCATGAACAATGGCGTTAAACCCACAAAACCACAACAATCTCAGGTTGTTGTTTACCTAATAATGATCCAATAATTTAGGTACCAGAAGGTGTTTCCGACATGGACAAATTGTGAGTTATTACTACCCAAAGGTAACGTAATAATGTTCATTTTGTTACGTTATAGTGCAGCAGTTCATCTACAGTATTAGGGATATGCTTCTCATTAATGGATGTGGGTGATTCCTTACGACGGGATGGGAGGAAAAGGGCTCTTACTTACGAATAGACAACCGATTAAGATAGGAGCGTCCAACATGAGGATAACAAAACCAGGTGTTGTTTTTAAATTGTAACTATAAAGCAGATACGCCAAACTTCGTGCCTTAAATTCAACTTGTATGATTTTTTTATACATTTTCTGTAGGATTTGATCCGTAGGCCTACTTTACTAATCCATTCTTTTGCCAGGACGGATTCACACATGGGTTGTTAAATATTTTTGGTTTTTGCTTTGTGTTTCAAATATATTTTAAAATATTTTCTTCCAGCTGTGTACCTATTATTACGGTACTTTTAGGGTAAGACGGACGTAAGAAAGGACTTTCCCTATTATCATGACACCAAAAGTGAAAACTCGTTTTGAAAGTATGTTTCTTGATAGATTTTGCGACACTTTTGACGTATTTTTGGTTATATCATACATAGAAAATAGAGGACCCGAGTAGCCGAGTTGTCTAAAGCGCACTCCGTACGGATCACTGCCATTTCACCTCTGTCTGCGTGGGTTCGAGTCTAAAATTCGGCGAATGTGGATATGTGAGAAAGCTTCCAAGTAGCTTCTCGTGGCTCGGTGGTTCTTTACGCGGATTTCACGGTTTCTTCCGCCACCATTATTACTGGCCGCCCTGTATAGCCTGTCGTGTGCTGAAAAATGGCGTTACGCCCAACAACAACAACAACAACAACAACAATAAAGCAAATAGGAACCAAAAGCCGTTCCGAACAACACAACGAGGCAGCCAACCTGTGCTGGCCTAGGCCTTTGAGTCCGGTGTTCTTTCAACTGATCAAACGCGGATCTCCAGCTTTCAAGTATAATACTTAAAAAGTATGAAACCAGTCTATATCCAAAACGATATATTGAATATTATAAGCAAGTACAGCACATCTTACTGTTCTGTTTGCAAATCATATACTACCTTGTATGTATCTTTCAGGGACATTAACAAAATGTACTTGATTTGTTTTTCAGTCAGGTACATTCATATATATGATATTCAATGGTTTGATACACGACAGCGGAGAAACACATAATAGAGTATATTGAACCCAGAAAACAGAAGTAAAATGCCTTGCCAACATCTAAAGGCAGCCGACCCTGACTTATCTAGTCAGAACTGGAACCTACGACCGTGCTCAAGCGAGTTTATTAAGTTAATCATAGACGCAATCTTGCAACGTACTTCCTATGAACGCAAGGGAAGTCAAATCGCTAAAATCACTATACACCTAATTCTACAAAGGACAAAAAGGCTGTACCTTTGCGAGCGAGCCAACGCACATTGAGATGTCTGGCTTTCGCAAAGCTACCTACATTTATAGGTATTTGGTTTTCACCCAGACTGGCAATCTAATCCTCTGCCTCGTTATTTTTGAGCTTGATAGTGTTTTCAAGCATGTATCCACCATGAACCCAGCTAGGAATCACACTATCCAAGGCTGTGCATTAATAACTCGTAGTTCTTGTACAGAAAAGGATATATACATAGACGTGCATGTGTATCCGACTCGGTCACATATTTTAAACTCATAAAACAGTTTACATACGTCAGAATATTGTTTTTGATTGAACAATTTATCTGGAGAATATTAATTTGATTGGCTGGTATCTTGCAGTTGGAAGATATCATAATGCATTAAGTAATACAATATGTGAATATGTGAGAAAGTTTGCCAGTAGCTTCTCGTGGGACGGTTGTTCTTTCCGTGGATTTCACGGTTTCTTCCTCCACCATTAATACTGGCGGGACCCCCGAGTGGCCGAGTGGTCTAAAGCGCTGTCCGTTATGGATCAGTGCCATCTCACCTCTGTCTGCGTGGGTTCGAATCTAGGATTCGGCGAATGTGGATATGTGAGAAAGCTTGCCAGTAGCTTCTCGTGGGTCGGTGGTTCTTTCCGGTGATTTTCCGGTTTCTTCCTCCACCATTAATACTGGCCGCCATGAATAGCCTATCGTGTGCTGAAAAATGGCGTTAAGCCCAACAACAACAACAACCATTAATACTGGCCGCCATGTATAGCCTATCGTGTGCTGAAAATGGCATTAAGCCCCACAACACACACACACACACACATATATATATATATATATATATATATATATATATATATATATATATATATATATATATATATATATATATATATATATAGATGCAATAAACTGACGACGAACAGTACGAAACTAGTAACTAACTAGCCTAAGCGCTTTCGACTCTTAATGAGTCTTTTTCAAAGGCAAATACAAAACATAGTTACGACAAACAAATAAACACAAAAACGTTGTGTTTGTAAACCTCTACATTTCTGTCTTCACATGTGCTAACACTATAAATACAACCAGCTTGTATAGACTAGTTGCGGAAACTGAAAACGTTGTGTAATTCCCTAAAAGTCTACAAGCCAAAGCAACATCTATTTTTACTTTGTGTACATATGTAACGCCGATTATATCCCGGATATTTGATTCTATACCGGTTATTCTTATAGTAAAAATTGAAAGATATTAAGATTTAGAAAATGTTAAATTCTACTAGTGCATAGTTTTCATTTTCTAGTCTTCTTGGTTTAGACCGCTTGGTTTCAATGTTCTAAGGCGGCGTATCCAGTATGATTCCTTTTCCTTCCTGGTTTCGGAACTCCAGCTGTGGTTGTTAGCAATAGCGATAAGTATTATATCACTGAAAGTGTGGCCAGGGGAGGAGAAGTGTTCTGCGACCGGGCTTCTGTACAGCTTTTTTGTCATCCAATCAGATCTATGAAGGTTTATCCTTATGTGTAGCTTTTCAGTTTCTCCCACGTACTGAAGGCCACAGATCTTACATGTGATGAGATAAATCACATTCTCTGTTTTGCACGTTTTGTTTGGTCCATGTATGCTTAGTTTTTCTTTAGTCACTGTGCTAGTGAATGTCTTGGTCTCTATCATATGTTGACAGGTTTTGCATCTTTTATCGACACAGGGTCCAGATTGACTAGGTTGGTTTTGACTAGCGATTGTTGTTAGCTTGGCCCTGACTAGGATGTCCTTTAGGTTTTTTGGTCTCCGGTAAGCTACTACAGGTTTGTTCGGAAGTATTAGGTTTAGTATGTCTGACGATTGCACGGTTGGCCAGTGGTTTGCGATGCTTTTACCTACTTTGGGATTGTCTGGGTGATAGGTCAGAATAAATGGTATCCTATCAACCTTTTCTTTCTGTCCATATCTGAGTAGGTCATCACGGTTTGTTTGTTTGGCCCTTTGGATTGCCTCCGCAATCAGGTCTTTGTCGTAGCCTCGGTAAATTAAATGTTTAGCCAGCTCTTCAGACCTTTCTAGGAATCTTTCATCGTCGGAGCAAATTCTGCGTATCCTCAGTGCCTGGCTATATGGAATGTTCTTAATGCAGTGTTTTGGATGACAGCTGGTTGGGAGAAGATACTGGTGTTTGTCGGTTGGTTTCGAGTAGATGTCTGTGTGTAATTTGTTTTCCACCAGTCTGGTTGTTGTGTCCAGGAAAACATGGTTTGAGTTGGAAATTTCTGCCGTGAATTTTATTGAAGGATGGAAGTTGTTTGCCTTTGATATGAAGTCATCCAGACTTTCTCTTCCATACTGCCACTTCATTTCAATATCATCGATAAAGCGTACCCACTGGTATGGTGTACGCTCAACCGATGCTAAGAGCATTCCCTCAAGTTTTCCCATGAAAATGTTAGCATACGAAGGGGCCATTTTAGTACCCATTGCAGTTCCATTGATTTGTAGGTAGTTTTCTTCATTAAATTCAAAGTTGTTGAGTTTTAGGACAAGCTCCAGGAGTTGGATTAAGAAGTGTGTGGGTGGATTGTTTACAGTTCTTGTTTCCCATGCTTCGCTACATGCCTGTAACCCTTCGTTGTGCGGTATGTTGGTGTACAAAGATGTAACGTCTAAGGAAGCAAGTAATGTATCTGGCAGTAATGGTTCACTAGCTTTGCTTTTTATGAGATAATCTGTCGTGTCTTGAAGATATGATGGTAATTTGTGGACATGTGGTCTCATAAAATGATCTAAATATTCTGATATCCTTTCTGTGGGGTGCCCGTTACCTGAGATTATAGGTCTGCCAGGGTTTCCTTGTTTGTGGATTTTGGGTAGAAGATAAAATCTACCTGCTCTTGGGTTTTCTGGGCTTAAGTAGTTTTTGGTTTGCTGGTCTATGTGTCCGCTTTGGTACGCCTCGTCAATAACATTAGTAATGATTTTTGCATATTCCAGCGTAGGATCATGGTCCAGTTTTTGGTAGAACCTAGCGTCACTTAGTTGTCTACTTGCTTCACTAATGTAGTCTTCCCTATTCATAACGACAACAGCGGAACCCTTATCTGCAGGCTTAATTATTATTTTCGCACTCCACCTGTGTATAAATCAACGCCAGTGAAAGCAGCAAAGAATATACATAAAAGAACCATCTGTAATGTATAAAATCACCGACAGTTTCTCGCTTTCAATGTATACAAGAGTATGCAAAGATTAATATTCGAATTAGACGGATTGAGGCGGCATGATCTTAAAACAAGAAAGGCAAAAAAAAAAGATATAAAAAAGGTGTTTAATTTCTTCCATAATAGAAATAGGTCATTTAAAACACATGATTACGATACATCGTTTGTAGCAATGCTAAATTAGGTGGGGGAAAAGGCTACACTTCGTTCTGTGTTAATAATTAGCACAAATGTTTAGTTCTGATGTTCTATTTTTTTTTTAGGCCAACGTAAAATTTGACACACTATTCTACCCTTGAAGAATGATAACCCACATTCCAGCGCTACTTAGAGACAAGTCCATGATACCGCCCCTAGTAAAAACAAGTAGGACACGCTGAATGGAATACTGCCTTATCATCGGTCGAACAAAATGACGTGCTTGAACTACTGATTATCGTAGTTTTCAGCGCGTCTCTTGCATATTAAGAGGGTACAGTCATGGTCATGTACTAAAATATACTAATTCTCTTCATGCTTTACTATGAAATAAGTCGTTGTTACAAAGGAATGTGGCAAAAGGTACAAGAGGTATGAGTTTTTCAAATAAACTGAACACTGTTGCATAGTTTGTAGTACCTTACCTAACTGAAACGTTTAACTCAAATAAAAGAGCTATGTGAAAACTGAAATATGCTTTGTATGCATGTTTTGAACCGTTACCTTATTTTCTAGTCACACGTTCAGTATATTGAGTCTCATCTATACATAAATTTGAACAAACTTACCTGTATCCAAAGATCAAAGTTATTTGTAATCAAGTGATCTACGCGTTTAGAAGTAATGCCGGCAGTTAAACCCTAAAACGAGTTAAATTATAGTCCATGTATTTTATATATATATATATATATATATATATATATATATATATATGCAATAACCTGACGACGAACAGTACGAAACTAATAACTAGCTAGCCTAAGCGCTTTCGACTCTTAATGAGTCTTTTTCAAAGGCAAATACAAAACATAGTTACGACAAACAAATAAACACAAAAACGTTGTGTTTGTAAACCTCTATAGTTTTAGCACATGTGAAGACAGAAATGTAGAGGTTTACAAACACAACGTTTTTGTGTTTATTTGTTTGTCGTAACTATGTTTTGTATTATTTGCCTTTGAAAAAGACTCATTAAGAGTCGAAAGCGCTTAGGCTAGTTAATTACTAGTTTCGTACTGTTCGTCGTCAGTTTATTGCATCTATTTTAATTAATCCCTGACACACGTGATCCCTTGGTGGATCCAGTACGCTTGAAAGGGTTGTTATTAGCCATATGATTTGTATTCTTTATATATATATATATATATATATATATATATATATATATATATATATATATATATATATATATATATATATATATATATATATATAAAACTTTACTTAGCTCACTGATTCGAAACGTATATGCAATTCCAGTATTAAATCACAAATTATACCGATAAACTGTTAAAAATCACGGCAGTAAACATGCTCAAGTATATACTGTATCTCTGTACCAAGACGTATGTTCAGAGATATGCATTTATTCTCGTTAAATGAGACAACAAATATGTCTAATGCTGAAGTTCCAATGGTTTCAGTCTCTAACTTACGCTATCACGTGAAACATACATGCACCAATCAGTGGTTCAAATTTTCTTATTTAATTGTTTCATCACCAGATAGTATCAGTGATTTTTGAAACTGCAATTTTGGGTGAAGAAAACGGTTGACGGAAGCGATAAAATGAAGCTGCATGATTTAATTACATCATTCGAGAGACCTCATGTAACTTATATTAGTCGGTGTCCACTTAAATCAATAGTGTAATGCTGTGTTTTGAGTCTGCTCTCTTTAAAAAGGTAACAGAAAAGAGTGAAGGACAGAAAGCTTTTTAAAATTCAACATATAATTTATCTCCCTAGAATACAAGATGAAAATGAGAATAAGAATTTAAAATACTGCGAAATAAATCCCAAGTCATTGTAATTTCAAGTCCTGAATAAAATTAAGTAGAAGTCCAGAAGAAATCCAAGAAGTGAAGGCGATAACGTGTCTATGCTAGCTTATAAAGTGTTGAT
Source organism: Potamilus streckersoni (assembly GCA_016746295.1). Classification (NCBI taxonomy): domain Eukaryota; kingdom Metazoa; phylum Mollusca; class Bivalvia; order Unionida; family Unionidae; genus Potamilus; species Potamilus streckersoni. The sequence continues at coordinate 1,057,004 of JAEAOA010001148.1, read as the reverse complement.
GTGTCAACAGTCTTTTTTTTAATCACATAAATATAATTTCACTTTTGAATGTACTATAAATTCCGGTGACTGTCTCTATCCAAGACTTTTATCAGAACACTTTTATGCTTCCAGAGTAACTAATCTCTTGAATCAAAAAACTTGAAGAAATAAAATTCAGCTCAACTTGACACAACATAATACAGCTCGAAAGTGCTAGATGTTAATGTACGAATAACCAAGTCATCACAGTTACAAGATTATATAGCTCTCTATCTGACCTAAGGTCTCAATTGACTTGTCAATCAGGTTGGATTAATTAACCAATCAGTAAATTATACACCCCTCCAGGTATTGCTTAAGTCCCCCATTTTCCTCCTACAACCTAATTATAACAACAATGAATTGATTGTGATAAGTATTTACAAATTTTGCAATGATTTGTTGATTTCTCGATCGATAACGGTAAAAAGTCGTCTCGTAATTCTGACAGTCAATATCCAATGAAGGAATAAAGGTGTATTTTTTTCCCGAAACACAGGCGAAACTTCGATGGATATTTACTTGTCGCGTGTACGATCAGCTGAATAAAGACACAGTTGATGACAACTGGAACTTAGTTTAATGGTATTTCCTCAAGCAATCATCATTTTTCCCCCAGTGTGTGAACTAAATAAATTTCGGTCTCAAATTTTAATTTTACGCTATAATTATTCTTCGTTTGCAATTTCTTCCTATTTTGATGTTCCCAGTATGTATGCTTTTATAACACTTTGCTGAATCAGGGTCAAAGTTAATGATGTTGACTTATTACAGAGAGGTGACAATTTTATTACTTACACTGTTTATATCATCATCTTCATTTATTCTCTCTACCGACCATGTACGTGTTCGTTTATTTTTATTTGATGGTTTTGGTGTTAAATGAAGAGATCAAGTGTGTATAGGAGTGATTCATGCTTGAGTCTCCTTCTTCTTCAATTATTATGTTAAAGGACTGATCCTTGTGGTCACTCTCTTGGTACAGAGGAACTCAGCTACTGCTAAAGTCACGTATTCTTCCACCAGAGCGGTGGTTATTGCATTTTCAAAGTTAGGTTCTTCAATGATGTGTTTTATTTTGGCTTACTTTATTTTTAATTCTCTCTCTCTCTCTCTCTCTCTCTCTCTCTCTCTCTCTCTCTCTCTCTCTCTCTCTCTCTCTCTCTCTCTCTCTCTCTCTCTCTCTCTCTCTCTCTCTCCAGTTTTTATTTATTTACCCTCATACAGCTTGTATCTGCTATAGGTTGTTTTCATTGAGACCAACGTGTCGCATTTTAGTTTTCTTGATAGTTTTGGAGTGGTTTCTCCTCTCTTTCTCTATCTGCTCTTTTTATTTCTGCATTGTCTTCTGTCTGTCGTTCATAAAGCAGTTTGTCTCCTTTTTTTTTTTTCTACAAGCAATGGTAGTTTCTTTCATATACAGCTTCACATATTGGTTTATGTTATTATTGGATTTGGAGCAGTCCTTCAGCTATGTTCCCCGTATGTCTACGTATAGAGCGTGATTTGTGTTCCTGCACACCGTGTTGTAATTTTTAACAATTCCATTATATAGAGCAAGATATGGATGTTGGGGACGTGCTTGATGGGAGATTGCTGTTTTGTTTTTGTTTTGTTTTTGATTTTTGTCTCTTCTGCTTCTATGTGCATTATTGTGCTTACTGTTTGGATGATGGGGTAGTCTTTGAAAGTAGCTATTTTGTAGTCTTTTACTGTGACCTTCAATTTGGTGTCCAGGTTGTTTGCGATTTCTTCTACAGGAATTTCTGTTGCCAGCTGTGTAACTTTAAGATGGTACTCGTGCGATTACCCTTTCTATGGAAGGTGTAGGGAGATGGCTTATATTGCCTTACCCCTGAATCTATGGTTTCATTTAGGAGTGGGGACCTTGTTGGTTAAGTGGACTAAGGCTCTCGTCTTTACAAAGAACTCACATCTCACCTTTCTCGGCATAGATTCTAGTTTTCTCTTCCGACAAAATATGTGAGAAAGTTTGTCAGTAGCTTTCAGTATTTCGATAGTTCTTCCTCGGTCTTACAAGGTTATTCCTCTAACAGATGTACTGAAAGTCGTGTACAATATGTGCCTAGAAATGGCCCTAAACCCACAAAACACAAACACCATTTGGGAGTAGAGCTGTCTCTCCTTTTCGAACAAAATATATTCACCCCTATCCCCATTTTGTAGGGCCATGAGTTTTTAGCAGAACCCGCACAATAAGTAAGCCGAGGATTTCATCAGGTCCTTGTTGAATTCTATATTTCCAGGTTTACCGGGTGGCGTACTGGTTGTCTTTCTGCGATTATAACCCTTTCACCACTGTGGTTTTGATTTCAGTATAGAATTAGGTGATGAGTTTTGTTCCATTCCTAAATCTTGAAACTACTCAATACACATAATCAAAATGAAAATATAAGCATGAAGCAAAAGGAAGAAAATTGTAATTTAAATATATTATAGGCAGAAAATGAAAGTCTATTTAAACTATCCTTTTCCCATGACATTTGATCTCCATGGTAAATAATATTGCAAACTGCACAACAAATAAATAAATCTACACGCATAAATTTCAGATGAAAATTATATTGGATGAAGTACATACGCGATATTCACTATCCGATCAGTATTGCAATTGCAGCCTTTCTGCACTATGAGCGTATGCATCATATCAGATGGAAACGACTGATATATGAAGCAGCTATATGGAGTTTCCAATTCCTATGCTTTGTACGTGTTTTGTCATCATTTGTCAAGCTTATGTAAATGATGTATGTAAACGTATCCACAGTACCTCTGCAACAATCGCGTATGCTTTATCATTTATCTTTGTTCGTATAATAGTTTAAATCTCTTTTTTAGTTGTAGAAATGTACAAGCTGCAAGTTTGTTCCAATCCTGGCTTTGATTTTAAAAATGTGTTGTTGGAAAATATCTTAGAAAAAATAGAGATTTAGAAGATTTACAACTTCTTTCTTTTAGGCGTTCGGGAAAAAGCTTCCGGTGGCTGCAATTGATTTTGGAACTACATATTCAAGTTGGGCGTGCTCCTTCAAATCCGAATATGAACGAGAACCAACAAAAATACTCGTCAAGGAATGGAATAGTGGCATAGGTATTTCTCCTAAAGCACCTACTACGGCTCTCATACAACCAGATGGCGAAACCTTGCATGCTTTCGGTTATGACGCGGAAGACAAGTATGCCGAACTGACTGAAAATGACGAGCACAGAGATTGGTATTATTTTAGAAGATTCAAGATGTTACTCTTCAAAGACAAAGTAAGTTGACTTTGTTATAGAAAATCAGAACACATTCGACACCTAGGATTTTAACCATCTTTCTTTGATCGTCCAGAGTATACAATGCAATTATATAAAATTATTGATAAAATAAAATTATGATTAAAAGAAGGCTTGCTGATATCGTTAGTCTTATTAAAAGTCAACTGAGATTAACTATATATGGAGGAGGGAGAGGTTTTCTCTAAGTTTAGTATGCAGCTGTCAGTCCAAAATTGTAATCTAGTGGAATTGTGCAATTTAGCGGCATGTTAACTTCCTATTGCTTAGCGAGTCCCTTTCTTTAAACTTTTAAGCTCTTTCCTTCATGTCAAGATAAATTCCTTTTCAGATGAGAGCATGTACCTGTATGTATGTATGTATGTATGTATGTATGTATGTATGTATGTATATATATATATATATATGTATATATATATATATATATATATAGTATGTATGTATGTATGTATATATACTGGAAACTTATAACAAACATTGCGACAAATGCGATAAAGAATTACAACACAAGAAATATGTAAATTTAAGCCAAATCATTCAATATTGTTCAAAAAATTTTGCTTTCGCCGTCTTTTTTGATAACTTTTCCGACAATTAGTGCTGGGCGATGTTTCCATTGCTATGTATCAATTTGCGTTCAAGTCAAGTAACCAAACATATTTAAAAAATATTGAATTGCTAAATTGATTCACGTTGTAAGACATGTGTTGAGTAATGCTTTTGAAGTAATTTAGTTCCACGACTTTGATATTTATCGAATATAGGCGTGTTTTCGTTTCTTGTAGACCCTCACTCGAAGTACAGAAATAGAAGATGAATCCGGAAAAAAGATGCCAGCAATGAAAGTGATTAGTCTAGTAATTCGTTACCTGAAAGAGGACCTGTATAAAGACTGTGAATCAAAGATTATGGGTCATCTTTCATATGAAGAAGACGTTCAATGGGTTCTGACAGTTCCTGCAATATGGAACGACAAAGCCAGACAGTTTATGCGTGAAGCAGCATTACGGGTATGTTTTCTGATATCTTTATTTCATCAATGGTACCAGTCTTGGTAAGTAAATTTATCTATGATTGGTTATTAATGACGGTATTTTCTTAACCATACAGGGAGAATATTCGTAGTGATTTAGTTTGAAAATAAATGAATACAGTTAAATTGCAAGTACTACTTAATGTTCTATGCCCGCCAGAAACATGGAAGGGGTGAACGGTGTTATGCCTTCCCATCCATTTGCTCATCATATCTTGGCTAAGCTAAGAATTTATATTATTTCCTTAAGCATTGTAAATCCCAGAGCCATTAAAAATGAGCGAGCATCAAATACACCAATCAAATGCTGGTCACTGTGATTAACTTTTTATGCTCCAAACACACTTTGAGTTTGGGTCACTTTCAAAGAAAGCTTTTGCTCCAAAGACATACCGCTTATTATTTAGATGCGCTTTCATGAATACAAGCAAAACTCCAAATTAGGTCATTGTGACCCATATTGTGCACTTAACTGACTTCAACTTTGCCTGTATTACAATTTTTTTTTCATTATTTGCTATACAGTCATGCAAATATTTAAATGTGTCTTTTTAGCATAATACTAACAAAATTACGTCCCTATGACATATATTTCACGAAACGAAATTACCCTGTGGCATATATGTAATGCTTTTCTGCCTTCTTAATGTTATACATTTAAGTCAGGGTATTATTAGTAACAGAGGCATACCGTTTTGTATTTATTTCTATTGTTAAGCATAATGTCATATTACCTGCTAATACCACGTCTTAATGACACAGGTTTGGAGGTTTTTCGTGCATTTTGGATTACATGGTTATACAAAAGAGTGGAGTATTCAGGACTTGTATTATCTGGACACTTTTGTTCTTCATTTAAATAAAAATAAGAAAACGTTTATTATATTATTAACAACAAAATTACAGACAAAAAGTTAGAATAACAAGCTGTAAATGAGATTTTAAAATGATGATACAACACTGTATTGGATGGTGTACTTGCCGTAATGATTTCAAATTTTATCATGTTTAACAAACAACGGTCATATCAAAATGAAATAACAAATTCCTTTACATATTTCACAAAGCCTGTATATTACCTATTTCCTTACGTAAACGGATTTCTTGTTTATATTGTCAATCGAAAACCTTAACATAGCTTTACCAAACATTTGACTTTAACATTTATAGTTTTACAATCTCTTTCATTGTTAATGCACAGGAAAAGTACATTACAACTGATAGGGCAAAAACAGTTGTTATTAAGCTGAGTCTTCATTTTCGTTCATTCTGGAAAAAAATGTGTAAATGTTATCTTTTTGTATGAGTATTTTTCGGCTTCCTGTGAAGATTTTATGAATGGCGCAAAACTGTGGCATCAAATGCGTCTTTGCATTGGTCGTCAGATAACCACGCACACCTCGACATATCCCATAATAATTTTCAAAAGACCTGAAAAATATTTGAACAATGATCGTCGTATGTTCGTCACTCTTTAAATGTCATGAATTATGATAGATAGCAGTATCCCTTTGCAGAACTGTGTCGCATTTATTTCATCATTGGTCTTATATGACAATTATGGAGGAAAATGCAAACATACAGTGATATATGTGTATTAAATCTGCTCAATACCTTAAAGGGCTTTTTAAACAATGGAATTTGTGATAGTTTTCTTCAGGTCAATGTAGCTGATTTCAAATGATATGTTTCCTCTCGACCCATTTCAAAATAACAGAACTGCAGGTGTTAAAGTTTCCACTACCCTTCTGTTAGCTCCTGCAATAGAACTTATTCTCCCATTCAAGTATAATGAGAGCATACTGTGTCTTAGTTTTTGTCTTCAATCGCAATTCCAAACATTTTGTTGTTTTGATTGGTCCAGTTTTGAGCTGAAGGATTCACCCACATATTGACAACCAATGAATAACCTTGCGTTTGGGAAAATATCTTCATACTAACTCAGAAATAAAAGAAGTTTAAGGGTTTAATGCACCCAATCGATCACAAATCTGACCAATCATAAAGTCGATCCCAGTGTACATAGCAGGCTACTGCGAAAAACCCTCAGTGAGAATTAATACACTTGAGATAAAATTCTAACCGAGATAGATTACTGTCATGGTTTCGATTTCGTTTGGCAGTGACAAATTTAGAGGAGATTCTACGGTCAGAAATGTCATTTTGAAATGAAAAACAGGGAAGGACAGTCAGTTAATGCATTGGAAACCAGCTCAAAATCAAAACCCCACTGAAAGAAAACTTGCCATTCTGGATCTGCTCCAGTCGAATATTCTTTACTTAATAATAATAATAATAATAATAATAATAATAATAATAATAATAATAATAATAATAATAATAATAATAATAATAATAATAATAATAATAATAATAATAATCGACACAAGAAGTCAAAAAGACGGACAATATAAGCATAACTTCTGTAAATTATGTCTTGATATATTGGAAATTAACCCAGTCAAGATTTTATCCTTATCAAGTAGTACATCAGATGTAATTTAAAGCCAACAAAGTTTAGTGAAGTTACACTGCAGAAACCAATGTCAAGAGAACATACAAACAGTGGGAAATAACTTCTGCAATGACTTCATGACGCTGAAAATCATAATTTTTCAAGAACTCATCCTTGTAAAGCTGCAAACAAATTTTAACCGAAATCCAAAACTCAAGGGCAAAGTAATGTTTCAGACAAAACAAATTCAGAAGGTTATTCAATGTGGTGGCATAAATCTTGGAAATAATGTTGTTTAATGCCGAAAAGTTATTCCAGGTTTCATAAATATCAAAATAGTATACTAGACTTGATTGAAATATAACACTTCTTAGCAATGGTTTGATGAGGAAACCAAGGTTAGGAGGACAATGGATACGAGAATATGACTTGTGTAAATGACGTTCTGATGCTGAAAATCAAACACTTTAAAGGACACATCAATATAACACAGCACATCAGATTTGTTTCAGATCCACATCATAATATCATGCAGTGTAAACCAACCCAGTGGCACAGTTCTTGTAAATGATGTTATACAAGTTGTGCTGACATCCAACAAACTATGGTTAAATCATGCTACGGAAACCAAATTAAAGATGGTGTACAATAATGGTGCATAACTCCTGCAAATTTATATTACTGAATGCTGAAAACAAAATTTGTTTCAAAATTTCATCAACATAAGGCTAAATTCCAAATTTGTGTGAAATCCAACAATCCTTGGTAGAGTTAAGCTGAATGCACTAATGTTAGAAGGACGTTCATGCTGGGGATATAACTTATCAAAGAGAAAACTTAGAAGGCTTAAAATCAATCCATTTTGAGGCTTTATCGATACCACGCACCAAATTTGGTTATATTCCAAGATTTCTCAGTAAATGTATTTTTTGCGGAAAATAACAGAACAACAATAACTAGAGCTAATCCCGACAAGAACTACCGACCCCACGAGAAGCTACTTTTAAGCTTTCTTACATGCACACAGTGGCCAAGCTCGATATTTGAACCCACGCGGACATATGTGAGATGTCAGTGATTGGTAAATGCGAGCGCTTTTGATCACTCGGCCACATACACACCCTCCACCCTTTAAAAGATAAAGTTTACGGATGCACAAAAGATGTATCCAACAAAAACGAGCCAAAACTAAATGACTTAAAAATTAATGCAATAATGCAATACTATAAAGCTGCACAAAAATTTGATTTATCCAGTGATTACTGGAACCGTAAGGATGTATAAACCAATGTTTGAAAACACTGGCCACCACCTCACCAATTAGTTATATTATATTTTTATAACTAATCTTTTGCAAAGTTGGGTGGCTGAAAATAAAAATGTTCAGGGCTTTCATAAAAATAAAACTGCCCCTCAAACGGGTATCCTTACCTACATTCACATGTAACTTATATTGCTGAAACCAGTTTAGATTCGACATATCATCCGTCAATCAGTCTAGATTCGACATATCAGCCGTCAATCCTCATTATCATGATGTAAGAAGTTGGAAATTGAGCTAAGATGAGGTCTTTTAATATGAAGCACATACCAAATTTAGTTGCAAACGAACAGCACAACACTTTGTAAAGGTTTCTTACAGAAACAAATTTTACGAAGATGATCAACCAGTGCTCATAACTATTCTAAATGATCCATGCTAAATTTAGTTGAAGTTCTACAATCCTTAATAAAGGTATGCAGCCGAAATCAACATAAGAACTGGCAGACGTATTTAAGATCTAATATATACATGAGTGTCAGAATCAGTTTCAATCTTGAAATTATTTGGAGAAAAAGCAAACATTTTGGCAAGACATCATGTGAACAAATTAATAGTTTATAAATTGACCATCTTTCAATGAAAAGAAAATTATAATCAAATATGAAAATTTTTTAATACCCAGCAGATCGGATTGCATGGTTTTTAAAGTTTGTGTGTTATATGCTTCACTCTTTTTTTTATATTGTCCTAAACTGAGTGGTGCAAACAAAACGTATGGAACCTTTTAACCCCACAGCGAGTTTCAAATTCCACCAGACATCATTGTCCTATGCTAGTTTAATATAATAACAGGTTAAATCTTCAAACACATAATATTTATGCTCAAAGAATTACGAAAAAAAAAATCAGATGTATATCTCGATTTAGCGATGTCGGCGTTTATTAGCTATTTACAGATTTTACTTACTGTTTTCAAACTTATTTTATGAAGAAAATAACGCAAATATGCTAGTCAACAGCTTCCAGAACAATTTTGAAAGCGCTTTTAACATTTCTATTCTCAAAAGAAAAATATTAGTTATATATTGATGTTTTAACTTTCAAAACACAAGTTGCCACATTGACATCATGAGCTTACACCTTTTAATTTGCAGAAATCGATCAGTGATAACAAATGATAACTTGCAGTGGAAAGGAATAATCCAATATCAAAGTTAGGAGGATGGGAAACAGCGGTCTACAACTTACATAAACTAATATAATTTTGAAAAGAAATTCATTCAAGGTTTTGTCATTTTCAGGATGTATGCAATATTCAGCTGAAATAAAATTGTCCTCGTTCATACTATGCTATGCAAAGAAAATTAAGAAAAATGGACACTTAAGGATAAAATATATAAACGATGACACATAATGCTGAAATAATCTCATCCAATATCTCGTTGGGATTGATGTACGTTATTCTCATCCAATGTCTCGTTGGAATTGTGGTGCGTTATTCTCATCCAATGTCTCGTTGCGATTGAGGTGCGTTATTCTCTTCCAATGTCTCGCTGGGATTGTGGTGCGTTATTCTCATCCAATGTCTCGTTGGGATTGAGGTGCGTTATTCTCATCCAATGTATCGTTGGGATTGATGTGCATTATTCTCATCCAATGCCTCGTTGGGATTGAGGTGCGTTATTCTTATCTAATGTCTCGTTGGGATTGAGGTGCGTTATTCTTATCTAATGTCTCGTTGGGATTGAGGTGCGTTATTCTCATCCAATGTCTCGTTGGGATTGATGTGCATTATTCTCATCCAATGTCTCGTTGCGATTGAGGTGCGTTATTCTCTTCCAATGTCTCGCTGGGATTGTGGTGCGTTATTCTCATCCAATGTCTCGTTGGGATTGAGGTGCGTTATTCTCATCCAATGTCTCGTTGGGATTGATGTGCATTATTCTCATCTAATGTCTCGTTGGGATAGAGTTGCATACCAAATTCGATTGACATCAATGCTGCTGAAATCAGCTTTAGGAGGATACGCATTCAGGGGTAATAACTATTCTAAATGACAACGTGAAATTTTGGAAATTTATGTCATTATGGGTCTTGTCAATATAAAGCTGTATGCAAACTTTGTTTTAAAATCCAATAATTCTTTTGTGCGGAAATTGATTTGTTATGTATAGTTTTTTTGTGAATTTAGCATTTGATGCATGACTATAGATTGCAGTCAGCTATAAGTGTGTTTATAGATTTTAAACTCCATCTTAATGATGAGCCTTTTGGCAAGTTTGGGGTAATTTCGCCTTGTATGATTAAGTCATGTGGTTTTTGTTGCGACATAGGTAACTTTAGAGGTATCAGGCTGCATATGTATTTAATGTTATGTTGTGATATAATTTGAGAGAAACCATTTGTTCAGATTATTTATTGAAATTACAAAAGGTTGTTTGATTCCTGACTAAAACAACATTTTGGGATTGTGGTGAATTATTCGAAGGAGTTTTGACAATGTCATTTTGTTAAAACAAGAATGCTGGCATTTCAACATATTTAAGAATATTAATACATCAGCACATTCAATGTCTATAATTAACTCGGAACACTATCCTTCTAGACTTGTGATAGAACATTTTAGGATCGTTTTGGATTTCATTCATTTGAAATAACCATCCTCCCAGCTTTGTTGGGGTGGGTGTTATGGGTTTGGTTATTGTTATCTAGAGGTGATCGTCGAAGGTGTAATTTGCCCGGGACGAGTAAATATCAATTGAAATTGAAATAATTCCGGGTGGAATAGATAAAGAGCTGAGAAGGTATATAGAAGGTATATATACGAGCCCTCATTACAAATAAAAAGACAAAATTTAATCAAATTTCTAACAATAAAGTTCATAAACAACAGTAATAATAATGCAGTGCGATTGGAAGATACACTTCTTTCTTTGTGACTTAACTTCTTGCACGAATTTTTAAATACAAGAAATAATGATACCAGTAGTCGATCTGATAAGTGATATAATTTAAATCATTATTTAGATCAAGTGAAATATATCGAAAACATTGCCTTGTAGTTTCATAACCTGGTGGTCTTGCTTCAGTCCGAATTCCACAGCAACTATTCCTTTTGACTTCCTTGTGTGGATAGTCTGGGTCTCCTTCACTTTTGACTTTCTTTTCCATGTTTACAGGTGCCCCATCCTTTTCGCCCCTTTCAATTTTGTGTCCACTTTGGGTTCGCAATACGTAATACGTAGAGTGTAGATCGTAGAGCGTAGAACTTTGAACTATCACGGCCCCTTATTTATCATTGTTGTGTAAAACTGCCAATTGAAAAGCCTCAATTTTCCCTAATTACTTTTAACGTCTTTGAACAATTTTAACAGGTCAGGAATTTTGCATCTGAAGTTGAATTGTTATATCCGATGTCGACAAGATAGCAATGTAGTATACCGTAACTGGCAGATAAATTTATTGACTTATCAAAATACAAAATAAATTGCATTTCAATTTATATTAGGCTGACATACTTAATGATCAACTCCTCATCGCCTTGGAACCAGAAGCCGCATCTCTGTACTGCAGACATATTCCTCTTGCGCTCAAGTCATCTGAAGACGAAGCAGCCATTGTACCTTTGTCTCCAGGAACTCGCTACATCCTTTTTGATGCTGGAGGTAATAGTATATGAATGATAGAACGAATTTTGTTTACAAATATATTTGTAAATTCCTTTTGGGCACATTATTCATCTATCGACCTCATATTCCCCAATACCCAGCTTGTTCTCCTACCAATCATGCCTTAACATCCTGTGTTGATAATTTTTATATTGCTTATGCTTGTACCGTATGGTGCAACGCTCTTTTACTGATATACTATTTATCATGCACTTTGTTTACATGGCAACATAAATTTACTGGATGCGGAAAAGTCTAGGTATAAAAGAACATCTCCGCGCAACTTGCTCGACTATGAACCGAATTTTGAAAGATATGCTCTAACAAAGAAAATTTGTACATGCTGCGGGGGTGGGGGTGGGATGGGGAGGGGTGGGGTGCTTCTTTACCTGGTTATGGTCGGATTAAAACGAAGCACACTTTCGATGTTTACTAAAATCGGATTTTATCATCTTTGTTTACGTGTTTGGGGAATGTTCGATAAGAATTCTAGAAGATTCTTTTATGCCATAGGTCAAGTGAAATGTGGATAAATAGGTATTTGGACAAAAAATAAATCAATCTTATTTTAAGATCAGTTTGTGTAATCATTCTTTTGTGCTCAGATATAACTTGAGAGGAATTGTTTATTTTAATCAGTAATGGAATTACTAAGTACTCATTGTCTTTTGACAATATTTGGAGTTATTGTCGACTCATTTCAAGACATTCTGGATTGCATCATTGTAGCGCATTAGGACATTCATGACTAATGGAATTCTTTGGAATTTTCTGTACTTCTTTTTACTTATGATTGGATATTTAGGATTTTATGGGATTAAATTCACAATATTATAACTGTATTTAATTTTCACTTTGTAACTTAGTAGAAATAAAGACCTTCTTAATTTTACTAAAATGGTTGATTTCACTTCCTGTCTCTAACATAGTTCATGTAACAAGATAACCTGGTTGGGGTCGGATTGAAACGAAGCACACTTTTGATTGTGCCCAAAAATGCAATGTTTATATATGAATGATTTGAAGGTAAAATAATTATCCAGTTCGTGCACAAAAGATCCAAATATTGGATATTTTACATAAAGATGCACACCAAGTCATGTGATGTGATTATGATTTTTAACGTAGCTTTAACAATTTTTCAGTCATGTCTGCAGTGTGGCAGTATATAGTGATGTCTAGCACTGGGGCATCATGCCGCAGATATGTAGCATGATATCCCACCTAGTAACATTATCCTGACACCTAGCTGACCAGTCCTAATACTAATGCTGAGCGCCAAATGAGGCTGCTGTTAGAACCATTTTTAATAGTCTTTGGTATGACTCGACCAGGGATGGAACCCACGACCTCCAGCATCTGAAGCGGACGCTCTAACCACTAAGCCAACATAGCGGTTCGCACCGAGTCAAACATCTGATATAAATAAAACAGTTCCTAACTGGAACGAATTATAATTTAAACGAAAAAACTGAGATGGAAGAAACAAAAAATTAAAAGCAGAAAAGAAACCAAGATAAGTGACTCAATATGATGCCACTAGAATAATAATACGAGTCATGGAAACGATAAGTTATCATCCAAGAAAAGATTAACTATTTATAAAGCCAATCACAAGCTTTCACTCAAATAGTGACAATTGTTTTTTTTTTTAAAAAAAGCCTAATGATTATGATTTACAAATAAATAATGATAACGATGTTCGCACAAATAACAGATTTCACACACCGTTACAGATTTATCCTAATGAAAAGTTGACATCTACAAGGAACTTAATGTATACAAGCTACGTTGCAATGCACTACCTGAGTTCTTCATGGCATAGCGGTTTTCCCATCGTAAGCATGGAGTGAACCGAACTCAGTACGATTTAAATATACCTAAACCACCCTTGGGTAACGCTGTTCGCAGATAGGAAACTTAAGTACATTTTACTCCTAATACACGCAACAATAAATATACACAATTCCGTGACAGTTTAATCGTAACAGTATGGTTTGTAAGGCGTCATTTTCTTGCACTGGTCAATTGGGACAAACTTTAGCAAGCTTAGTTTCAGTTTAAGAAGATTCTATAAATTTGTGGCCATATATGTTATGTAAACAAATTATAATGATTTCAAAGTCAATGATCAGATATCTTGATTTCAGATTTAGTTATTAATTCATGGCATACCTTATCTGGAAGCATTCTGAAAATCCCTGCATATTGAAGGGTCGCCAATCTGAAAGTTTGGTCGCATTTTTATTACTATTGTAATTTATATGGTAAATTTCGTCTTCTTAACGAAAAAACGCATACAAGATAGCGCTTGAATACTATGAATCCATATATTTTAACGGGTATTGATTTCATAATGACTCACACAGTGACGACGCCACTTTAATTTGTGCATGAAATAGGCATTACAATCTCGTTTCCACTGAAGAAACAGCTCATGAGTTTTCAATTCGCGGTTTATCTGATGTATTATAACGTATTATAACTGTTACATAGGAATGTATCCACTACTTCAAATATGGATATAAACTCATAGCTTTTATGTATAAATGAATAAATTGTGAAATATGGCGGTTTTTTAATTTGGTAGTTGGATTATAGGTAAGTTGTCCTTCCTTCCTTCCTAATATGCTTTTGAATTTAGAGACATGATAGGGCCCCTGAATCGACGTATCTGTATCGCATATGTATCCAATTTTTTAAATTCTTTTGTTGGTTTTATTAGTTTTAATTAGTCACACTTAACTTTTAATTTCAGGTGGCACCATTGACATAACAACTCATGAAGTAATGGAGGATGGCAATTTGAAAGAGATTCACATGGTAACTGGAGGGGCATGGGGAGGACAAGAAGTGGATGAGGCCTTCAAGCAGTTTCTGATCATGGTATTTGGAGATCCTGTTTTTCAGAAATTCAGAGTCGATGCAACTGACGATTACATTGGAATGTTTCGTGATTTTGAAGTAAAAAAGAGAAAGGTATTTCCCGATGAGAAGCAAGCTTTCACTTTCAATATACCTGCAACATTGTTGGAGATATTCGGGAAAGAAACTGGGAAAACATTGTCAGAAGCAATAACTCGTACTCCGTTTGAAGCCCAAATCAAATTAATCAAAGGAAACAAACTTAGATTGGATCACTCTTTAGTTGTAGGTTTTTTCAACAAATCAATTGGAAGCGTATTAAATCATCTGCAGAACTTTCATAACGACGATGATAGATACAGGATATCAGTGGTCCTTGCTGTGGGAGGTTTCTCTGAATCCCCTATGCTAAGCTGTGCCATTAGAAAGCAGTTTTCCTCTTGGAAAGTATTAGTTCCTGATGATGCTGGTCTTGCTGTCCTGAAGGGGGCGGTGCTATATGGTCATGATCACTCAACTATCAGTTACAGAGTTGCAAGATTCACATATGGGGTTGGAGTACAAACAGACTTTATTCCCAGTGTGCATCCAGCAGAACATTTGGTAGAGTATGATGACGGAAGAAAGATGTGTCAAAATATTTTTAAAGCGTTTCTAAAAGAAGGTTCGTTAGTAAAGCACGGACAAATCTTACGTAAAGTACACGGAGCTATGCCAGCAATAGACACTGATTACATATCTATATCAATATATGCAAGTACAGATTCAAACGTGCAGTTTACAACAGACAGATCTTGTATCAACCTTGGGCGTCTTATTGTTTCTGGCCTTAATATGAATGTTCCTAGGGATAAACGTACTGTTAATTATAACATTACCCATAACAGTACAGATTTCCGTATTTATGCAGTAGATACAAGGTCAGGTAGAATACTAGACGCGTACATAGATCTTCTAAGTTAAATTTCCTGTACGATATGTCTATTTCGTCACAACGATAGTGTATCTAAGGTCCTCGTGGGAAATCTAACGGTTTATAAAAGCACGTTCACTTAAACTAGACTTAGTGGTTGTCATGGGGTGGGTGGGGACGAAATAGCTTTTCTTACATAAATTTCTTTATCATCTTAGCAATAAGGTAGATGAAACCAAGGAAAAATATCACATCAGACAGTGTTTTTTTGATATTTACTGAATGAAACCCTTTTATATTTGAACGCTTTGATTTTACCTGCTTCCTTTTCTTAATAGCATGATGTGGCACCTTCTAAACTCTCAGAATACATCAAAGATGTACACATGAAAAGGTTGTTTAAGTCTACCTACACATAAAACACTACAAAGAAATTTTTTTTAGGATAGAGTTTCATTCCTAAAAAAAGCATTATAGAATTTTATATCGGTATGGTGGCAATATCAATGTCGAGAAATACAGTTTCACGTTGTTTATCCTTTTGTATGGGGATCAGTGGACATCTAGGAAAAGACGGCTGAACAAGTAAAATGTGTTAATGATGAAAAATTGTAGATTAAAATATATACCAACTGCTGCTCTGAAACAGACAATTGTGGAAGTCATTTAAATAAGCCAGTCTAGAGTCCTATGCTATGCAAACTTTGCTTCTGCCGTTCCGTATAAAGGAAACTAGAACGATAAATAATTTTTTATACTGGTCATGAACCAAAAGAGTTCATAGGATTTCCTGTCATCTATTGTCTGGCATCCGTCATTCCGAAACTACTAGGAGGATTACTACGAACATTGCTCATATATTCATCCTAACGTATTTGTGGTTCTAAAATAAACGGTGGTGATCCGACATCCATCCATGCTGATCTAACTTCAAATATGGCGGTCACAATGAAAATATTAACATAGTTATTGCCAATTCTACTGAATGAGTCGGCAGCACCAAAAGGTCTTCCAACAATGTATAGTTTATCGTAAATGAAAACAGTTCCAATCTTTCATCCAAGGTAGTTGTTCGTCAGGACAATTCAGCATCAAAGACTCCAGATGAGTTCAGATTACTTGTTGGAGACTTACTAACCTAAGTGAAACTGACTAATGGCGATTAGCTAGAGCATGTACCTACTGCATCAGAGAAGAAATAACTACACAGACTGGTTCGACAGTTGGCGGGTAAATATATGCAGCTGACTACGGCATGTTTTGTGACATTCAGTAGTTGAAAAAGAAGATACTAAGCATGCAGAAGTAGGTCAGATCTGATTGTCTCAGGAAGAAATTAATTATTACGTCAATAACGGTAGTCAAGTTTATGGGTGTTTCTTAAATTCTTTTAAAATAATAAATAAGTAGACCCTATTATGAAATCTGATCATAGAAACATCTCATTAAATGTTTTAAGCTTGCTTTTTACAAACAAGAAATTTTTTATACGTTAGGGCCAAACAACTAATATATCTTAATATGTGACTAACGGTGTGAGGCAAGGAGATTATCTATCCCCATTTATGTTAAAGGCATATACTGATATTGGATGCAATATCAAAGGTTGACTTATGAATAACATCTGATTTGTTATTTGTATGTTTATACTTATAACATATTTGAGGATTACAAAACGAAAATTATATTGAAAATGTGAGAGTTTCACGATAGCAAATGTGTGTGTGTGTGTGTGTGTGTGTGTGTGATTTAGATTTTTTACGTAGCTTTAACAATGTTTCAGTCATATCGCTACGATTTCTGCAGTGTGACAGTTTATAGTGATGTATAGCATCGGGGTATCATGCTGCAGACACATCATGCCCCAGTCACAATTATTCTGACACCAGGCCAACCAGTCCTAACACTATCCTCTTAAATCTGAGCGCCAAGCGAGAGGCAGCTGTTAGTATATTTTTTTAGTCGTTGGTATGACTCAGACAGGGTTCAAATCCACGACCTCCCGCAACCGAGGCGGACGCTCTAACGACGAGGCCACGAGTACAACAAAATAAAAAGACATTTCATACCACAAAATCTGAAACAGTGACTCTATCTGAGTATAGGCTTTACAGAAACGCGCGTCTGTTTGTGAATGATGATATATAAATAGATCATGTCATTCTTTTTAGAATTTGTTAGATGATAGTGATATACAAAGACAATGTCGCACTTTTGTCAACGAGTAAATATAATCTTGGGTAATTTAAAACATGTTCTACTGATGTAAAAATATTGCCTGTCAAATTCTATTCTATAAATTTGTATTGTGCTCCTCTCTTTACAATTTTTTTATGTTCGCCAATGAGTTTGTTAATTCTTTTTTACCATGATTTTTTTTTTATTTCTAATCCGTTAGGATAATAACCCTAGTGTATCGGGGATGATTATTAACAGCTCTGACATTTTGCTTTGGAAGAAAATGTTATCATTTAGAAACAACACTGCTAGTAGTAGCAACAGAATCTTGAAAGAAGTGTTTCACTTTTCATGCTGCCATAATTCTTCAGTAATTGATCACTAAAGCAAATTATTGACATTTTGTCCTGTGTTGTGTTTAATTGCTGCTTTTTGCCTATGGACTCATGTCTGGAACAATTTACTTCTTTATTATTACTTTGCCATTCTAAAGTACAATATTGAATATTCCCCCCCCCATTAAAAATATTGTTAAATTGTTGTTGTATATAATACAAATTAGAATCTTTTACATTAAGTTCATAGATTTATATTTCATGCACACAGAAAAGAAACATTTGAACACACAGAAAAGAAACATTTGAACATTATCTGGTGTTGGAAATTGCAGAATAAATGCTTCATTAAGCAAAATTTGAAATCCAAATTAGATACAAAAACATTCTTGCCCTTGAAGACATTGTAGTAGACTGTACAAATCAATTTATAGTCAAAATATCATCATGGATTAAAATTGTGCTCATAACTAAAGTCCAAAAATTCACGAGTTTTGTGTTCTTTGTAATGTTAACAATTTATTGCTTTCACACCTTTGGCATCTCAATCTCCACTAGACATGTATAAATATAACTGCAGATTCTACTGAGCTGTGTTCTTTTCCTACCAGTATGGTACTCAAACTATTCACATGAAACAACATTAAATAGATTTTAAACAATAGCAACCATTTTATTCACATTTATCCTACAGTACACACTGTAGCACTCCACAGTACAGCATAGGCCCATTATGGTAAAATTTAATACCGTTAAGTCTGGAAGAAAGATTGACAGAATTCACTGTTCTTGAATAAATTTTGATTTTAACCCAACTCTACAGTAAAGGAGAGACGTTTGTCTGAAGGATTCGACAGACGCCAAAAGCTTGAAAAACAAGGTGAGATAGTCTGGAAGAGACACGATACAACCCAAACGGTGTGGAAAGAGAAAAAATGCAATGTAGAACGAAAGGTCAGACTAGAATTTTTTGAACGAAAGAAAGGTGGAGCGGAAGACTTACTGAACAACGGAACCTAAAGTACAGTCTAAATTAAAGGACCTGTGGAACGGAATCAGACACCAGGTTATGAATTGATGCAAGCCAGAGTAATTCGATGTACTCGGACTTTTTATGATGATTTTGATTCTATTGTAAACAGAATTGGCTAATTTTATAATATCATTTATATTTGTTATAACTTAATTAGTTGATACGTAAAGAAAGAAGTGTATCTTTCGAACTGTACCTTCATATTATTTGCTTGTGGAAATTTTTTATTGTTTCGAAAATCTATTAAATTTTGACTTTATTTTTAATGGGGATTCGACTTTTTTGTTTTATATATTAGCTCAGATTATATATTTATTCAATCCATAAATTCATACTTTGTAGTAGCTTTATTCGATACCGGGCAAATTACATTGTTGGCGGTCATTCCTAGGTACGAAGCCAAAACCCAGTAAACCCGCCACAAATAAGTTGAGGAGGGGTTTACCATTATTATCACCAGTACAGGGGACACTAAATGAACTATCTTTTAATCATATATAAAAGGGTCTACAAACAGAAGACATGTCTCCCCCACGTCAAATAGTTAACAATGTTGGTAAGGTTCTCTATTAACAAAAGATGGCTAATATGCAATTAAATGAAATTCATTGCCAGAATAATTTGTGATAATTGTTATCTGTACCAAGATACCTTCATCCTTGTAAACATTCTCTCTAACTCTAGCGTACACGCACGCGCACAAAAACAACTGAACATAGACTTTCGGTCTGCAAGTGTGTAGATATCTTGTTAGAGAAAATGGTGGCAAACACTGTTTAGATTAAAACAGTGTGAAATCTATTTGGTAGGGTGATTATAACAGAGCCTAAAATTGATTACTCAGTTTAAGTCGACCAAAATACTTTTGTCAAGATACAGCTTAGCCCCTTCACATGCCTGCGCGAGTTCCGTTTGTGCTTCTCATCCTAATAAAGTTTCTCATCATAAAGAAGTCTCCTATAAGGAAGAAAGCACTGGATATAAAGAAGTTTCCACATCATATAAGGACGAAAGAACACCGCATAAAAAGAATTTTGCACATCATATAAGAACAAAAGCACTGTATATAAAGAAGTCTGTATATAATATAATAAAAGTTGTCATCTTAAGACAGCTGTGGTGTTGCATATTCTAGCCTAGCACGGAGTATATCATACCGAACTAACTACTAGTTTGGACTGAACTGTGGTTAGGTCTGGCCATCACGACAGAACTTTGAGAGACAGACAGACAGATACAGACATGTCGGAAATTCAAGTTTGAGAAAACGATAAATAATTATATATATATATATATATATATATATATATATATATATATATATAGATATATATATATATATAGATATATATAGATATATATTTATATATATATATATATATATATATATATATATATATATACATATATATATATATATATATATATATATATATTCGTTTATAATTAATGATGCGCCTGTATACAATTAGGCAATCAACCTTTCAAGTCATCAATAACACCACAACTGTTGACAAGATTAATTCACGAGACCATATGGTGTAAATACAAACTATATGATTTGCGGCATAATGATGACAAAAAAATAATTTCGCACTTTACCATAGAAGCAAAACAACAAAGTTTTGATAACAATTAATTTTGAGAAACAAAGATATCATTTTTGTTTTTCTTTTATGATTTAAATGGACAACAACTTTGCAAAATGAATGATAATGAAGTTTAAATGTAGTGTCGCATTCATTTTCACGTAATTTTTTATTATCAAATGAAAAGTTAAGCATTTAATTTTAAAGCTACCAGTACCAACGGCATCTATTTTTGTAGATTATGAAAATAATGTAAGAAATATATATTCTACTGTGTGATTCAAATCTTTTAAGCATTTTGTCATAAAATGTTGTATAATGAAAAGTAACTTAAATAGTCCGAGCTTCCTCTGACCCTTGCCACCCCATTTTTGACATTTGGACATTTATGTTGGGAAGTTTAGATTTATCGCACAAGTCCTTGTCATTTAAAGTTCTATGTTCTGTAAATAAATAATATTTTTTTTAAAAAAAATAGAACCAATGAAAAATCTAATGCTGATCACTTGTATTTGGATTTGTTTAGCGTACCGCATTTTGTTATATGAAAAGATTTAATTTATTTTAAAGATTCAAAGAAATATAAATAGAACGCAGTTTGGTTCTGATTTATTCGGCGTGAAACTCTTTTTGACTTTATCTTAATAAAGCTTATTAAGAATATTTAAAGAATTACAGAAATGTTACAGTAATGTAACAACCCTTGATTCTGACTTCTTAAGTGCGCCACACTTTGTCATATAAAACTGGTTTACAATTATTTTTGTTCATTTTTCATTTTCTAGAATACCTGCATTGTTATCTAACATCCAAATTTCTATAAATTTTTCACATCTCTTGCCTGATCTGTATTACAAGCGGAAGAGGTCTTTTTTCCTTTGCCATTACTCAAAAGGGAACAAACTCTACCAATGTTAAGCGATAATTATACCATGCATAAATTTAATTTTTGTTTTAAATTAAAAAAAAATTTAAAAAAACGTTTAAATATATGTATTAACTTTTATTGCATGCAGGTATCTTGGACAGCTACGGTTGTTTTGAGACAGTCTAGTAGTATTTTGGGGACATTATTAGGAACTTTTGGGAAGGAGGTCTTTAGACCAGACTGGTATACTGATATATATTCCTCTACTTCAATCTGAAAAAAATTTAGGATTGCAGTCTATGAAAGGTTACTTCCCGACTAAGAAGAAACGTACAGGTTTGACAGTAATGATATATAATTCTTTTTTTTAGGCAACTGTTTACTAGCTTGTGACATTTTTAAAGTTATATTTTACAAATCAAAAAAGGAGATTTTCTAATCAGACAATTTAGTCAATGCAATTTTATCCTAACCTCGTTATAACATTTCTTGAACCGAAATTTTGTTACGTAAATGATATAAAGTCATCAGTTTTGACGCTCTATGTTATAACTTTGCAAGAATTTATTCTATTTTTAGATTTATATCCATAATTTCAAAAAAAAGACGTTTTTCTAAGGGGACAGGAGCCAGTTTTATGTACAAATTTAATGCCGCAATCAGTGACCTAGTACAAAAAAATCATAAAAAAAAATCAAATACACAAGTGAGGTCAAGAATGTCCATATTTTGAGATACCTATATTAAAATAAAGCATACAAATATAATCCACTTGATCAGAGAAGTCAGTGGCAGTTCATAGCAAAAGAAATTTATGCACCCCAACCCCAAATTTATACATGCAATTTTTATATCCAAGGTCATTTTTGACACCATGTGGTGCTCACAGTGCAAACACAAGCACTTCTCCTAGATGACAGTTCTGCAAAACAGTGTGTACTAAACAGGCTGATGCATTTGAAAATTGTTGTCCTCCAAGTCGTTTTTGAGATATTCTCCTTGCCCCAAACCCATGTGTTTACTGCTATGGGAGGCTAGCTCTTCTTCCTAGCCAACTATTGGTATTTCACTATCAACATATTGCAGAGTAGCTATGGAAGGTGTACATGCCTGACATCAATTTCAAGAACAACACAAGCCCGAAACAACTTGTTCACAAATATATCAATATCTTTAAATACTAGACAATAATTGATGAAAAAGTCACACCATAGCCTTAAGTTAAGAAATTTGCCAGGGGCCAAATTATGAAACTGTACCCTGCTACCTAAGTCCCTTAGGCCCAAAAAACCACAGGGGCTCGTATCGTTGCTTACAATTTACCATCGTACATATACTATATATAATAACTATAGTTATTATATTGTATATGTACGACGCTAAATTAAAAACAACGATATGAGCCCCTGTGCAAAAAACATCAGGAATTAAATCAGATGAAGTGATGAAGAAGAAAAAGAATCACCAGAAGACGTATAACATACACATATAAAATATACAAGTAATTAAAAGTAAACTAATGTATTGCACACAAACAACTCACAAAATGACAAGGTGTGGAATTATTATACCACCATGTCGGCCAATTCTGAGCATTGAGTAGTGAGTGCAATGATACCTCATTTATGAAAACATTAGATCACGTGTTATTTTTGGTCACAAATCATTTTGTAACAAGAAAGAATGAACATATTTCAATTAAGGAAATTGATATTTATAAAGTGTACAAAAATATCTCAAATCTCCAACCCCAGTTGTATATGAAAATGTGATTTCTAAATCTCAATCTGAAGACCCATTCCATGACCTTCTTGAACCTGTAACCTAAAAATTCCTTTTACTATGTTTATTTTAGAATTTTACCAATAAATACATTATATTAAACTTGGAAATATATACCTTAAACAATTCTGCATCTTAATCCAAGCTTTCAGTTTTGCAAGTTGTTCCAGTTACAAAATCGTCTGCTGCACAGCATGTCAACTTGCTGCTAGAACGAGATTCTCAGGAAATTCCCTTACATATAGTTTGCTTCTAAATTCTATAGTAACTTTTCCTCATAAACAAGATGTTGTAAACACATTACATCCCATTCATTGTTGTATATCTTCCACATAATAGCTTATATTTTTTATAAAATGTTGAACTTTATTAAAAAAAATTTACAAAATCATTTTAGTTTGCTCAATATCTCTTGCCATTTGTTGCCATTGTTATATTGAATTTTATAAAGGTAGCTATAAACTTCACCTAATTACTTGACTGAAATGCTGACAGAAAAATTCCAAAGTATTGTTTTTCATTTCCATCGCCCAATGAATAAACAGTACATCTTTTCAAAGCTGTGAACAGAATAGGCTGGCATATCACAAGTCATGAAACAATGGGGTGGTATAATGTGTGTCCAGAATTAATATTATTTTGAGCAGAATATTTTCGTGCAAATTGCTTGTTTTCAATTGGTAAGCATCACAGTATTTTATTTTCATCAATCATTTGAATTCAGTACACATTTAGCTTCAGTATTGGAGACAGAAAACTTAAGTGCACAGAAATGCCAGACAGCATTGTAATACCATAGCATTCTGATATACAATTGTCATTTTCTTCAATCCCATTTACAAAGTATTGAGTAACTTAATGCACCAAGAAATGTTGACTGCTTCAGTGGTCAAAGTGGTTAGAGCATCTGATGTGGGAGATTGTTGGTTCAAACACAGCCATGTCATACCAAAGACTGATACTGGCTGTTGCTTTGCATGGCACTCAGCATTAAGATGTTTGAGTTAGGGCTGGTTGACCAGGTGTCAGGTTAATGTGACTGGGTGGGACATCATGTTATATATTTGTGGCATGATGTCGCATTTCATCACTATAAACTGCCACACTGTAGACAGTGTAGTGATATGACTGAAAAATTGTTCACACATACACACAAACACACACACATACACACCAGAAAAATTTTGAAGCTGACTCCTGGAGAGTTGTTGGAAGAGTAAAATAATGGAACAGGGAACTTGTCAATAGAAATCCATGTGTGCATATTAGGCACATGCTTTACAACTCACATACAACTCATCATACAACAAAACAACATGTATATGGAGATTGGGCTACAACATACCGAATATGAAACACCACAATACTAAACATATGCAAACACTAACACTTGTGTACAGTTATTTAAGTAAAAAGTAAGACCTTTTCAAGCAGTAGTGCAGGAAATGGTCTGGCATTCATTCAAGTTACGATAGCAAAACTTTGAAGGCATAGAAAGTCGGATGCCTGTGCTTTACATCTGTACCAAATTTTTAATGCAAAATGATTCAGATATCAACAGGTATTATTCAAAAAGTTGTACGAGAATGGAGAAAGAGAAGTGTTCTCCTTTATAGGATTATGTGGTCCATGTCTGATTTGTAGGTAAATTGTAAGCAATGATGCAAGCCCCTGTGGTTGATGTAGTACATCATTTGTTTTGATGCACTTCTGTTTCTTTGTTGTATTATAAACCCACAATGAAAAAGATTTTTGAGAGTAACATTTACTGCCACTTGACAGAATTACTGCCAGCATCTTGTGTAGTGGACCTTATAGAACAAAAAAATTTTCTCCACCTTGTCTTTCTGACATGACCAATGGCAAAGAACAGTGGTGTGAAGTGATTTATGCAGGAAAAATAAACTTTGTGATTATGTCATATGGGTGCACTTGCCACTAGTAATGTCAAAAAAAGGGGGCAAAGAAGAAGACTTTTTGGTCTTTAAACCATGGACCTGATGCACCAAGTTCTGATGGCTAAATATGTATATTTTAAAATTTGACTTTGCTGCAGACTCCAAAGTGCAGTCACTTTTACTTCTATTGGTACTGCTCAGCATAGCTGAATACTATTGACTAAAATTCATGACAACTGAATCTACTTTTTGATAGGTAAAAGTCATGTTGACTTTAAAAATTATGATCAAATTGCTTACAATTACTAGACCCTCCCACATGTCAAGTATAGTTTTCAATAGGACATGCATAGATATGATTTGTTTCTTTAGTGAATTATTTTGATTATTCTATGAAATTTATGAGAAAACAATGAGAAGTTTCCCAGTAAATTGGCCACACAAATAGTACAACCTCTCTATAATGGTCCTCACTACTATGAATTCCTTGATGAAATTGATAAAAAAATTTATGACCCAATGTTGAGCCCTTTCATTTTTAGCTTATGCCCTTCCCATTTTTTTGGTATCCTGACTGTTAGACTTGATCCCCATGTCACACAGACACACACACACATGCCAACTGTGTTGATCACTTGTTAAATTCTCACTCAACAAAATGTGGCATGCTTGTTATGAACTTCATGAAAGACAGTGGTAAATGATTAATATTCATGGTCTCTGCTAGGGCTGCAATTGTAGGCCACTCATCCTTCAGGGAAATTGTCTCCATATGTCATACACAAAGGTATGAACTTTCTAGATACTGAATAGGAAACAATACTTTTCACTTGTTTCATTGGTTACTGTTGGCTTCTTACCATTAATGCTCATTTGTACTTTATACTGTACATAGTAATTAGCTGCTTCTTTGTCTGGCATCTTCTGATAATTATTACAATGTTAGGCATTGATGGTTACATCCATTACCAATACTAAAATATTTGTTGGACTGCTGAGCTTAAGAAGGGACTAGTATTTTGTCAAAGCACCAATGTCAGATATTGTCACCGTTAAATAGCAGTGATTTTTATTTATTTTTAGTTCCCCATATTGCTAGCTGCTGATTCCATTCATACATGACACATCCACTGTTGGTATGTACCTGTTGCTGCTCAAAATAAATTTCCACATTATTGATGATTATTAAACTTTGAACATGTTTTTGTAACTTTCAGACATACAGAGGTATCGCTAGGATTTTAAAACTAGGAGTCCAGGACTCCTAATTTGGTAAAAATAGGAGACCCACCAACAAAAATTGCAGTCCCCATTAAGCCAGATATCACATACTTTCTTCCACTTGGTTACTGGTGCATCCGAACTATCAGTTCTAGCAACTTTATCTTAATTCTGTTTCTCATTAAAATCTTCATCATTTTTTCATTTAACCCCAAAATACTTGTCTAAATTTACAAACAACATTTTGTCCCAATCCTTGATTTTGAGTTTGTAGGCAATATTTATATGGCTACAATGGGAAATGAAATCAATAACAGTGAACGCACTGGGCTTCGCCAATAGCGCAAATTGTGATTTTGTTTTACATATTGGTGACAAAATATACCATCTGGCGATAATTTTGGCAACAACATGTTTGGCTGATAAAAACGGTATATACAGTCTTGGGTTTGGAGTGGAGAAATTTAAAGGAACAATGACAGGAAGCCGCAAACTTGGATGCAAAATTGCACTGGAATCAATTATTACATAAACAATTTTTTTTTCATATTAACAAACCACTCTAACAGTGCATTGTTATATCATAATCTGCTTATGCTGATATCTGGCCTTGATACTGTATGCTGTAACATAATCAAAATAGCCATGCAACTGACTAGCTACAATCGACCACCTCTGAGGTAGGAATCATGAAATGACTACAGTCAACCACATGACAGTAATTTTAAGAAAAAGGAAAAAATAAACAGGAAAAAATTAATTTTGCTGCAACTTCAATAAAAACTGATTACCTTTGAAGCATAGGGATATATTTTTTTTCAAAAATTGTCTAAATGTTCTACAGTTATTAGTGTTTGCCACAGCAATAACAAAGGGAGCCTTTAGCAGCACCTTCAATAACACATGTACCTTCATCAAAGCAAGCCAGCAACCTTTGATCAAAGAAATCAGCAAAAAACTAAAGTAAAAGCATTGCTTCAGTTTTCAATGTGATTAGAACAAAACTTTCACCTTTGCAACAAAAAACGTGTACGGACAACTCCTGTGTAGGTGATTTTCTGTATCCCAAATAAAAAACTTGCATCCAAATATGTTTAAGTGTTTCTGAGATCTTTGAATAAAGCATACTTAGGTGTTTTCCTTTGCAAGTTCAGAGTTCACAGCCGAGTTAAGTAACGATCAATTGGAAAGTGGTTCTATATGACAACAGTGCAAGTACTCTGTAAATAAAAAAAAAGAAAAGAAAAATATTTTCAGACACAGGCTAAGGGCTAGTGATAAAAAAACTCACAGGGCCTGACTTCAATTTCACAAACCATGACTCCATTTTCTATGTGCCCAAAATTGATTTACTTTTTTTTTGTTGCAATTATCTGTCTCACAACTTTGCAGCTGCTGTTCTTAGATATGAAAAGTAAATAAATAAATAAAATCATATTAAATTGATGTTTGTTTGGACTCTAAAAATATTTCATGTAAACCAGGTCCTGATATTGGCCATTGTCCAATGGCTCCATCAGTGCCCTCCTTGCTTACTATATCATTGTTGATGTTCATTAGCATGAGGTATGGCGTCCTTAAAAAGTTTCTTGCTACACCTTTGTTGATAAGATGTTTAACAAGTGTTGCTTTACACTAGTGTATGCATGATCAAGGGACAGCTGAATTGTTATTCATTAAACTTTAACTTGAAATATCTTGAAAATGCAGTATGAGACAAGAAAATGTGAAAAATACTTACACAAGTGTTTCTGCCTGAAATATTTATTTGATTGGGATTTTCATTTAATCTCCTATCTGCCAAATGATGGCCAATATTTAGTCAGAGACTAAAACCCTACCATAGACAACATTTCATCCCATTATTACTTATTAAAAACACCCAAACCAACCTACATTTGGCCTGAGCCCTTCAGATTGCCACAAAAAAAGGTCAGTTAACAGCTTGTTGTGTATGCATGTTAACCTAATTTCATTCCTGAGCCACACTTCATCGAATCGTTTGTGATGCTTGCTGGAAAAATTGTGGTACCCAGTTTATTGGTTCTGTATGGTTTTGTAATGCATGGATAGAACATGTAAAATGCCATTTTTGTAAATTCTATTTTAAAAAAAAATAGTCTTCATTTTCAAAAGCGGCACTTTTAAGTACAAAACAGTACATATACCCTTATTCTTCTTCCCACTGCTAGTAAAATCATTAGTATTTAAAGCCTAATCTGTGAACACTAATTATAGGTAGCCAATCTGTGGCCAATTCATAGGTCCCATACTGTACTTTGTACTGGTACACAAAATTTACAGTTATTGATAGATTATCATCATAAGGGTAGAGTGGGGATAAATATTAATAATGTACTAGTCATTCATCAGTAAGACATTAACTTAAGCATTTCATTGGTGCAATTCAAACTTTCTCAGCCAAAAGTTTAGATTTTATTCAGCAAGCTCAATGGACACTTTGAATAGGAAATAAGATGGAACTAGCACTGGTATGGGACATAAGCTTGATACTTTGAAAGAGTCCAGATATAAAACGAGTATAAAACCTACCGACTTAACTCTGTATTTTTACCTTCACCTCTCACTCAATAACTCAAACACAACAGGGTCCACATTTATAGACCACACTTTAAGCAAGGGTGTGAGTTACAAAGGAACCTCCAAAAATTGAAAATCTGCGGGATAGGGGATGTTAGGAAACTTGGCTATATGACTAAATCCTCATTCTGCAATCACGTCAATAACAATTCTTAATACCATGCTTTTACATTTAAATACACTTAGAATAATAATAATTACACTAAAAGGAACCAAATGATGGAATTAAAACACAAATTTCACTTAATAAAAATTATTTAATTGGCATTTAAATATTAATGTACTGCTTACACTAGACAGAAGTGATATTTTCATTGAATATCTTTAATTACAGATAATTTCCAAATGTTGATTAAAATTTACAGGTAATATATACCTTTTTCAACCATAAAACAAGTGATAAATCAACATTTTAGTTAGTAATTTTCATCGCAATTTTTTCAAGTTCAAGAAATAGAGATCCGCTTTGGGAGGGATATTATCTGGTTTTTAAGAAATCGGTTCTACACCTGCCCCAGCATTGTAAGCGGGTTTGCAAGTTTATCATGGCATGAGTTATCAAGGGAGTGGTGTATTTCATTTATCTTGTTTGTGTCCTGTTGGTGTACTGTATTGTGACATGCACTAATTATGATATTATTAGCTGTTGTTTTCTAAAGATGAAAATAGTACTGATGGATATAAAAACACATATTAAAAAACCCATTGCTTTATATGAAATGCAATCCAGTTCCTTAGTTAACAAAGTTACATAATGTTTGCTGAGCCATAAGTACATTGTAATGTATTAACTATTTTGTGAGAAAAACCAAACAAAATGTGTCAGTAAAATTATTTTTTTATCCCTGTCTTACATTATAGAATTTGGTTATAAATAGTGCCAGAATATTAACAATTATGACCCTTTGAGCAAGTGGAATTTGATTCAGGGCAAGTGATTATTGTAAAGCCACTAAACCTTGCCTTATGCCTGAAAAAGTTTTTATGGCACTTGGTAATTAACATTGGATCCTAGAGACCACATACTGAGATTTAGTTTTGACAAATACTTTGTCCTGAATTATTTATATTTTAATAAAAAGGGTTGCAGTTTCACAGTCAAGATACCATAAGACTGTCTAAGAAATCTTGACATTTTTGTAAAGTGGTATAGGTTCTGACTTTGAAACGTGAGATGATATCTTACCTCTTTCAATCTCAGTTAAAAGCTTCCTTCCAGTTGAAAATTATATTATTTCGTTATTAATATATTTTTGTCTTGTCAGCTTTAAAATGGAAGGATATAGTTGTCACATTTTTGGTGTCAGTGTCAGTGGCATCAACAGTGTCCAAGTTTTTCATTAACGTTTTTGTGTTGAATTTTGCAAGTTTGATTTGGGTAAGATGCATTAACACAATTCAGGTGAGACACTGGGCTGTTTGGGACACTTTCTTATTTATCTTTTTAATCATATTTCCAAGCATATATGTTGCATACAAAACCTAATTTAAAAATGCTCAAGATATCTTTATTTTCCAAGTGTACATCACCCATATGAATGCTTTTTAAAAAAAAAAATAATGCCTGTTTATTCCACATTCAAGTACAGTTTCATGTACTCCAGTGATTTTGTCTGTTTTTAGATGTCGCAGTATTTGAAGCCAGTGGCATTCACAGCATTTCCCTTTATTGGTGGTTTTGCTGGTAGTCTCATTAGCAGACAGAACATCGAAACATGGTATGAGGTAAGTTTGCTAGGCTTTCATTTCTTAAATCTTATAAGATCTAGCTACCCTGGAAATAGTGGCCACCATCTTTTGAGTTTGCCTTCTTTGCATTTTGGGTAATAGGTTAAGAAATTACAGGATATGACATTATTAAGTTACATTACATGAAATATCCTTGATTTAACCTAGTGCTTATAATAATTTTGCTTTGATTTTGCCCAAGTATGAAGACCATATAAAATATGTAAAGAATAAAATATGATAATAGGAAACCATTTATTTTATTCATTAGAGGAACTGTAGTTGGTCAAGGGTTAGCATGATGTACTCATAACTGATAGTGTACATGTTATATTATAATTCTACCATTGAATCAGCCTACTCCCATTGCCTTGGGGAGTGTGAGACGTCCTATGCTAGCAGCATTTTGTTTTTCAACTACTTTCAGAATGACAAAAGCATTTAAAATTTCTTATTATTTTTTAGCATGAAAACTGTAATATCAGTCTTTTTTAGATTATATAGGGAAAAATATTTACAAGCCAAAACAATCTTGATTAATAGAATAATAATAATAATAATAATAATAATAATAATAATAATAATAATAATAATAATAATAATAATAATAATAATAATAATTGTTCTGTCAAGTTTATTTATGTTAAACATTTTCATTTTTGGCATGAACTGCTGACTGTGAAACCACAGCAACAGGCCTGCTTCATATTTCAGAAAGGTGTGCCATGCCCAAAGAAATTTTTCCTGACACAGCCCAGGGCAAGTGGCTTTTAGAAATAATCAATTGCCTAAACTTAAAATTCATGAGCCCTGAAATGATTTTGAACACTCACAATTTCTGTATACTAGATCTGGAATTCTGAGTAGTTATACATCTCTGTACTGGCTGTAATGCCTTGAGCTTTGTCATCAGGTCAATGTCCAGTCTATATCTTTCATGATGATCAACAGGGATGAATATTTGAAGTCCTTGGAGTAGTTTTTTTATATTGATTGGTTTAAAACAAAGTCTCAATGTTTCTCAAGCAAGATTTAAAACAAATGAAGTCTATGTGGGCATTTTTTCTAAAGCAAACCCTTTCAATCATTAAAAATAGTAGCTTCAAGTTTCATGTGACAGTACTGTGGATGTGCCATAATGTGACAGCGCTGTGGATGTGCCACAATTACAGACAACACTCATTTTGTATCAGTAGAATCAGCAGATATCAGATCTTTGAACATGTAAATTATTACTGTACTGGAAGCTATTATAAGTCACTAATCCCCAAGCCTGTGTTAATTTTTGAACAATTGTACAGGTAATGCTTGATATATTTAATCAGTGATGCATTACCAAATCAGCATGAGCAATGACATCTCATTTATATTCATGCACAAAAAATCCAGGCTAATTTTAGACATTTAATGAAATATGGGGAATGTAAATAGTTATTTTTCCCCATTTGTAGCTTAATGTGTTTCACCTTATACACAGTTAAAGCCTTCAGTACACTGAAACACATGATCTTAATAAAAAGGTGGAACCTACAAATGTTCCAGCAAGTTTCTAAATGTTAAAAATTTACTGGCATTTTTAAAGAACTTAAAAATGACATGCAGAACTTTGTCAGCATAGTCAGAGTCTTTTTAACTCATTCAGCCCCAACCCTTCTTGTAGGCTTAATGAGGCTGTACCCTCCTTACGAGCTCTGTAACATCATCGTCATTTAAGATACACCAAAGTAGATGCTATTACAAAAAGGCATACAGATGTAGCTCTACAATGATACCAAGTAATCTGGACCTTCTACTTGCATTACCAAATGCTGAGAGAAGAACATACTTTCAGAAACTCAGTCTTTTTTACACCAAACATTTGAGGGGCCCACAGTGGCAGTGCCATCTCATTTCTGTCTGTGTGAGTTCAAATCACAGGTGTGGCCAATGTGGATATGTGAGTAAGCTTGCCAGTAGCTTCTCATGGGTAGGAGGTTCTTTATGGGGTTTTCCCCAAGTTCTTCTTGTCATTTATACTGGCCACCATGTATAGCCTACCTTGTGCTGAAAATTGGTGTTAAACCCTACAACAACAACAACAACAACAACAACCAACTAACCAACCAATCATTTGCCCATGGTTGAAATAAGATTTAGTGTCTGGATTTGAGGCATTTTGGTCTATAATCTAAGGCAGACCAATCTGAAATGTACAGATGGGTGAACCTCTGCAAAAAGTAGGTTAAGTTGGAGATTGGAAATGAGAAGTGGCCAGGAGCCATAAATGATGGGCCCCAATAGCAAACAAAAATTACTTTGACCCTTCTGCACATGCTCAAGCCAAATAGCCAATGAAAAACGATGTTTCTAGCACAACTAGGCATCAGTCTAAGCACAAAACTCCAGGAAGCAGTTACATTTTCATGTTTTCAGAAATAATCTCCAAAATATGTTTCCTAGCCCCATTTCAGCTGAAAATGACACAAATCTCCGTGGCTGAATGAGTACATGGATGAATTTTAGTGAAATCTACAAATCTAAATATTCATTATCTATTAAATCGTTTGTGCATCAATATTGCACATAAATTACAAAAATAGCATTCCTTGACAATTTCTTAGAAATTTCCAATTACCTTGTTAACTCAGCCAAATATCGCCTGAAGGCTTAACGAGGCTGTACCCTACATCCATGCTCTGTAGACTCAAGATCTTATAAGATAACATCAAAGTAGGTGGTATTACAAAAAAAACAGACAGATGTAGATTTACAACAATACCAAATGATCTGAACTTTCTTCTCGAATTACAAAACATCAAGCAAAAAAGGTACTTTTGAGACCCAATTTGTTTCTATGAAAACTTTGCCTATTGTCAAAATTAGATTTTGTGTCCTGATTTTAGACTTTTTTGGCCTATGATCTATGACTGACTGATCTGAACTGTACAAAGACAGGTAAACCTCTGCAAAAAGTAGAATAAGTTGGGGATTGGGAGTAAGAAGTTGCCCGGAGATTAAAAGGCCCAGTAAGCAAAGAAAAAACTCAACTTTGACCCTTCTGCACATGCTTGAGCCAAATAGCTAATGAAAAATGATGTTTCTAGTACATCTAGGCATTAGTCTATTGAAACACTCTTGGAAGCAGATGTATTTGGATGTACTGTATTCAAAATTAGCCTCCAAAGTATGTTTCCAACCCCCATTTCAGGCAAAAATGACAAAAATCTCTGGAGCTAAATGAGTTGTAGCAAACTAAGTAAAACTTTTTTGGACAGGTCTGATGGGCAACTCAGAATATAGGATGGGCCTGACAGACAATTGAGATGGAACATGGGATAGGCAATTCAAACAGAATATTGGAATGACCTGGTCTGGATTTTAGACAACAATCATAATTTGTTTAGCTCAGGAATGTTCTTTTCAAATTAAGAATTGTTTGCATGCAGTTTTGAAAAATATTTCCAATCAAGTAATGTCATAATTTCAGCATCTGAAGAAGCCTTCTTGGAGACCCCCCAACTGGCTTTTTGGTCCTGCATGGTCAGTATTGTATGGAAGTATGGGATATGCCTCGTACCTTGTGTGGAGGGATGGAGGTGGTTTTCAGGGTGATGCAGCCTTGCCCCTTGCTTGCTATGGAACACAACTTGCCCTAAACTGGGCCTGGACACCCATCTTCTTTGGAGCTCATAAACTGGGCTTGGTATATTTTCTTTATTGAAATAGCTCTTGTTTATGAAAATAAAATTAAAAAGGTATAGCTGTGAAATGTTTTAGTTACAGCTTTGGCATCAAGTATTATTTTATTTTTTTTATCATCTTTATAGGGCTTTAAGAGTAAATGATGACTTTTTTGTTCATTGTATTCTGTGAATATATTACCTGATGACATCAACATTAGAAAGTAAACTTGCTTCCTCTCAAATCTGGCCCTCTCAGACAGATCAAAATTTTGTCTTTTCCCATTGTTGTATCATGTAGATAAAAGGAAGAAACTGTTCAATATTTCCTCCACTGTCCATATCTGTGTGAATGCATGTATCCAGATATTGTCATATTTAACTTTTACAGGGAGCAAGTAGCACATCACTAACTCTCAACAGCCATAAGAATCATCATTAATTGCACCATTTCAAAGTTGGTATGGTCGTGTTAAGTAAAGTTACTGAAAATAATGGTACCATTATTTTTGAATTTTCACTTTTAATTTTGCATATTTGTGGACTTTGTCGTTAGCTCATTAGCTTTGTAGTCAGAGTCTGTAGTAGTCATTGACTTGTAATCATTGGTACTCACTGTTTATTCATTTTATCTGCAAACACTGTTTGCTTTTTTTCTACAAAATTAGTGTGGTTACTGATACAGTTGTATCTTCATGTGTCCTCTGCAGATATCCCCACAGTTCATAGCACCATACATGTATTTCCAGACATTTGAAATTGAGTTATGATCCCAGTGAAATAAAACAGTTCTGTGTTACTGACAAGATAAACAATGGCTTGTAGCAGGAATTCCAATTGAGAAACCTGCCAGGGTTACAAGGATGCCAGTTCATATGGTCAGAGCATACCTGTTGCCTTGCTTCTCCATGGTCAGTGACAACTTTGAGTCAGGGAAGATTGCCGCCCACATCCACCCACTCACCCCACCATCAGCATTCTGAAAGTAGAGATTGATAATCAGTACCTTTCATTTCTGGAAGGATAATTCTTGTAATGTCTGATGAGTCTGGAGGTGACATACCTCCTAAAATGAGGGAGATGACCTGATCTCTCTGTCCTGCTCTGAGACTTTCTATGTCAATGCTCCCAGCATAGGATTATGGCAGGTACATTGACCTATCCTAGCCAGTCAGGTTTCAAGAATGGACCATACTTTTCACAAAGAGTGGTTTTGTTATCCATAAATCTTCCAGCATTATTGTGTAATACAGTGTTTCCATCAAACATGTCATGTTCTCACAACTATACCTGGAGATTTAGCATCACAGAAGGAAATTAATCTGATAGTGCCAGTGACTGCAGTTGAAGCAGCCACTGTTGATGTTAGAGTTTGGATGATCATGTATTTTCTCCTTCTGCAGCCATTTCACCTAACATTAATGTGATTAAATAATGTATTTACCATGAAAGGATATTTAATAGTCAGTACTTTTTTTGTAAGAGTATTTACCCAGTAATATCAATAAATTCTTGCTCACCTCCACATAAATACAAGCATTCTTGTTGATGTATTACTCAAGATTGAACAGGTAACATCTGGGATATATTTGTACCCACACATTTTTGTATAAATTTGATAATTTGTCAGAGTTTCTTCCCTTTTTATATATATATATATATATATATATATATATATATATATATATATATATATATATATATATATATATATATATTATAGATGGGTAGGAGCAAATTTTATTTCCAGACAGTAATACTGTAATATGATTAGATTAGTATTTGCAGAAAAACATAATTTATTATAACATTTCCTATTCAAGATTCAACAAAATTAGAATTTTCATCTTTTCAGGGTTTAATTTTCAAGAAAATAAACAATTCTGTATTTTCTTCTTGAAGGTTCGTTACAGTTTATACAGTGCAGAATGTAGTAGGCCAGTTTCTGTACCAAAAATAAAAGAAAATATAAAGAACTGTTTTTGTCTGGTTAAACTATGTGAAACCTATAGAAGAAACTCTAAAATAGTGTTATACAAAATATCTTTTTTTCCAGGCCACACTTGAAATAGGTGCAATGTGGGGCAGTATTGTCGCAACAATATACATGTTTCACTCTGTGAATCCAACAGCTGGCTATATTATGCTGCCATATCTGGGTTGGGTCAGCTTTGCCAGTGTCTTGACATTCTGTATATGGAGGGATAACAAGGACAGGAAGGACTAAACAGGAAGCTTCATCACTTAAGACAAGGAGTAACTAATAGTGTCATAAGAAACTTTCATCTTTTATTTGTTTGTATAGTTGCAGCCAGCTATAAAGAATATAAAATATCCAGAAAAATATAATTATTATTTTTATATCCAAAAATGTATGCATATAGAAAATATAACCAATTCAGTATCGCCTCAATTCAGACACAACAAATTTGAGACATACTTGTCAAGTTTACATGTTACATTAGAAATGACCAGTTGTAAAAGTCAGTCAACTTGTTTTACACTAATGTGGTTGCTTGTTATATTATTTTAATGTGCATATTTTTGGATCCAGAATGAAAATTTAGATAAAAATAAGGACTGTTTAGTCCATGGATGGCTTGATAATGTAATACTTTTTTAATACCTATAGTACTTAATTAATAAGTGCATGTCATCTTTGATGTCACTTGTGTTCTTGTTATTCATAAAAATTGTTATGAGCAGATTTTAACATCTGAATTTGACCACATCTCATTCTTCCAAATTACACTTTAGTTATGTCTTTATTGCTATATTGGTCAGGAGATTTTAGTTTCAATTAAAATAAACAATTCAACAAACTATTAAAATCCACATAAAAAACATGAGAGGTCAGTCAATATTTTAAAATATGAGGCAGTTATTCACATAAGTATTGTATATTTGTTTATTCAAGAATGAATACAAAGTAAAATACTAAATAAAAATAGGACTATATTGTTATCAATCCATATTGTTTGGAGTAATGTTTTACCTGACACTGCAAACATCATAGCAATATGACTGAAAATTTGTTAAAGGTATGTTAAAAATTTAAATCACACACACATACATGACACAGATTGAAATTTCACCACACTTTTCATTCACTGTCAGGTTTGGCTTGATGATAATTGTTGCATTTGCCTTATAGTAATACAGCTTTTGTTTTATAAAAGCAATGAAAACCAATTAAAATGTTTTATATCCTGAAAGTGGTTATAAAGATGGTTTAATTACCCCCTTTTTCTAAACTAATTCAAATGATATAAACCCTGAAAATGGCTATGAAAACCAGGTAATTACCCCATTATTTTATGATTAAGCCAAACCAATTAACTGTTTAACAGTCATACAGTGATTTAAATCAACAAGGTGTGAATCATGATTGCAGTACTCAAGATAGTCTCAAAACTTAGATCTAGCATTTATGTGTGTACATGCCACTTGTTCCAAATATTATCATGTTTACTGTAAGTTAGTGTCACTACTCAAGGTTACATATATCAGGATAAACTACCACTACACAATTGTTTATAACATTTTCAGTACATTAGCTCTCCGAATTCTTTTATCATTTTTTTTTCCCATGGGTATCAATTACATTCAGTGCAGTTGTGCCTAGTTAGATACTTAAATTTTTCAAGACAGAAAATGTTGTAATTGCTAGCAACTGACCATGGTTTTAATGTTATGACATAAAGCAACAAAAGTAAATTGGTGAAAACATGGAAACATTGTGATAATGCTAAATGCTTGGCATTGTCCAACAAAATTATGCAATAATTAGAAATAAATATTCATATGCTATGAAATGAAATATAAAAAAGGGTACAAATTCAACACTTCTCTTTTTTTTATCTAATTTATTAATAGTAGCATGTATTTGGTAATGGGATTAGTCTGTTAACTAGTTAGGCAGGAACTCTAATGTTATTATCATTAGAATACACCATTAAGGATGTTGAGGGGGTAAAATCTTATCAGGTCTCATAAGTTGTAGTACATGAAAAATTACAATTATTATTTGTTCCAACATTTACTGAGCACAAAAAAATATTTTTGAAAATAATTAAGGGTGTCCCAACTTTTATATTGTCCCAAGAGATATATTTATTATGTTAGTCAGGAAGCATGAAAAATTATCTGTCAGATTAATTGCAAAAGAAACAAAAATGGGTTAAAAAGGCAAAAGTATGAACCATGTAAACTTTTTTGAATCTGCTGTTGTTTGCAATAATTTGTTGGCAAATGTTGCCTATGCAGTAATTTAACTTCATTATATGTGGGAGCTTCTTGAGAAATGCTTCTCTACAATTGTGTGGTCGGACAGGAGTGAGACTCAATAGAGACAAGTGAATATTCTTTATACATATTTCATTATTATTATTATTATTATGATACACCACTGTTTCCGGACATGGGTGGTAATGTGGTCTCAATAATTTGC
The DNA here is from genome assembly GCA_016746295.1 of Potamilus streckersoni. Taxonomy (NCBI): domain Eukaryota; kingdom Metazoa; phylum Mollusca; class Bivalvia; order Unionida; family Unionidae; genus Potamilus; species Potamilus streckersoni. The sequence continues at coordinate 1,018,143 of JAEAOA010001148.1, read as the reverse complement.
CTTTGTCAATCATTGCCATCTGACCTTTGCTCATGTGGGTTTGACTGTCTGGCTGATATGTGAGAAAGCTTGCCAGTAACTTCCCATTGGTCGGTGGTACTTATCGGGGTTTCCTAGGTTCCTTTTCCACCTGTTATGCTGACTGCAATGTATCATGTGATAAAAATTGGTGTTAAACCCTGCAATGACAATAATATACAACTATTCAGATGTGTCATAAGAAAATCTGAATGCTTGATACGTTTATGAATAATATTGTAAAGTTAAGTGAAATTATGATATGCATTTTTATGAATATAACCTCAGTCATGTCTACTCATCTGTTGTTTGCCTTTTATATATAGATATATATACACACACACACACAGTCGAACCCACTTATCTCGACCTCGGTTACCTCGACAACCCTATTAAGTCAATGTTTTTTAAGTGGAACCACCAAATTTTCTCTTTGTCTTAGCATTTTCTCATAGGTTATGTTGATTCTTTTATGTCCCTGAACCCTGATTTCTCCAGCACAAAAGAGTGCCAAATTTGCTATCTCGTTCCCCATGACCAAGCGCTGTCAATTTTTTTCCCCTTATTGGTGACAAAAATGTCCCATCTGGCAACTGACTTTTTGGTTATTTGTACAAACAATCGTGGCTTTTGACTGGATAAATAAAAGGGAGAAGGGAAGGAAGCTACAAACTTAACTAAGTAATGCATTGGAATCAATCAGTACACAAATGATCCTTTGTTTGTATGACAACCTCATCTTAGCAGTGCATTGTTTCATCATAATCTGCTTATGCTGACATATGGTAGAGTACTGTATGTTTTGACAGTCAATTATGCTACTGTATTATACCTACAACTGACCAACTTCTGAAGACGCGAATAAAACATAAAATTAATAGAATGGTCAATCAATCCTTCTGTTTGTTGGTTGTTACAGACACTGAAACTCAGCAAGAACAAATAGCAAACAACAAATAAATAAATTTTGCATAATTAAAAATAATTATTTATTTCTCAAAATACAGGAGTGAAAGAATCCCTATATTGCCAGGTGTTGATTTGTGTAAGTTTCATTTGCAGGAATGGAGATACTATTTAGCAAGAATACGGTCTTTCGATTTTCTAATTTACATGTACTTCTTGCGTAGCACGTGATCATGGTCTGTATGGTTGTTCACTCCATTGACAGTTCACTCTTGTTGATCTTGTCTAAAGGATAACATGCTGTAGCTATTGTTTTCGATACTTTTCAGAGCTATCTGAGTAAAATGACTTGCGAATTTAATTTTGACACTGGTTAGCTTTTTGTAAAAACAAACTACACCCTGCAGGTTTTTTTGTGATTTTGTGAGCGATCTTTGTGTTTGCAATGTTGGAGAATATAATAAAGGTTTGTATCGAGAATCGATGGTGGTTTGTATTGTATACTGGTAAATCACTGCTGTTAGTTGGTGCACATATGCCTTTTGTTGTCAACAAACGTGTATTTATATTTTTATAGCATGCAGATCGCTTTATCGAACAAATCGCAGCAACGCTGTTGTGTAAAAAAAACATCCAAAAACACGTGCATGTACATTCTCATTATTAACGCACATCATGTATGTAATGAAATTTCAAGCACATGTTATTATATTGACGCCATATTGGTTTTTGTTTATCTCGATTATCGGTTATCTTGATGCTTTTTGGCAAACCCCTAGGCCGGCGATATAACTGGGTTCAACTGTATGTATGTGTGTGTGTCTATATATATATATATATATATATATATATATATATATATATATATATATATATATATATATATATATATATATATGTATATATATGTGTATATATATATATATATATATATATATATATATATATATATATATATATATATATATATATATATATATATATATATATATATATATATATATAATGGGGATACTTCATAAGTAATGTTGGTAATAAGAAATTATATGCTTATATTTATTATATTTATTCCTTTCATTATTTGTCTCTGTTGTTATTCAGTTTAAGTAATTTTTAATAGGCCAGCTATAGTTTTATTCACTTTCGGTTATTTTAAATAGACCAGCTATACTTTTATTCACTTTTGGTAATATTGAATAGGCCAGCTATTTAGTTGTTTTCTTAAAGTGATTTTAATAATCCAGCTATGCTTTTGTTTATATTAAGTAATTTTGAATAGTCCATCTATACCATTCTGCAGTAGCTATTGTTAAATGATATATCTGACAATTTGTATTTTGAGGATAGATCAGTGTTTAGGGCATTAAAGAAGAGGCTGTTTAAAATGCACATATTGTACAAACATTTCATGGTATGTGTTATTTCGACTGCGGCTTTTGTACATTTTTTTTATTGTTTCCCTAATTACTTTCTGAACAGTTAAAGATCAAACCTTTGCAGAAAACTAAATGATTGTAACTCATTTTATTTGAATTTTGAAATTTTTTGCCTATTTTACCATTAATATTAGTACTTTAGAGATATATCACATATGAGTATACATATTAACTGAAAACTTATGTCTCTCAAACCTTTTATTATTTAAATATTTTTTCCATGCTTTGCTAATTAACATTTATTTGCTTCTTAGAACTTAAACATTTGCAACATGTGCAAGAAATTTTACATTTTTTCTAGTTACACTATAACATTTACATAACTTTTTGATATGGAGTTACTAAAAAGGATTAAAATACATAGGTAAGTCTGTGTACAAGTTTTTGTTTCCCTTAAACCACCCTGCTTGTTTGAACAATATGGGTGAGAAGATTAGAGGTTTAACATGAGGAATAATTTGTATGTCTTGAAATTCAACTTTCCATGAGGAAATATATGCATGTTCATGTCATGATCTCAGCTCAGAAAACATGGGTGTATGAGAAAGCATCTTGCTGTAGGTTCTTGTGGATTGTTGTTCCTCATGGGGTCCCCCCTTTCCCGAGTTATTCCTCCACCAAATATATTGGCTGCTGTGCTGAAGAATGACAGTAAACTCACAAAAACAAACTTTACGACATGACCTTGTCTTGAAGTTGAACTACTCTTTTATTTTATGCTATAAAAATTTAGCTGTTTGAAGGATATGTACTTGTTATTGTTTAGTCAACAGTATAAAGTAAATAAAGCTTTTCTATTGCAGCATTTGGTTATTAGTGCCTTTCTTTCTTCCTTTCCTAGATGTGCCTGAATTTTGGTAGAGTATCTAATGCCATGATCCTGTTTGTTCTTAACTTTTCTTTTTCTGCATGACTTCAGTTCATTGTTTTCTTTCAACCTGACTAGTGGTATGGGATGCATGTTCAGCTGTGTTTCATCAAACTGATTAGTTTTATTGAGTATACACTGACAACAGGGCTGATTTGTATTGCTTGACCAATATGTTATGCCATGAGCATGTTCACCTAGCCGTAAGGCAAGTCAACCAATGGCGTGACTCTGCATTTGTTGTGCATTGTGTGTTGTGCATCATGCATCCATCAACAATTGCTATTTTAAACTTTAAAAAAAAAACAACTATTTTGACCAAAGTCAGCACAGAGCATCATGTTGTGAAGGTGTTTCAGGGTACAAATAATGCTGATCCACTATCAGATATAAAAAGCCTTAAAATGACTTCTGAAAAAGCAATGGACAGAAACTGATGATTGTTCTGTACGAGATTTAAGTCAATCATACGATGCTGGAATGATTGTTTTGTATGAGCTTTAAGTCAATCATACGATGCTGGTATGATTGTTCTGTACGAGCTCTAAGTCAATCCTACAAAGCTGGGATGATTGTTTCGTTCGAACTTTAAGTCAATCATAGGACGCTGGAATTATTGTTCTGTACGAGATCTAAGTCAATCATACAAAGCTGGGATGATTGCTTCGTACGAACTTTAAGTCAATCTTACGATGCTGGAATGATTGCTTTGTATGAGATTTAAGTTAATCATACGATACTGGAATTTTTGTTTTGTAAGAGCTCTAAGTCAATCATACTATGCTGGAATGATTGTTCTAAACGAGCTATCATATTTCTATTTTTCAATACAAACGGTGATGTGTAGATTTACTGTTCCAACCAAAACAGATGCTGGAAGTTTCCATGGGGTTAACGAAAGGAAAAGATTGAGAAAGTTTACATGAAGCTTAAACATAGAATCATTCTGTATGTCTAACTTTTCTAAAATCTGTTTTTGTACTAAAATTTTGATTTACTTATAATCAACAGATTGTTTCCTAATCCTCATTCGCCAATATGGAAACTAATAAACTGTACATTAATAAGAGATAATACTACACATATATAAAGTCAATGCAGCCATAAACTTAGCTTTAAAGTTTTTTTTTTAAATCTGAATATTTGTAGTACGTTAGCGACGCAGCGAAAATGGGTTATACAAATACATTAGGGACTGACTGATTGACTAACGTAAAGACGGACGGAAAGAGTTTGAACTTAAGTTAGCCCATGATTTACCCAACAACTAACTCTCTCTCTCTCTCTCTCTCTCTCTCTCTCACACACACACTCACACAAATATCAGTTAACAACACAAGTATTCTTTAGAATTAAAAGTGCACAAATTCCAAGTAAACCACTTTTATATGACAAGTCACTGTGTTAATATTTCTGAAATTCTTTAAAAACTGTCTTTAATACGACAAAAATCGGTACGTTTGATAAGTCAGAGCCAAATGGCTGTATATTTATGTTTCTTAAATTCTTTACATGTTAATTTTTTGCATGACAAAACCGGTACGCTGAATAAGTCAGAATCACAGAGATCAACATTTTTTTTTTTTGGTTTTTAGTTTTTATTTTATTTGCAGAACCTATTAGAATACTAAATTACATAGACTAGTATGCTGAATCTAAACTTTGTTGTGCTACAATGATACTTCTTTACAACATCTGTAAGAATAAATGGTGTAGGTATTGTGCATTTTAGAACAATGTTTGATGACAAAATGCTAAATAGATCTCAACCAGAGTGCGCTACATAGTTCTTACATTATTATCGTAATCTACAAACATAGATGCTGTAGGTAATGGTAACATTCAAAGTTAAATGTTGAGCTTTACTTTTGACAATGAAACAAATTACTCGTACAAGACAGAATGACACTACTTTTAAATTTCACTAGCACTCGTTTCGCGATCTAGTTTAATCAAATTAGCTCCTAAAAATTAAACGAAAATGGTGTCTGACAATATTAATCAGTATCAAACGTATTTGTTTGCGCATAAGTATTATTATGTCTGCGATGTGCAGCAAATCATAAAGTTTGTTTTGTCCTGATTTTTATCTTGTTACGGTTACCATATTATTGTCGACTCGTCGGATACGCTAAGCCAATAAATTAAAGTAAATTGGAAAGGATGCAATTGTTCAACAAAATGGACCTTATTATGACAATTATTGGGTCGATTGATCAACTGCAAATTAAATTAGTCGGTATCAAGAGTGTTTGCTTTGTTTTTCTTGCACTCGCAGTAAAGTCCGTAATCATCATGGTGTCATTGATGTACCGCAAATGAAAGTTCGTTTTGCACTCCGTAAGATCTCGTGAAATTTATCTTGCTAACGGCTACGGAGTAACCGAACAAAACAACGGCACAAAACTCTTATTACTGAAAGTAAATCTCATGTCACACATAGGTGGTATGTGAGATTATACAACTGCTACGATATTATAAAGCGACGTCACTAACATAAGGAGATAAAAATCACATCACTGGTCAAAATTTACGATCAGTGCAAGAATAAACACTTGGACGTAATGTGAGATCATTTGGATGCACAAATGTAACATTCTTATGCTAGAATACAATGACTCTCCTAAGGTGTACAAACTTGTAAAAGAAGGGAAAATATACATCATTGTGAAGTAAAAATATATATCATTTTGAAGTACAAAATTTATCAACGTGAATTATAAAATATTTCCGCTTCCACAAATACTACATAGTGTACGATATTGTTTTTATTATAACAGTAACTAATTTGACAAGATTTGAGAATTTTGCTATTATTGGAAGCAAATAAGTTTTGTAACTTTGCAAAAGATGGCTTGCGATAATATAATGGTTTTAGAAACATGTCCCTTTCATTGTGAAAACTAGGCCAAATTAATAAAAAATAGTATTCGTCACCGATGTCATTTTTATCACAATAATTACATCTTTCCTCAAACAATGTGTTGTCCAAACGACCGGTTTCAACGGGTCGCCATTGATTGATTCCTAGGCAAAAGTAATAAGTACTTTTACCTATTCAGGTCTTCGTTTTAACAGTGGCAAAATTTCTCCTTGGATGATAACGTTACCAATAATTGCCATTCCTGTATATAATGGTCTTTCAATGTGTCCGTTATCATGTGTTTTGTTTCTTTCGGATTATTAATAGATTGTAATATACGATGTAAAGTCTCCCAACAGTTACCAGAGTATTCTTTATGCTATTCACCTATTTTTAATTATTAGCATCAGCCTCGTAAAAAAAAAGATATAAAAAAAATTTTAAAAAAACCTGCTTGATACAGGATTCTTGATAATTTCGCCCATTTACCATTGATAATAGACATCCAATATCCTACCGTTAGGGACCTGATAATTAATATATTAATAAGCTAATTTGCTAGTCTGAATATAGCATTAAAATGGCAGTACTTTTCATCCCTTTTAGAATGTTTCTTAAAAATTTAATATCGAAATTTTCAATAAATATTATACTTTCAAATCCCCATATTTTAAACATATATATCAAAATGACCAATAGAGTATGTTCGAAAAGATGCAATTTCAGGTCTATGGATAAGATTGAAGTATCTGATTATTAGCTAAAGTAAATGCAGAACCTTTCTTGCTTGATCAACATTGTATTTAACCAACTTAACAAAACCTTCGGTTTTTAGAAAACAAATAACACCTAAGTATTTAAATTCAGTACATATGTCTATAAGATTATCGCCAATTGTAAATCTATATAATTATCATCTTTCGTGTACCAAAATCAAATCTTTGTCTTTGTGAAATTAATACTCGATTTTCATAGCTCTGAGTATTCGTATAACACATTCAACTTATGCTAGAAAGATGTTTTCGTCAGTATAAAAAAAAAACCCACTGGCGTAAAGCAACATAAATTGGAAGGACAAAAGACATATAGTCATTATAAAAATGTTATTGTACACCAAATCATTAGTTTTCAAACATATATTTTTAGATACAGGATGAATAAAATTGACACAAGATTTACACCTTGCCTCACACCCTTATTACACTGAAAGTGGATTGCTCTCCCGTATAACTGAGAGAAGATTTGATTTTATGATACACATTATCTGTATTCTAAATATTTTTTCTTTAAGATTGTAATCTAATAGTTTCATCCACAGCCCTGTCCTCCAAACATTGTCGAAAGCTCTACTAAAAATCAATACAAGCACAAAATAATTTCATCTTGATTTTGAAAATTTAGTAAACATACTGCAGATTTTATAAACAAACTTTACTGATGACAAAAGTTCTGAACACTACACTGGAAATTATGAATTGACTAACGAAGAACGTATCCACCATGTAGATGACGCAGTCTGGCGCAGCTGGTCAGAAAAAGAAGAAAAAAAGGCTTCTCCATACGCTTTCTCGTGTACCCAAAACGTAGGAAAAATTAGACATTCATATCATCAACAATGAGAAAATTTCGGTGATCAATAAGGCAAATTGAATAGCACGCAAACCGGGACAGCAACTGTATCACGTGGACGAAAGAACAAAAAGCTCCGATTGTGCTTTCTCTTTCTTATAAAGTTGTATAGTAGTCACAACAAGGAGAAATTTCAAAAAATGTTGTTTTTTTATGTAAATAATATAAAAGTTTTATATTATTTTACCATTTAAAAAAAAACGTTTATTTAGGTGAATATTTCGTTTCCGTTTCGGAAACGAATATGTTTTCTTTCATTATTTGTGTACCATATTGTACCATGGTGTACCATTCAAATATTTAATTTCCTGATATGTGGAACTCTTTTTTTAAAACTTACATGCAAATATCATTTCATAATTCTTAAACAAAAATATATCATATTTTTTCTAATATGATTTGTAGATTTCTGTCTCTTAACTAATATCTTTCACAATTCATATTGTCCCTCCTTTTTATGAAATTAAAATTTGAAAATTGATTTTTTTTATAAAGTTTCTGAATTTTCTCCAGTTAGCAATTTTTATATATTTTATGGAACTGTCCACAAAACTTTCTCTCGTGATTTGCTAGAACAACAACAAACGGAATGGGATTTTAAATGGTAATTGTGTATGAGTCGCTTTATATAATATCAAATTGAAAAACAATAGAGAGAGAGAGAGAGAGAGAGAGAGAGAGAGAGAGAGAGAGAGAGAGAGAGAGAGAGAGAGAGAGAGAGAGAATTACAAATATAAACCAAACAGAAAGTGCTATCCCTGGACAACACAAGATAAAGTTTGATAATACTGACATAACTTTTTTTTTCTGAAAACGAATACAAATAGCATTATCATACAAGTTAGATAATTTAGTTCGTACTTTACGGAGATTCGGCACGCATCGCCTTGCCTGTCAGCATTGACTTCTATACTATCTCGACCAAGAGACGTCACCAAAAAATGTGACGCTAGTGTTAGTTTACATGGATCCATACCTAGCAGACACACCCATATTAATTAATTATAATCTGTACACAGCCTAATATACACAAAATCTTAGTATGTATGTAATAAATAATAGATAAAAAAAGAAATAAAAAATAAAATAAATTAGCCATGGAAAGAACGCTTCATCGTGGTATGAGCTGTCTACATAGTCATATGATTCTGTTAATATGAATACATCATTCAGATTGGTCCTGGGAGAGGGTTGGTTTTTGCGAGGCCTGATTCTCATTTACATCGGCGACTGGCGGATACTTGCTATTTAGGTTTTTCTATATATTATTATACCAGTCTATTGTTTCTTTTGTGCTGGTTTAAACTTTTTCCACTACAAATATAGTTCCTACAAGACCGGATCTAAGTTCACCATTGTTGCGCTTAAAACGATTAAACATCAACAAATTATTACTAATAAAGCAAATGAAAAAGTGTATTCATTATTTTGGCAAATCTATATTTAATATTAGGAAAATTGTTTCTAACTGTAATCGCTTTACTCCCATCACCGGTGCGAAATTGAAGGAATGTGAAAAATGGCAACCTCTCCAAATGCATCGACTTTAAGTACTCCAAGGAAGAAAGAAGAGTCTTTTCTGGAGAAAATTGGAACTCTTGGAAGGAAGAAGAAAGTCAAAGAAGGTTTTCATATTGTACCATATATATAAATCCATTCCATTGCAAATAATGCATAAATCATTTTAAGTATTGAACTGTTTCCATATTTGGGCAAGTTGTCTTGTTTACTATTAGTATTATAGTCCAACGCTATATTATCGCGGTAAACGGAATTTTCCGATTAATTTTGGACACGCGTCGTCTTGCGGTTGTTTACGTATGTAAAGCTGTATCCAGTAAGGTCGCAAATATCTTGTGGTTCAATTGCCTCTAAAATGTTAACATTTTTATAAGTTTACAATAAAAAAAATGAACATCACTTGTTGTAAAGTGCATGTAATTACGTTAATCACCGTATACAAAACTCCAGTCAAACTTGCTATGTCTGCATTGGATTTGAATACGAAATATATTGTCTGATGTTTGATGATTATAGGTCGTATCTTGATAATGATAGACATTTCATTACAAAGTTAAGATTGCAATTTGATTATGGACCCAATTTTACAACACGCTGCTAATGAGCCTACTTATCCAACATAAATAGGAAAGCAATAAGTTAAATTACTTTTATAATTAATAATATTTCAATAATAATATTATTAATATATTTATTTGTATTTATATATAGATTTCTCTGCCCACGTTGTCCTTAATTCAGACAAAGTGATACATTTTTTTTACTACTGTTGTTATCATTGATTTCAACTTTACTGACATTAGTGTATTCAGTTTAGTCATTGAATCCTTTATGTTGGTGAAAATATTCAGCCAGTGCAAGCATGGATGTTAATCTTATCACCAAGTTGAAATTTGTGTTTATTATAAAATGTGTGTGCTACCAAACATAATTTAGGTAAATACCGCAATAATATAGAGTTGTTCCCCCATGGTACCATAATCTAAGTCAGCCACCATATGCGGTTTTATTTACATTAAAGCAATTGCATTGACTGATATTTTTTATAGAAATAAATAGAGAGAAAATCAGAGAAACTTTACAATTTGTAACAATGCAGCAAAACCAGATTGGTTTTATTGTGTACCAATAACAACATTATGTACCACGATAATACAGTGTTCCAGGCTACAGTGGGAGAGAAGAAGAGGTACTTTTAGCAAAAGGGACACTTTCGTTGAAAAAAGGGGACTGCGAACACTCCTATCATTCTTTGTGAAGTACAAATTATACAGGTCCAGTAGTCTTACAATATAAGATGCCTCCCCAGATATTTGTATATTTAAACGCCTTTGTGAGTAGTTAAAGTAACACAGGTCATGTGGGCATTCAACACCGATTATTTCAGCAGTGGGTGTCATTTTTTTAGAATTTGATTCTACATACTTTTATGTGGCAAGTGTTCACTTCATTTGGATTCTCAAACATCCACATTCCTTTGGAATGTCATTATTTAGATTACCTGAGAAGTTCACATGTTAAAGTATGTAGACAGTTTTGGATGAAATGAATCAAAAGGTGTAATCCAGTACAATCTAGATTGAATGTCATGCACTGTGATGTCACAATGAACGCTATGCATCTTGATAAATAAATTCATATTACCCTATATTTTGATGATTCCACTAGAAGTGTTCTTTTCTTGACTGAATTTTAGTACATTGCTACTATTATAAAAGAGTCTAGAAATCAATTATTTTAGTCAGGAAGTTTCTTGATGACACTTAAGGTGCAGATCATTAAAAAGTCAGGATTGAATAGACTTTGGTTAAAGAAAAGTTGTGTTCGATTTTAAAAGAACAGTTTATATTTAATTTAAAATGAGTAAATGTACATACATGAACCATGTGACTTGTATGATAGCGTGTTCCGAGATTGACTAATATCAGAATAAGAAGTCAAAATTTTGGGAATATTTCACACACATAGCAGCCCATATCAACACTTTTCTACAAATTAAAGAAATCGTGCTTTAGTCAGACTTTAGTTACTTTGATGTCTTATTTCTAATAAATTCTTACAAGTAGATGATATGTTTTCAAGTTTGTTGACCTACAGTTCAATTGGCTGGAATGCAGTGGAACCAGGAAACGCCAAAATTGGATTAGGTGGTATTATGTTTCTTTAACAGAACCAATAAAAATATACTAATATTGAAAAAAGTGTTTGGGTGGGATTTTTTCAGTCAAGATACTTATTATACTTTTAATCGATTTCAGCATTCTCTACATTGACATATACTTTAGCAGGATCAATATTAAATTGAGTAGCAATTGATGTTCATGGGTCTGTATGGGAAAAATTCATATTGCTATGTAGCTCAACACGTGTCAAATATGTTGAGATCATTGCTGTGCAGGCTGTATATATATATATTAAACCTGCAGTCATCGGTTTTTAAGCATTTAAGCATTTACCTTTGCAAATAACTTTTCAGAAATATATACCACTCAAACTGACACTCCCAATTTCATTTCAAATATAAATTCTTTTAGTGAAGCATACATCCAGAATGTTGGCACTTTCTCTCATACTCTTCATGGGTGACAGAAGCTTCAGATCATTTCAAGGTGAGCTGCAGGAAGTCTCAGCCTTTTTCAAGTTTAGCCTCAAAGTTTCAGCCTTGAGCTTTTGCTTCAGTATATATTTATATGGTTTATAAGTAGTGCTTTTTATTTATTTTTTATTTTTACATAATCCTCATAAATGACATAAATGTATCCACAAGCAAAAGTATGTTATTTGACATCTTTTATGTCATTAAAATGATAAATTACTGTTTTCATGAAACCATAATAATGCAGAATTATTTACTTTTATTAGTAGTAGTATAATAACTATTTTAATTATGAAGTATTTGATATCATATAATTATATTATTTTTAATAATTTGTTTCTATCATCATTATGCTTGTAACATTTGTAACTAGGATTCCATGGTATGTGCATTTAAAAATTGTTCATCTATATTTAGATAAATAGACAGCAAGATAAATGTGTTTTTATTTATATTTTTACATTTGTCCAACTTAATAGAGGAAAAATAGAGAAAGAGTTATGGTCAAAATTAAAAGAAAATGAAATATACAAGCAAAACTAAAATAGCTAATCACACATTGTTATTTATTGACTAAAATAAAGATCAGTTTTAGCTGTACTCTCATAGCTAGTCCAAATTTTCAGACTCCAAGAAATTGCATGTAAATTAATTCTTGATCAGCATATAGATAATGTTCAGAAAGCAGTGCTTGTAATCAAGTGCTACCAGTTCATGAAAGCATTTTCTTCAGAAAGGCCAAAATGATGTATAAGTTATCTACAAAATCTGCCCACAATTACCTGAACACCATTTTTCAGCAAAGAAAATTTACTGGTACACCAAAATCTTAGATCATTAAAAGATCACAATTTTGAAGTAATTAGGAAAAAATGGAATTCTTAGCTGCTCCGGTTTGAAATAATATTCTGCAAAATATTAAATTAAATGTACCTCCAAGTATTTCTTGCTTGTACAATTGCCATCTTAGTAGATGTGGAAATACATACAAAAATAATAATAATTAGAATAAAAGAATATGTGGTATTTAATTAAAGTACAAGTTACATCACCCATCTCCTGATTTTCACTCCTTTTGCAGTGTAGTATTCTTAAGGTATTGGATATTTTTGCTCTTCTTTGTGGTTGTGAAAATATTAGCTTGTACATAATAGAGCCTCAAGGTAGAGCAGTTTTTATTTGTAGCTAACTGAGTCACCCTGTAAGAATAAAGTTTTCTTTTTTATATTATTATTATTATTATTATTATTATTATTATTATTATTATTATTATTATTATTATTATTATTAAATATATGCCAAGAACTCCGAATACCATATCCTCTCAGGTGCCAAACTTAAGAAGCAACAAAATGTCTGTCAGCGTTAGAACCCGGCATCCCCTTGTCAAAGGTTTTTGTGTTACACATTTTGAAGTCTTTCCAATAAATCAGTCTCAAAACAAAGAAGTGTCAAAATGAGAGACAGGATGATACATGTGATGGTCTATACATGGTGACCAGTATAACATGGAGGAAGAATCCAGGAAAATCCTGGTAAGAACCACAAACCCATGGGGAGCTACTGGCAAGCTTTCTCACCTACCCAAACTCAAACCCCATGGACAGAGGTGAGATGGTATTGTCCAGTAGAGGTGATGAGCACCTTAGACCACTCTGCCACCTGGGATCTGTCCAGATTAGGTAATGTCTACTTGCATGCTAATCTGACCCTTTGGAAATTTCTGTACAATTCTGTCAAGGCATGAAATTGACATGTATTGTTTAATTCAATCATAAGTAAACATACTTTGTTAAAATGCCTATAATAATGAGTGAATTAATGTATAAAATCAGTGTTCCAAACTTTGACAAAGAGTAAATTTTGTGTTTAGATTAAGTTACTCTTGCTACCGGTATACATGGTGAAGCTAGTTGCAGTCAACTTCATGATTTGTGTTTCATCAGTTTCCAGTGCAGTCTGTTTTTATTGTTGTAGTTATAGGGTTCAAGGCCATTTTTCTGCACAGGACAGGCTATACATGATGGCCAGTATTATTGGTGGAGGAAGAACATGGGAAAACTCCAGAAAGAACCACCGACCCACGAGAAGCTACTGACAAGCTTTCTCACATACTGACATTGGTCGAGCCCGAGACTCAATCCCAGGCATAGGTGAGATGGCAGCAATCAGTAACATCGAGCCCTTTAGACCACTTGGCCACTCAGAGCCCCCAATATATTTTTGAAGGAACTGCAGAAAATGTTTCAGTGTGACTGAAGTGTACCAGTCTCGTGAGCCTTGCATTCACACAACCGATACAGACGAAAATGTGCATGACAAGAGATTTGGCTCAGACATTTCAGACTTTCTTTTGTTCTCTTAATGAAATGTAAGCCAAGGACACATTGTGCAACACAGTGAACAGAATCATGTTTCCACTCCATTTTTGCTTAAGAGCCTTACAGTTTAACATTTCATGAGTAGCATAACAATACAACTGTGTTTGATTTTTTCTTTTTAAACTAATAATTCATTGCATAAATGCCAATTGTGTATTTCTGACAGTTTTTCACCTAAAATGTAGTGCCTTTTTACATTAATTCAACTTTGAAATTACATTTCAGTAGCAGTTATCAGTGACTTTGAATAAAACTCAACAAACTGTGACATCCTTATTTTTATTGTCAAAAATCTTCTTTGAATAGAAGAGTAACTGCCATTTTGAAGTTTTTTTATATCACCTTTAGCAACTTTGGTCATTGCTATAGTCAACATGGATGGTTATTTAAGAAAAAGATGAAACTGAAAAAGTGTGATCATGGGTGAACATTAGTCATAAGCTCATTACTGAATATACAACATTGGCATACCTCATTTAAATGGTACACATGGTCATATATATCTCCACAGAAAATATTGCTTTGAATATTTGGGAGAAGATATAATTAAGTAAGAATTGCAGGTATTGTAGTCAATATGAATTTCAGCAAGTACTTGCTTTTTTCTCCTATTTAGTGTGACCACTGTAGCTAGCAGAAATACCCAGGCAGGTAATTCCATCTTATGTACAGAAAGAGTGGTCTTATCAGCATGCACTTGGCTGTAAGAAGCAGAAATAATGTGAGACATCAGGATCTCAAATAGTAGTATGCCCAGAATAGCAATAGCATTATTATTATTTGTAGTATCATTATAATTATTTTGCATGTGTTGATGTTATTAGCAATATTATGCTATCAAGATGAATATATTTTGTTTAGCTATTTAGCAATAAAAAATAAAACAAAATTTCAACAGAAGTTACTGATTGACAGACTACATGTGAATGTGAAACACAGTACTGCCTTTTTGTAAGGCCAGCTGGTATAATTAGGCATGAAAACAGGTGTTTACACTTCATTCATTTAATGATTAAGCAGTTGCTAAAAGTTCACAGACCTGCCACTTATCTTAATTTATCAGAGATCATACCAAACTTTAAAAAATCCTGATTTCCTATTTGTTCCCCAATATAATGATTTTTGAAAATGCTCCCACTAGTTTAAGAATTCCTTTTGAATTACAATGGCTGTTGTGTTTTATATATATATATATATATATATATATATATATATATATATATATATATATATATATATATATAATTTGCTTTCTTAGCTTTTTAGTTTTATTTTATTTTATTTCATTACATGCTATTGTGATGTAATATTGTATGTTGGACTTGACCTTATCCAAAATTTGGTTCATTTCTGCTTGACTTTTTTATTTTATTAATTGTAGACAACTAATACATATCTAAGCTATTCTCCCTATGTCTGGGTTTAAAATTAGTGGTCTGGGTTTTGGAATCTCCTTAGTGAATTATATTTAATTTGGTTATTTTTTGTAAACATCAGGATCATTCTAGAAGGTTATTTTTTCCATTAGGTACTGTTGTTTTTTTAATTGTGGCCTGAGATCCAGATGATAACTGTATATAGTGTAACTGAGATGATTTTATCAACTGCTTTAAGATCCAGTTAGGCTGAATTTTGTTTGTTCAAATTATTTCATGTGATTATTTTCTCTGGAAATAAAAAAATGCTCTGGTAAAATTCTTAAATAGAGACATTCACTGGACTTTATACATTAGTGTATTGAAATCTTGAATTATATTTCGGTGAGTCAACAAAAGACTAATGGTATATAAACACACTTGGAGCTATAACAGACACATAATTGCCATCAAGTTTTGGATTTATTCTGGACTTGTACTGAGTTTTGTTTCAGGATTTTAAATTATTAGGACTTGTGTTTGTTATTTTTGATTATATTTGGATCTAATTCATAGTACTGTAAGTTCTTTTTTCTTATTTTCACTTTGTATTTGGGGAAATAAATTTTTGGTTAAATTTTACAAAACTTGTGGTCTTTTCCTCTTTTCTGTTACTTATTTTAAGACCATAGTCTCAACACTGCAGAGACAGCAAAAGTGATGCAGAAATTGTGCAAGGAAAACACTACAGTCATTCAGTGAAAATCTTATCATTTTTCTATTTTCACTTTTATGCTGACATTTAGTGCTGATAGAAGTTTGACTAAATATTATAAAAGATGAAAATGGAAAAATGATAGGTTTTGATGGTATGACTATAGCATAAGACAGCAGGAGAAAACACATGATCACTAACCATTAAAGATGGGTGACCTTTACATATAATACTTTTATATAGAAAATTGGTGGGGTATAATGACCATTGTGAACAGGTAATTGCTGAATAAAGTGACCATTATGACACTTTTGACTGTATTTTCAAGGTTGTCCCCACCCCTCACTGCCAGGGAGTGGAACCAAACTCCAAAACTGTTGTGTGCATCTGCATACCACTAGCCCCAGTCACATTCCAGAGTTTGAAATCTTAGTTACAAATGGTACAAGAGAATTTCAATAACATTACTCAAACTCTTCCATAATGGACAATATTACTCACACACATCAGTGCAGGATAACATTACTTGTACACATCCACACAGGATAACATTACTTACACACATCCATATAAGATAACAATATCTCACATCCATACAGGATAACATTACTTACACACATTCGTGCAGAATAACATTACTCTCACACATTCATACAAAATAACATTACTCAAAGAGGAAAACGATACTCACACACATTCACACAGGAAAACAGTACTCACATTGATACAGGATAACATTACTCATACACATCCATATATGATAACATTATCTCACATCCATATAGATAACATTACTTACATACATCTGTGCAGGATAATATTACTCACATTCATACAAGATATCATTACTCAAACACATCCATGCAGGTTAACATTCACACCATTTTGCTGAATGTAAAGCATGAGGATAATAAATTTTGTAGCTGTAAATAACAGAAATTAACAGAATCCAATATGTCTTGGAAAAGGAACCATTACCAATAAGATTTTCCTAACCTTTATCCAGCAGACTGATATAAATAAAGAAGACTCCTTTCTCTTTATAGGTTGTTCCCTATTAGCTTCTACATTGCTTAATATGTGCCTCTACATACAGATCTTTAAAACATACTATAGAGTTCTTCATTATGCATAAATTGCCATAAAAATATCTATTTTCTGTGTGGACAGAAATAAAAAACACTGAAAAATGTATACAATTTTCACAGATGCATTTAATGTCTGGTATCTGCCAAAAATCACCTACTTAAATTTCTAAAATGTTATAAATAAATAGTGACTAATTTCAGGTTTAATTTCATACAAAAATGTCTAAAAAGATTTTTAGACTATTTGATTGTGCACTATTTAAAAAAAGTTCATAAATTAGGCTGAAAATGAAACTTATGGACATATATTTCTACCTGTAAGTTTAGTCTTTTATTTCCAATAAAACATATGATGCTTAGATGTATTTTATCTTGTTCTGTCTGAGAAATCTGAACATTCTTTGATGTGACTTTGAACCCCTACTCTCTAGAAGTTCAGAGTTCTTGACAAATCAATGACAGAATATATATATATGATTAGAAGAGAACTTTCTAGTTAACTGTGACTTTACTCCAGTTTACATGTCAGAAATTCATCTGGTTTCTATTTACAGCTGAGGTAATTATTTTCAGTTTGGTTGTAGTGCTGATTTTGTCACTGTTTTTCAGCAATTGAACTGCAAGAAGAAGGAAAGAATGCCATAGAATCTCCCACCAGTCCAACGCTTCCCAATGTTGGTCCTGAGGGATACCTTCTGGGTTAGTAGATAATACCTGCAGTTGAATTAGCAACTTAAACATTAAATAATGTTCAGTTTAGGAAAAGAAATTGCAAGACAATATGCAGTCAGATTAAGCCCAAAGAATACAACACAAGGATTATACAGAGACTGAGATATATTATTACATAACAAACAATATATAATGTCAGAACAGAGACCCTGTTGTTTGTAATTTGACCTGATATATAAACCAGTATATTCAGTAATTGATTAAATTCTTAAAAGTAATATAATTTATTTATTTACTCTGTCCAAAAGTCAGTAATTATAACTAATCAAGATTGTCAGAAGTAATCATAATTTGATCCAATCAGTTTTAAAGTAATTAATTCCAGGTCTCATTGTCTCACAGTGTCTCAAATTTTCCATATTGAAAATGAAATAGATCTTTGTTTTTAACTAAAATTTAAATTAAATAAAAAAAAAATTTCATTTGATTAAAACTAGATAGACAACAGATGACTAATAAGTGTTACAAAATAATAAGTTTTGGATACTACTTTTTCTTGGGTTTTTTTTACCATTGTAAAAAGTAGTCGTTATTTGGATTATTGGCATTATGATTACTGTTACTATTAATTTTCTATTATGAACCAAGAGTGAAATTTTAAAAATTACTCTGTTGGTCATAATAAGCTTTATTCTTTCTTAATGTTCATTGGTCTTGCTTGTGTCACATTCTGGACCATTTTCAAGAACCTATGGAGAAAGGCACATTCATAAACATGCTGCTATTATTGTGACACACACACACACACACACACACACACAGAGTTTCATTTAAATGAGACAGTACTATAGCAGTAATCCATTTTCTCATTATGGCCATCTTTACATCTCTTCATTAGGCTGTGCACTACCGTTTACATGTATATGATATTTGATTCCATAATAATTGTAGATATGTGAGATAATGTTGTAATGTTTTAGATCTGTTCTTTATTCATTTTTACATCATAACTAGAGTTACCAACCATATATCAATACAAAATTTTGTAAGTTGCTTGCATTTTGGGCAAGAACAAAGCCAGTTGATTTTCAGGCTTAAGAGGGCAGTTGTTAAAGTCACGGAGCTGAAAGCTGCAAAATTAATTCCTCACAATTAACTTTTCATGTGAGTTACATTCACCAGATGTTTGAGATAAAAACAACACCTGTTCATTCCATGGTAAGAAAATCAAAGTTCATGATAAAAACAAATAAATAAAAAAATTGTTTTAACCTGACATCATGGGATCCTTGGCACCAACTTCCAAGATTTATGGATGGATGGCTTTTAAAACAAGGAACACATCTATTCATTTTTGGGTGAAAAGGTCAATGGTCAAGGTCATTTGGACGGAAATAAAAACATTTCCACACAAAACAACTTGTTTTCTGTACCATGTTCAACAAACTAAATCTTGTATGTGGCTTTGATTTGAAACAAGGAAGATGCCTGTTGATTTTGGGGTAGTAAAAAGGTCAGAGGAACTCCAAGAAGAAAAATGGCTTCCAACAAAAAATAACTCAACTCCAATACCACAGACCATGACCAGATTTGAAGAATATATTTCATTTGAGACAAAAAAGGCACCTTATGATTTTTGGGATCAAAAATCAAGGTCACTAAGTATAAATTCTTCAGTTAATTTACCTGGACCAAATTTCACAAATGGCTTCTAATTATGACAAGGAAGATGCCTGTTGATCTCGGATTCAAAAAATCAAGTATCTGAAAATATACCAAAGGATTTACATAAAGTACAGTACAGTATATGCCTATCTCTGGTAAATAATACTATTTACCAAAGATAGGCATATACTGTACTATTTGTAGTACTCTTGTGTCCTTTTCCAGTTAGATGTTATCTTTTTACATACTTGTTTCAGATGAGAATGAGGAGCGGTCAATGATAGAGCCTCAGTCACGGGATGACCCAAAGGTCAAAGAACTGATTAAGGTAATGCAGTTAAATACTAATTTTTCCAGACACACCAAGAGACCATGATTTTGTCCAGAAAATAAGTTGTCCAGATAATCAAGGGTAGTTTGTATATTCTGCAGGCTGCACCTTTGGAGCATTTAGCACAGTAAAATTCAAAAGGATGGAAATAAGCCCTTGCAGCATGTTGGTAATATGTCCACAAAATAAGTCATCACTACCATTAGGCAAGTCCACTAAGTCCCATCAAAACATGTTGGTAATATGTCCACAAAATAAGTCATCACTACCATTAGGCTAGTCCACTAAGTCCCTTCAAAACATGCAGTAAGCTTTTCATCAAGCAAAATAGCAGAATATTGAACCTTATGATGCTGAATACTTAACTCTGTTAGTAATGGTACAAATACAGGTACTGTGTGTTTTATAAAGAGACCTCTAGAAACTATTGAATTGATAATAACAGCCTGCACTCTAAGCTGTCAAACATCCTGTGTAGTTGGAATATCATTATGGCCCATAACCCATCTGACATTTCAAATAACTTGTGTAGTGCAGATACACTATGGCCCATCACCTATCTGAGATTTCAATTAGCCTGTGTAGTGCTGATATATTATGGCCCATCACCCATCTGAGATTCCAAATAGAAGATGTACTGAAGATACACTATGGCCCATTACCCATCTGAGATTCAAAATAGAAGATGTAGTGCAGATACACTATGGCCCATAACCCAACTGAGATTCCAAGTAGCCTGTGTAGTGCAGATATACTATGGCCTATCACCCAACCAAAATTCCAAATAGCCAGTGAAGTGCAGATACAGTATGGACCATCACCGAACTAAGATTCCAAATAGCCTGTGTAGCATGGAATGCCACTATGTAGAAGATGTAGTGAAGATATACTATGGCCCATCACCCAACTAAGATTCCAAATATCTTGTGAAGTGGAGAATGCCAATACAGCCGATCACCCAACTGAGATTCCAAATAGCCTTTGTAGTGGGAGATGCCATTATGACCTATCATCTAAGTAAGAATCATCACGCAATGCCATCAACAACTGTCACATTGAGACATCTAGAGACAGAGGATCTGTGTGCATCAGATATGTCTATTGTACCCTCACTCGAGACACTGCTGTAGATGCAGATGAGACTTCAAGATATGATGTTACAGTTGTTTGTTTAAGGAGAGTTTCTATCCTAGATTTCATCAAGTCTTATCAATACAAGCATGGAGTTGATCAGCTTTCTGGCAGGTTGGTCATATAAGCACATGAATATCTGGTTTTTCATTGTACCATGCAGCTGAACATCCAACTGGCCTTTCAGCAGTCCATCCTGGTTATACATACCATGTTGCCCAGTCACCAGTCCAGCCAGTTGATCTGGTGTTGATGAACAGGTACCATATTCCACCAAGGGATGATGGCATTTTTTCCTACCAAGTTGGAGGTCATAGGTTCAATCCCCAGTAGAGTCATACCAAATATTTAAAAAATGGTACCAACAGCTGCCTCGCTTGGCATTCAGCAATAAGAGGCTAGTGTTAGGACTCGTTGGCTAGGCGTCAGGATAATGTGACGGGGTGGGACATCATACTGCAAGCCTATGGCGTGATGCCCAGTGCTAGAGATCGCTATAAACTGCCACACTGCAGACATAGTAACGATATGACTGAAAAATTATTAAAGCTATGTTAAAAAACATAATCACATCACACATCACATCCTTCAAATTGCCCAGAATGTTATATATGGACATGAATGAGGATAGCATCTACAATGTATGCAGGGACAGTGTTGATCAGTTGGCTAACTCCAGTCCCATGATCAAGCAGACAAAATTAGCTTAAATAGGTGATTGAGGAGATTTATCATGCTGACTCTTTTTGCCAGATAAGAACATTGCAACAGATCTATAAGGTTTTTTCACACAATTTCCAAGCTTATGTAGAATATGGTGGCCATGTTATCCATGCTCGAGTTTATGTTCTTAGCCATATTTCGTGTGGCTATAAAAATTCTACAATCAGCTTGCATGGCTTTTGGTTTGCCACAGCTGTTTACAGCTGTATCAGACATGCCAAACAGCAAGCCACACATGAGCTGTCCATACAGCTCTCCTGGACTTCTCTGGCTTTCAGCCACAAACGAAAAATGATTCTACTCAAAGGGAGAGAAGACCAAATGCTACTCAACAGGAGCAGTTTTGACCACAACCTAATTTCCCTTCAGTTATGAGGCAGTATTATAAAGGGATAGGAAGCTGAGTTTCTCTTTGCAAAAACCTCAGCAACAACTGCCAATGCCTTCCAACCCCAACCAGCCACCAAAATTTTATGAATATCTGCAAGACTGTTTCATTTTCAGCAGGCTTAGTTCAATCCTTTTGCACAAAAGAGTTGGGTGATCAAGTTTATTTCAGAAGTTCTTTGGATTTCTTTTTCTTTGATCAAGTCCCTCTTCTCTTTTGTCTTTAACCTTATCTTTTGGAGATTTCAACCAATGCTGAGTAGGCAGAACAGGGTTTTGTTCCAGCTTTTTCTGCTTCCAAAAACCAATGGAGAACCTGAGCTGATGGGAGACTGCAAGAGAACATGGTCAAATCAATATTAAAAATGGAGATGGTATGGTCCATAAGACTTCAGAAAATAGAGATGGCATGGTCCATAAGACTTCATAAAATGGAGATGGCATGATCCATAAAACTTCCAAAAATAGAGATGGCATGGTCCATAAGACTTCAGAAAATGGAGATGGCATGGTCCATAAGACTTCAGAAAATGAAGATGGCATGGTCCATAAGACTTTAGAAAATAGAGATGGCATTGTCCACAAGACTTCATTAAATAGAGATGGCATGGTCCATAAGACTTAATAAAAGAAGGAGTTTGCAATCAGTCTTGATCCGACTGACCTGTACTTCCATATTCATTCAGCTTAAAGTTCAGTTTTTTGTGTTCCAGTGAACAATGTATTAACTTCATGCACTCCATTTGGCCTCAATCTCAGCCTATGGGCATCTCTGAAAATGTTGACTTTGTTATCTCCTTATTCAGGTCAGTTACATCAACAGCTACTGCAGCCTACCTAGACAGCCTTTAAAAATATTGTAAGCTTGATTTTATTGCATTTAACCTTTTTTTCCCTTTTCTCAAAGTTCAAAATCTGATCTCATCTCCTCCCTGCTTTGCGTCCTTCTCTGTATGGAATGTTCTTTACCATTCTCAGTCTTGTTCATCTACCCAGCATTTACATTTTATGGATTTTTGAGTTTTCAGGGTTGATATCTAATAGAGATTTTGCATCTATCCAATTTAGTGTATTGGTGTACTTGATCCCTTTTGATTACCTCATTATGCACCCTCAGAATTTTAGTGTTGCTCATTCCAGCCATGTGGACCATTGAGTCATAATCTGCACTAGAATTTTTTGATACCCAATTTATTGATACCCACCAGGATGAAACGTTTTCCTGTATCAGTGGTTAGACCAACAGTGGCTTATGCCAATTCATACACCCACTTCACCAGTCACTGGCATCTATGGGCCAGACAACAGGGCTTTTTTACATCAACCTTCTGGCTGTACACATTTTATTATGGAATTGTAATCATCATTTCAGACAACTTTTATGATGGTGACCTAGCTCCTCAAACAGGGCTAGACCAGATTACCCAACCTCTACATCCTTGTCTAGTACTTTCAAATGAAAGATTATAGTCCAGATCAGACACATTCTGACCAGGCTCAGTGCCATAGCCAGTTCATTGTCAAGAAGGGGCCAGATCTTAAAGCCAAGTGTTCACTTTATCCATTTGTTCTTTTATCAGATTTACATCTTTTTGGGACATGCAGTGATAGATTTCTTTTTGGCAAGATGGGACAACAAACTACCCATCTTCATCCGAAGGCTTGTTCCATATAACTGGCAGTTAGTTGGAACTAATTGTGAGGCTGCCTTTCCTTCAGTCATTCGGATACCAAGAGTAATCCAGAAAAAGAGGAGCCAGACCTACAAGGTGGTTGCATTAGATGGGATAAACTTAAGTGAACAGTTTACTTGATCTAGCATTACCTTTCTCCATGAAAATTCCAGCTCAAGTAGTCCTGTCACAGGTTTTTCATCCCTGCCCAGACAAGCTACTTCAGCATGTGAAGTTCTTGGTCCTTTGATCATGGAGAAGATGTGGCACATTGTTGGCTGCTAAATCAATGCTTGCAGGGCTTCATAAGACAAAGGGAAGAAACTCTTCATAATTGCAAGCAATAAATTTACATGCAAGTATAATAGTTTGTACAAAATTGTATTTGATTCTCATATTGTGGCACATATATAACATGTATCACAAATTATTAGTGGCAATTTAATAAGTTATAATGCCATAACACTTTATTACATTTAGTTATCATATTGTTGTACATGTGTCACAAAATATAGATGATGATAAAATAAATTAAACACCATTAAAAAATATTCCTGATAATTGTTTCTGTATTTTTAGTGTTTAGAAATAGTCTCCTTTTTTTTGTCAGCAGGAGACATAAATTAATGTGAGCATAACATGGAATCTCACAGTATTCTGTTGAAGATCTTAACCTTGTAAAGTTGTGTACATATTGATTTTAAGTTTTATTTTTTTGGAATTTCAGATGCTGCTGGACTGGATCAATGATGTGTTGGCAGATGAGAGAATTATTGTCAAAGATGTAGAAGAGGATTTATTTGATGGGCAGATCCTGCAGAAACTAATAGGTAACACTTTGCCTTGTATCTCAGGTTTTGTGTTTTTTTCCTGCTGCCATCTTGTGCAGGGTCACTGTATTGATAGTCTGTGATGTCCTCATTAACATCCTCCATACCTGTTTGCTAAAAACGATAACACTAGAGGTTGAATCATCATTGGAGTAAGCCATAGTATCAACTATGTGAAAGTAGCAACAGGGGATCAAAATACAACTGAGCTGTAGGCACAAACTTCATTATAAGCAAATCTTTTATACCCGCTTGTGTTATTTGTATGACAATTTACACAGCAGGCTTTGGCAGTGGTACACTATCTGGTATTGACATTTATGAGATTTGATGTTTCATATTTTATTGCCTTTAAGAACATCTGGTTATATATATATATATATATATATATATATATATATATATATATATATAACCAGATGTTCTTAAAGGCAATAAAATATGATATATATATTTTATATATATATATAAAAGATCAAGTCATTCATTAAAATGTATGACTTGGTTTACACTGCCAAAATATGACCATTTTCAGGTGTGTTGCTTAATTAAATTCTAAACTGTGTTCATGTTGAAGGGTACTGTTTCTATTTATCAAATCATTACAAATTGCTTAGAATTGTATATTCTCTGAATTACTCTCAAAGAATAACAAGATTTTTTTTATATTTTCAGAGAAGTTGGCAAGCATTCGCATAGAAGTTCCAGAGGTGACACAGTCTGAATTAGGACAAAAACAGAAGCTAACTGTTGTTCTTGATGTTATCAATCAAATTCTTAACTTGCCTCACTCCTGGAATGGGCAGAAGTGGAGTGTTGACAGTAAGTTATAGATTACCCTGTGGGCAGACTCCAAGAATGTCCTTTCTCCTTTGAATACATTGCTCAGTCACATTAGCATATATAATATAAGCCAGGTATCTTCCAAATCTAGCTCTGCTAATGGACAAAAATTGGTCTTTTCTGTTATATCATATAGACAAAGGGTATTAACTCTTGCCTGTTATCTCCCTTTGCCAGCACTTTGTGCTACCAGTGCACAAATCGTTCCTTGCATGTACAAAATGTACTTTGTCATTATCATGCAGTGCATGGTCCAAGAATGTATGGACTACAGTTTCGTAAAAGTCAGCAAAAGCATAGCCAGAGAGTAACAATGATGCAATTACCTACAGGTAATTATAATACAGTGGGCAAGTGTACCCCCATTTTTAGGCAGCCCATCTGGCA
This sequence comes from Potamilus streckersoni, assembly GCA_016746295.1. Lineage (NCBI taxonomy): Eukaryota > Metazoa > Mollusca > Bivalvia > Unionida > Unionidae > Potamilus > Potamilus streckersoni. The sequence continues at coordinate 992,125 of JAEAOA010001148.1, read as the reverse complement.
TCAGATCCCCTCAAATGTCTGAACATGGCCTTATGGCCTGTAAGACTTGCACCTGGGGTTTTTAACAGATCCAATAAATCTTTTCTATACTACCATACTCTCGTCCGAAGCCTTCCACAATTGTCCAAACAGTTTAGCTGACCATCTAGCCATCTCTGTCAAGAGATATTACTGAACATTTGTCCATCTCACCAGTCTTACAGCTTCATCTTCCAAAATTATGGAGATCTAAACAATAGATCTGTCCATCCCACCATACTGCAGCTGTATATAATTATCGAGACATTGGTCATAGATTCATCTATGCAGCCCCAACTGGAGGTGACATTATGTCCAGATGCCAGTACATATGGATAGGGAACTCACTTGTTGCTGGACTTTGATATGGTCAACAAATGCCTCCTTGCATTAACTTTTTATCAGACATCTCTGTAGTGGTGACTTGTCTCCTCAAATGGTGACACCAGATCACTGGACCTATGTGCTGGTTTGGCATTTTCTTTGTTGGTGCTGCCAGTTTCAGATCAGACACAAATCAGACACATTCCTGGCAGACTTTTTTTACACAGGCCGGTGTTCTCCCCAAAATGGATCAGGTTATCTGTACAGAATGGTACCTTTATCCAGCAGTTTTTCATCTAATTTGTGCACTTTTGAGGTGTCTGATAATCTACCTTTTAACAAGGAGATATTACCACAAATAACCCACCTTTGTCTCACCAGTTGAAGCTTGGGCATAGGTTGCACTGTCAGTCATCAGCTGGGAGTTGCTATTGGCCTCTGCCTACCCCACCCCATGGCCTTAGTATTAAAAATAGTATAGAGAAAGAGATCAGAATTGCAAGATAATTTTAATATTTTCAGATGGGACATGTCCTGAGTAAACTATTTTATCTATCGATAGACCTCACCAGGAAGATTGTAGCAAAACCATATCTTTTTAAGCAACCATAGTCACTGGCATTCCTCCACTGCAAGAAATATCTTCTACTTCATGCCTGACTCTTGTCAAGACAGCCTTGCAAGAGAAAGAATTTAGACCTTCAGTTGTTGAGATAATCTCAAGAGCAGCAAGGCCCTCCACAGTTAGGATTTATAGGTGATAATGACATGTTTTAAGGAATTATTGTCTAGATATTAACATTATTTGTTTTAGTGTTTTCTCAGGCTCAACGAGAAGAAAAGTTGGCACCAATTACTGTTAAAGGCTACTGCTGCATGCACATCATGGCAGAAGATATATTGGTCTTTGATAAAGATCTGTCGGACCTACTAGCCAATTTAGATTGGAACAGAATACCCTGTTTTTAAAATGGAACCTGTCCTGGATCTTAAGATGGCTTAATACAGCTAAATCTAAACCAATAACCTGAAACCTCACTGAAGTTGTTATCACACAAACCTGTTTGATGATTGCATTAGCTTTGGCATGAAGGGTGAGTGAGTTATAAACTATCTTAAGATCGGATGGTTTGGTGATCCTCGTGATGCAACCAGGCTTTGTAGCCAAGAACTGGTTACAATCAGTTCACAGTCAGAGAGTTCATACTTTCCATTCTTGTCTGCAGAACAAAGTAGAGAACAGTGGCCATGTAAGATTATGTCCACACCTTCAAGCACCACTTGCATACATGCCAACCATTACACTTTTGGCGTAATCATTATGGATTTTTTTCACTAAATTACGCCTTATGCATAAATGTGCTTGGATTACGTTTTTTTATATATATCCTCCTACCAATAAAATTAATAGTTTGTTTTCTCATTTCTATTAACATCCCACTAATCGCACAAAATGCATTCTGAAAAAGATGGCTTCTGAGTAACTATGACATAAAAGTACACTTGTCTGTAGACTAGCAGTGACTTTCCTTATTGTTATGTTCTATTTATAGCAACTGCCCTATTTCCATGAAGACTTCTGTTTCTTTTTATAGAAGCTGTCTAGCTTTAGACAAAACAGACTGGTTTTCAAATTTTTAATATTTGCTCACATATTCTTTGTTAAAAATAATGTTAGGTACAGAACCATTCTGTAGAAATTTGGCTGTAAATGTGTCCTATTTATTTTAGTTGATGTGTACATTAAAGCAAAAATGTTTCTCAAATTTCTCAGATGGATTAGAAAGAGAAAAAAAAGGAAAAAATGACTCAGAGATGAATACATGAAAAACACAATACAGAGCCATTCTAGGGTAGTCACACCCATTGCAGGCTGTGTGGAAAGGATTTTAATAGTGTAAAGCAAAGACGCCTTGTATTAGCTCATTTTGCTAACTCCTATACTAAGGTAACTTTTTTTACAGCAGAACTAAATTGTGGAAACAAATTTTATAAATGCAGGGGCGCTTTTTACCAAGCTGTTAATAAAAATACTGACTAAAACTAGTAGTTTAATACAGCTTTGGTCCTTTGTTCAAACAGATGCTTCCTGACACCAAAATTGCGGAAAATATGCATGTGTTTTGTACATATGTGCATTGAATTTTATTATGTTATATGTGGATTACACTTTTTCTGCTCAGATTACTCCTTTTGTCCACTTGGATTATGCTTTTTCCTTGCCAGGGGTTGGCATGTATGCACTTGAAGCACACAGAGACAAAGTCAGGGCAACCACACAAGACTTTCTCCCCATGATGGCAGGAAAGCAGGATGTCACACAAACCCTGCCTTAAATTGGCTATACTCTGATATCTTAAAAGATCAAAGTTGCCTCCATTCGAGTGATCTCTGCAAGCCTCATGTTTTAATGCTATGTTTTGATCTGAGACATAATATAAGCTGAGACATAATATAAGCTGTTGGCTGGCATGCAGTCAACATTCTTGAGGTTATGTTTTACAGTTTTAGCTTTGCAGAGACAAATTCTGAATTGACTGCTCTCTCTGGTGGCATAAGTGGTTAGAGCATCTGCCTCAGATGCAGGAACCCACAGGTTCAAGCCTTGGCTGAGTTTGACAAAAGGTAAAATGGTACTAGCATCTGCCTTCCTTGGGTCTCAGCATTAAGAGGTTAGTGTTAGGACTGGTCAGCCTTGTGTCAGGATAATGTAACTGATTGAAACATAATGCCTTATGTATGTAGCTTGATGCCTCATTTAGATATTGATGTTAACTGCCACACTTCAGAAATTGTAGCGATATGACTCAAATTGTTAAAGCTATGTTAAAAATCCAAAACACAAACACACCTGCACAAAATGTTAATCAGGTGAGATGACCACCAATTTTAATTAAACCAATACAGACTCTTATCTTTGCTGGATTTGCCAGTGAATTTTGACAGCAAAAAGACAAGAATAATTATCTTCTTAACCTGATAGAGCAGAAATGGATCATATGACCATAGATCGTACTGCTCTAAGCAGGAGAACATGTTATCACTCAGATAGGGAATCCAGTCTTTCCATCCTGGAAGGTACAGGTAGGATGCTCAGCATTCTTTCTAACCTGTTTTGTATTCTCCTAATGTGGCTGGGGATTGTACTCAAAGGAAAAAGCAATTTTTTTTTTTAATAAATTATGTTTCTTGAAAAATACTTACCCAGTCAATAACTTGAAAACCCTCACAACCACCCCGTCATGTGAGCATCCTCAATTGGTAGTTCACTCAGCTTAAGACTTGCAACACCTAGCAGTTGCATGGGCAGATAATTGGCAAGAGTTACATCCTATGTCCTATGTTTATACGAGATGGACGAAAATCAAATTTTCTTTATTGAGTAGATCAGTATTCAGGTTTATATTCCTAATGTTATTGTGGTCAGGTTAGTACTCTCATTGAAACATAATTTTCTATAAAATTTGCATTTTTCCACATTTCAGCTCATGAGGTTAGGTCATTAGTCATAAACATAATATTCATCTGTCCTCTGACATTATGTATGCCATGAAATTGAGGGCAGAGATGACCTACTGTATCTTAGACCTCTCATCCCAAATTGATTATGTTAACCTGGTATGGCCTGTTGCAGCAGTTTAATCAGTTATCAGTGACATAGTCACATGACTTGTTCTGCTCATTTGGTGGGTGGGATGAATTGTTTAAAGTAGACATGTGAAATCATGTCTCTAACCCATGTATATCACAAGATTTGAAGCTGCTTAGAGAATAGAAGATTATTCTTTCTCTAGATTAAGGTGCTGTAACTCCCTTCCCTCTTGTGTATTCTCCTCAGGTTCTATGATCTGGCACCTTATTCAACAAAGAAACCAAATTTGAAGTGAAATATGTTTGATACTTACCTGATAATAATATAGTCTTACCCTCCAATTTACCCACACAGTTGCCTCCTAGTAAATGAGATATGGGTAGAATTTGCAGCAATCTGTTCTATTCAAGGTAAGATCACTCATTATACTACCTATGTGGGCAGACGACTTTTAGTTTCTTTTATTGCTAAAACTAGCTTGGGAGGGTTGAATTAATTTTGTTTATGTTAGATGTCAGCCAGGTGAGCAATCTTAGGTCAACTTGGCCCTCTTGTTTATAGTCCAGCATAATAACTTGTCATGTTTAATCAATGGAATAGGTAAAATCTTTTAACAATTAAAATAACTTGCTTTCATGTTTGATTTTAAGTATATAAGAAAAGTCCATTACAATTGATCTCTTGATTTCACTGTTTGGTATAAAGTGGGCATATTATATCCAAGAAATCATAATGTGAAGGGGTCACAGTACTAAGGGAACATTGTATCATGTATGTTAAAGTTGTATGTTTGTATTTCTTCTTCAACAGGTGTCCACTCTAAGAATCTAGTTGCAATTTTGCATCTCCTAGTTGCTCTGGCTCGACACTTCCGTGCACCAGTTAGGTTGCCTGAGAATGTTTTGGTCTATATTGTAGTAGTACAGGTAGGTTCTCATAATTTCTCAGTTGTAAAACAACATTGGGAGAAAAATAAAAATAAAGTTGAGAACACTTTTTTTTTCCTGTGCAGTTTTCCAACTTTTGGGTTATAATATTTCTGGTGTTACTGAGTTTCTTTCATGCTATCCTTTCTTTCTTTGATTATTTATCTTTGTGTAATTTGCTGTCTATTCTGGCTAGTGAATGTTGAAACATTACACTAATTTTGCTGTCATTACTGTTAATAAGTGTATTGCAAAAACAAGTGTATACATCCCGCATTAAATTTGATTATATGTGTTATAATTATTAGTATACCAGTATCCCTTAAGACGGAATTTTTTTAAATATATCCTTGTTTAACATCATCATTTTTTCCAGTAAATAGGAAATTTAAATCCCAAATTTCAGATTGACACTTAAGAAAAATGCTGTAAAACTGAAGCTGATTTAAAAACTTGGAAATGTATTTTAGTTACTAAATTCCTGGAACAGATTAATTATGGTAAGCAAATACTGTAGTGGTCTGATCTTTGAGACAAAGACACATATGTCCCAATGATGTGGATGCCAACATAGATTAGGACTGCCAGTAGGTTAATCGAAAATCTCCAAATCATAAAAAAGAAACAGCTTTTAATCCAGATACCTGTAAATAAGTAATTTAAGAAAGACTATGTTTATCTAATTATTATCAAATTGGGATTGATGCTATTTATTAGTCTAAATGTTCACTATAATATAGCTTGCTTGTTCTTTAATTAAATATTAGGACTTTATTAACCAGGCATGTGGCCTCACTTCTGATACTTTGCTAACAGAGACTGACAAAGCAGTATTCTAAAAGTCAGATTCGCTCATGACATCCAAAGTGTTAGTGTCTAGTGTCAGGATAATGTTATTGGGTGGGACATCATGCTACGTGTCTGCAGCATGTTGCTCCAGTGCTAGACATCACTATAAACTACCACACTGCAGACATCATCGTGATATGATTGCAGAATTGTTAAAGCTATGTTAAGAAAGCAAATCACACACATGTACACACATAAATATTTCCAAGATGTCACATGATATTGATAATATTTTTTCCCCAAAAATTCTTCCATGGTATGCAGAACTGCCACATCAGTACACACACTTTAGAGGCTATGCTGATTCCATATTCAGTTTGAAATTTTCATTGTTTATAAACTGCGAGAACATGAAAACCATAAGATATTTTTGATTTATAAGAACGTTGTGAAATTCAGTTATTCATGCATTCAAACAGTCACTCTGCAAACATGATGCTTTATGTATTTTATAGAAAAGAGATGGTGTTCTTCAACCAAGGCGAGTTGCTGAAGAGATTACTGGAACAAATGAGTAAGTTGAATAGACTCTTAAAATTTATCTCCATACCTAATGATTAAGCGTCTGTAGGAATTTATTTATGATTCAGTTGAAAAGGATTTGTACACTATGCTTGATGCAGAAAATATCAGTTTGATAATTTTGCAGACAATTATTCGCGCATATGAGTCACAATAGCTATTGTTATTTCTATATGATAACTGATTTCTGCTTTTATAAGCAAGATTTTTCTGCCAGGATCAGTCTTAAACCAAACAGAAAGAAATGGTCAAGTACAATGACAAGAGCATATCATGTTAACTTTGTCTGTCCAACTATGTCATTCATTGATTGGGTTTAGTGAGATGGGCACTGTAGAGGAGCATCTTTGTTTTATAAACACATTTCTTTATCACCTGATCATACTTTATTAGGAGTACATCCACTACCATGTAGATCCAACTCTTTGTAGCTAATAAAAGACACTTTCTATGCTATTTTGGATTGCATTTATAATCTGCTTGTCAACGGAGCAGTCAGATGAGAGTGGACTCCTTTTGCATAGAGGATCTGGTGCCAAATCCAATCAATTTACCAGCCACTATTTTCTGCTCAGACTGGGAAGCACACTTCTCCATGAAACCTTCCAAATACCAAATTCTTTTATGCTATTGCATCATTTGAATGTCTCTTTGGAGTTTCCTTCTACTAGGGAAACATTCTCCAGCCATATTTCTATCTGTTTCTCACTCGGTCTTCATTATAGATAAACATTTCAACCTTCATCTTCAAACTTTGTCATATGATAAGAGTGTCTGTGCCATTTCTAATTGTCTATTGTAGGGTAACCTCTCATGCTTGAGTTCTTAATCTGCTGGCTATAGCATGCAGGATCAGTAAGACATGTGCTAAATTGATATTTACTATCCACATTTCTACTATGATGGTTCTGTTTCACTCATTATGGCCTTGCTTTCATTGCCAAAATCTTGCTCTAGCTTAATAGGAATCAGTCCTTTGTCTTGAAGCTTCCATCTTTCATGGACCATTCACCCAAGGACATGTGCTGGATTCCATAAAGTGGTATCTAAAGCAACCCGAGCTAGTCAAAAGAGGGAGATAACCCTTGTTCTTATCAAAGAAGGAATAGACAATATTTTAGCTTAGGCTTGGTCATTCAGTATTATAGTTATCAGCTTTGTTCATAAAGAACTTATCCAAGACCATTTATAATTCTTGTGCATATTCGCTCAAGAGGTTAAGGCACTCATCACTGGCATATTATTTCTCAGCTGCTTCACATGCATGAGCATACCAGAGCCTGGACTAACTTGTGTAAGGGAATGTAACTCTTTTCTCGTACCTATTTTTTTTAATGTGTTGTTACTGTTTTGGAAGAAGAAACAACTTTTGAAGTAAAATATGTTTCTTTTATTTACAAATCATAAATGCTGGCATACTGTCCCAAACCCTGAAAAGAGCAAGCACATCTCTTCTAGTGGTAACTGAGAAATTGATATTATTTAATACTAATCCATTCTAGGATTCGGCGAATGTGGATGTGTAAGAAAGCTTGCCAGTAGCTTTTCGTGGGTCGTGGTTATTTCCAAACTTTCCAAGTTTCTTCCTCCACCATTAATACTGGCCGCCATGTATAGCCTACCATGTGCTGAAAAATGGCGTTAACCTCACAACAACTAATCCATTAAGGGTAGACCACTCCATGCTGACTTCCAACTTTGCAAGCATTTTAGTACATCTATTGCAATATCAGCCAAAAAGATGCAGCAGATTACATTTGTAGCATGGCAGGGCAAGAATTGTGAGATAGTTGATCTATTTTTAATGTATAATGATCAGGTGAAAATTATTAAAGAAGCCAATTGGTTTCCTGGTTGTGGATCATCACCTGGCACTAAGTATGTTTCCTCATCTGTCATTTATCATTATTTGTCTTTTATGCATTGTCAGTTCAAAATTGCTATTTACAACTTAAGTTCCAACAACAACATCCACAGAATTTGACTGAGCTTTACAGAAGCATCATGTCACTAAGATCTTTCAAATGTGTACAAATGATGCCATTCAGCCACCAAATATGGCTTCCATTGCTAAAATTAGAAAAACCTTTAAACACCTTCTCTGTAACCACTTGACAGAATGGGACCAAATTTGACAGAAAGCATCTTGGAGTGAAGGTCATTCCGATTTGTTAAAATACTGCTAATTTACCATTAAATATAGCCACCATTCTTCGGCAAAACCATTCAATAACATTTTACAGAAATCATCCTGGCTTGAATGGCTTTAAGTTTTGTTAACATGACACCTATGAACCATTAATATGGCTACCATTTCTAAAAATAGATACATCTTTTGAACAAATTAAGAACAAGAAAAGTGGCCATCTTCAAAACCTTGTTATCAATACATCTTCTGAACCAATGATCAGATAAACATGGGGTTCTCACTGACAGGCTTCTTATGGTGTCTTGTTGTTCCTAAATAAAAATGGTATGAATCTGATGTCCAGTATGGCCCATACAGCAGCCATCTTGAAAATCGTTATATTACTCTTGAAAGGAAATTCATATTCACATGGTACTTTCACCATGATTTTTTGTATGACCTATACTCAGTCCATAGAGAACATAGTACCAGTCTGACTACCAATATGGCCTCCACAGTGGCCATCTTGAAGTCATATTGATATGAAGTTTTTGCCAGAAGACTTATTTTGATTTCTAGTAAATGAAACAGTATTGAAATCATTAATGCACAAAATAAATTAGGTAGTATTATCTACATTTGAAATGATCATGAAAATTCATTGAGCTTTAGATGAGGATATCATTCACAATGCTCAGCTGTAATGAATGGTAGATACAAAATATTTGTATAAAGCACTTTTCTATCACTTGTTTTGTGGAAAACATTCATAGTCATGATTTCTATTTTCATTGTTTCAGGGATGTTGGAGGAAGATTTGGTAAGTCATAGTTTTATCCATATATTTTGACCTTTATCCTCATGTATTAATGCAGGTTTCTCTGCTTACCATTTTGAATTTTAATTAATGAAAATTATTTTCATCAAGCATTATAGAAGTTGTGTTAATATTTCTGGGTAATTTTAATTAACTATAAGCATTCTTCCAGAGCATATTTATTGTTCATAAGGTCATTTTTAAATTCTTCCAGCAGTGGCTATAGCACCATTGTTGTCAACAGTGTAATAATTTTGTGTTAACATTTTTTAAATTTACACAACTTCTATATCAGTTGTTGTACAGTATTTAACTTTAGGACAGCATTACATAAATTATATATTAGAACTCGCATCTCAGCCATTCACACCCTTGACACTGCATTTTGTGGAACCCATGTTATTTTCATGATGTAAAGCAAGTGAAAGTTTAAAACTCAAACCTGGATGGTATTTCAGACTTACCAAGCCCATCATTGGTCAAACCTCAAGGAAGTACCTATACTCATTCACATCTGTGTTGAGTTGCCTTTTCAGCACAGTGTTGCGTCATAAGCATATTATAGTTGGACTTTAACATTTTTTGGTCCCCCAAATTATGACTTCTGTGTACCCTCAAAGCAGGCTTTTTCATCATCATGATAGCAAAATAGACAAAATCTGCCCGAAATTCTTGTTTAGTTCATATCAATTACACAAATGCACATTAGTAAGAATTTGCACAAGTTTACTTCAGCATAATTTGGTAATTTGATCCAGTTAATATAATAAAAACTTTGCAACTGATGTATTCAGGGTTCACAGAGTTATCATGTTTCAGTGCAGAGTTCAGGTCTGAAATAGTCTTAAAAGGACTTTATTTGGAAGGAAGAAATTTGCAGAAATACGTCATGTAGCATTTATTTTTTAAAAAAAATATAATTTAGGGAATAGAGTTTTATGAGTAACCACTAATAGATAATGGACTGAAACTAAAGATAGATGAAAGTAGTATTTGATTTGGAAATTCATTAGTGTTGCTCATTTCAGGCAAATATTTGCATGGTTTACTTGAGCACTTGATATTTTGAATGTGGAACTTTATATACCTGCTTGTAAGTCAGGCCAACTGCAAGCAACTTAGATCCAGACATGAAGTCACATAATGCACTGGCTGATCAGGCTGTGATAGACCTAGATTAATAAATCAGCCCCATATCTGTAATGATATTGACTGGCATTTTAGGAGCTGATATTGTCCATTCATTAAAACCTGCTAAAATCGCAAGATAATTTTGTCTTCACACATCTGTGTACATTTTATACAATTACAGGTATTTCTTGTGAGTGTTGAGCTAGCATCAGCAGAAGGGTTCCTTTGGCGACATGTACATAATATTTCAAATCCTATGTTTGGCGACTAGTAAATTCAGATGGCAAGCACAATCCTCTGTGCTGTGGCCATTGAGAATTTTGTGCTAGATATGGCTATTACCAAATACCATAAAGTGTCTAAACTGAATGCAGATGTTTTCTAGTAAGATTTGCATGCAGCAAAATTGCACAGTTTAATAAACAGGTGACATCAGATGCACGTATTGTCCATCAGTATCAACATAGTCATGAGGAATAAGATTATCATTTTTATATAACTACTAGTGCTTCATATATTTTCAAGTATTGTTTTGTCCCTTTTACATTTTCTATAAGCCTGCAGCCATTGGCCCAGATGAGCAGCTTATCCATGTATTTCACTCAATTAAAACAATTAAATACCTCATTTTTGTCTCCCCTATGCATACCACATACACAGTGTTATTTTTTTCACCCAAACAGTTGAAGTCTCGGTGCTTATGCTTGTGTAAATGAATAGCTGATTTGATCAACTGGTCATTTATTGTTGTCTGATGCCACTTACATTATTAATAAATAAAATAAGAAACCAAATGCTAATTATCTAAACAAATATGGTAAACCAGTCTAACTTCAATTGTCACAATTGACAAGGTAGTTGCTTGTATAAAATCAGTTACTCAGACAATATCAAAAAGATGCTAAAAATGTCAGAAAAAAGAGGAAAAAAATCTGCAAAGTCTGAAAGTTATTGAAAAATTCAAAGATTCTTAGCTTTATTAGCCAAGCGATGGTCCATCAGTAGTGAGAAGTATTTTCTCATATATAATGGATAAATTTGTTGAATCAAACTCTTTTAAGTCATCCAGAAAACATGATGGAAACAAGGTATCACCATAAAAAACATGATTTGTGGAGACAAGTCATTACCATTCATGGAAGTAATTGATATAAATGATAAAGAGAAAAGGATGATGTGTGTGCATCATACCAAATACTTAGTGAAAATGTTTCATCTGATCAAGGTATGCCAAGTGTAGAGAGTTCCTTGGCAGAATGAGTCTCCAAAAATAATCAAGTGCACAGAAAATGATTTTGCCTGAGAACATAAACAAAAATCATTGAGGAATTTACATTTTAAATGAACATCATTTAAAATCAAAATATACCTGATCAGTTTGGTAAAAGTCTAATTTGACTTGGTTAAGTTTAATTTTATAAATGAAATACCAAAAAGTTATTTGCCCCCATATTTGGAGCAATTTTCACTTCCATTGGAATCCTAGGTGCAGCATTGAAAAAAAAAAATACTAAAACTTTTTGTGTCCAAGTCTTTGATTCCAATCACAGTTTAATTGAATACCTAAGTCTGGAATGCCAGTTATAAAACCATGCATCCAGCAAGTGTTATAAAATAGTTTAGTTGTAATTGCTTCTTATAGATCTATTTCATATAATGTAGAACTTTAGAAAGTTTTGGAGGATAAATGCATGGTTATGGATTTTGGTAGTTTGAGTTTTTAGGTCACAAACATGAGAATGTTAAACAAGACATTTGAGAAATGCAGACCAGTGAAGTGTTTTATGCTGGAGTTTTAAAAAACTAATGTGTTTTATGCTCGAGTTTTCAACGTATTATACTGCACACACACACATTTATATAAGAGGTGGGCAAATAGGACAAAGTGATGTAGTGAAGTCAAAATTAAATATGTTCAAAACAATCACTCATTTTATTAAATCTTTGAGCAAGATAGAGTGGAAGCAAAAGAAAGACTAATTTGAACTTTTAAAAATATTCAAGTATGATTCAGAGAAATTGTTACATGTCTTTGTTTTTGCAAATGACATTAGCATCAAAAATAGTTTAATATCGAAAACAGGTAACAGACATCAAAGTGTAAAACCAATCTTTATACTTTAATACAACAAAATGTGAAATAAAATTGTTTACCTACTGGAAATCAGTTTGTAAACTCCCACATAGTAATAATTTACATGTATATACAATTGGATTATGATTGCATTTTTTCAAGTTTGTGATTTTCAGCAGGACCTTTACAGATTAAACATAACTGTAGATTACAATGTAATTGTAAATTAATTGCAGACATAAATATCCATTAACTTGATGTAAAAGTTTCATAAGAATGCATGGGTTTCTTAACAGAAAAAGGCTGTTGCATTGTTTTCTCAAGGCTACTCATTCCCCATAAATTTAATGAGACCTCCCACTTAAACATGACTATGAAAGCATGTAGAGTCAGTTTGACTTAAGTGTAGCAAAACCTTTAATACCAATTAATATTAAGAAAGCTCAATCCAGTTAACATGTAAGTGCTTAACATTTAGATCAACTGTCTTAAGCAAATATTCACAGTATTTCACACTTAAGTGTGTGTGTGTGTGTGTGTGTATATATATATATATATATATATATATATATATATATATATATATATATATATATATATATATATATATATATATATAAAGAGAGACAGACAGACAGACAGACAAGTGCTCAAGATAATGTTTGAATCAGAAGAGTACAGTACTTCTGAATGTTTGATGAATGCCTCTACACATTACAATGAAAACTTTTTGCCATGTGGCACTTGTTTGTGTGTGCCTACAAAAGTTATACCTGAGTAACAAAATTAATTACTTTGTGAGCTAGAACAAATAAAAAAACATTACAAACATGGAAATTAATCATTGATAAATAAATTTGATTAGATCCCATTTTTGTCTCTCTGAAGTTAATTTCCTCTTACTTTTTTGGCAACAACAATAAAACCCACTGTGATTCATTGCTTTCAGATAGGGTCAGATAGTTTTCAAAATGACAAAAATGTAATTTGCTGAGACAGGTCAACTCAGTCATACTTCTTTCTCAAGTTGGTTATATTTATATGTTCAGTCTATGGAAGTGAGGCAAATTTACAAAAAGATAGTGGGAGGGTGAGCATGTTGTGCCAAAGAGTGAGCTTAATCTTGTAAACTTTAATTGGGTCAAGTGTTACTATATAATAAAAAGAAATTTTTCTTTTTTCTTGTAATGCTAGATATATTTCATTGCATGGTACCAAAAATCTGTAATTTTAATGAGTGGAAAAGCCCTGAAATAATGTACAAAATGTATCCAGTATTGATGTAAGAAAAGAAAATATCCTCCTATGTTAGATAATTTGTGCACATATTGCTGTTTCCTCTGAGATTAAAACTGTTATTAAATGGTAGTTGACAGTGGGAATAATGTTGCCAAATAAAAGATATTGTGTAGGCCAGCAACCCTGTGCTGAAGAAGCAGAATTTGAATTTTTCAGTAGGAGACTGGCTCTGATGTCACCTGTCAGCAGGGTGATATCAGAAGCCTGGATGTCTTTGTAGTGTGTTCTACTGATTACTTCTAACAAACTGCACAGACTCAGATCTGCCAGTGCAATTTGCAATATCAGATCTGGGTCTGTGCAGTTTGCTGTTGGACACAGCTTGTGAGTGAGTACAAATGGTAGCTCCTGAGGAGTGTTCATTACCAGGAACAAGAGTCCTCACAAAACCTTGAAGATTACAGGCCCAAATAGACACAGGCTTGCCATGGTTGTAATTTTATAATGATCATGTAAATAATAACTATTGTTTATATGGCTTGTGAAATATCATTTATAATTGCTTTGTATTCCCATCATCTTAGGTACTAATGCTATATTAAGGTAGTGAATACAATTTCTGGAAATGCATTAAAATAGTTCACAGCAAGTAACTGTTATTTATATGAATCCATTCATTATTATCACTGTTAGAAATAGGTGAATTGGATGTTGTGCCAGGTAATGTATATTTCCAGTGACTGAATGCCATAATCCTTTTGTCATCTCTATGCTTTAGAATGAAACCTTACATCTTACAAAACAAAAAGAATTATTTAGAATGGTTTACTTTCTTTCAGCAAATAATCTGATCTTTAAAAAAACTTTAAGACAAAATAATATTATTTCTTATTATCTAAAAAAATCTTCCTATTAGTCTTCATTGTGAAAGTTGAAAGTTTTCTTCCCTTAATTAGAGACTTTAAGTCTTTGTATAATTTCTGACATCTCCAGACTTGTTTGAAACTATTCACTGTGCCAATGCAATAAACAAATCTATAATTTCTGTGTACCTAACAATGTTTGGAATGTTTTTATTGCTTATTTAATTGGATTGGTCTCTACAGCATTATATGGATTCCAGCTGATAAGTGAAACTTATGTTGTCTATTCTCTAACCATTATCTATTTTTCTAAGAAATATCTGCTGACATTTTACATGATTGTTTGTATATTATGTTTAAAGAAATTATCTTTACTTTTATTTATTTTTAAGATTTTTTGAGAATGCAAGCTTTTGTAAAAGTTACATTTTTCTTCATTGTTCCTCAAAATATTTCATATCGTTCATTGAATATCCAAGAACTATACTCAATTTATAAATATTTTGTTCACTGTAATTTAAAGTTTCATAAAGTACTCAGATTTTTTTAATTATGTGTGATGGCTCATTTAGTATCATATAGGAAATTGATGAATTACCAGAACAGCGAAAAACCAACATGAAATTTCTTTTGAAAATGTTAAAATTTAATCAGATACATTTTTTGGTTTTCAAGGAAAATTGCATCCAATTTAGATCAAAAGTAATGAAACTGTTCAGAATTGACTTGATAGGTGTTATATACTAGAAACTGTCATGGTGTCTAACACAACACTGTTTAGCACAACATGTAACAGTTCCTGACAAGACTGACTTACTTCCCTTTGGAATTTGGAATTGATAACTAATAACTGACAACTGGTGGTCAGTTACCTGTCCATTTTGGGCATTTTGCATAACAATTAACCAATAAATATCAGTAAAAATGGTATAACATCACTGCTACACAACCAGCTTCCAGGTGTTACTCATTGGTAGAGAGTAATTATACACCCTGTGGAGAATAATGTAAATCTAGCATTATGTTTGAAGCTTGTGAAACAAATATTTGCCATTAAAGAATAAAGCAAGGGAAACCATGGAAGCTCAACAAAATGTTAATGGAGCAAACTAATTTGATGACAAAATGAACAATAGATGAATTGCAAACATGAGATCAAAATATTTTGTTTTTCATCTACAATTGTGGAGTCAGTCATTATTTTGCAAGTCATTTAGTTAGAAGATGATCTATGCTGTATATATTCACAATGTTGATACCATAATTATATATTCATCCAGTGTTTGAATGCACTAGCATTTCTCTCCCTATTATATAGAATGCTGTATCCATAATCTGCATGTACTCACTCATTTAATTTTGCATGCCATCAGTATTAATTTGAAAATTTGAGTTGTTTATTTTAGTGTATATAATTGCAGATGGAGTGATTATTCAGGTTTAATAGTTTCTTTTTAAGGATTCTGTGAATCTATTCAACCACTGGCATCCAGTTTCAGCCTGCCACATATTGTGGCTCTATATTTAACTTGATTTTTGTTAGTGTGTTTACTTTATGGGCAAATAAAAGAAAAGCGTTATTTGGTGCTAAATTTAAGCACCATTTATACTTGCTTATAAGTCAATTCAAACTGCAAACAACAAAGATCCTGATCTACAATAGCATAATGCACCTGCAGATCAGGGTCTGTGCAGTTTGTTCTACTGACTACTATTAACAAACTGAACAGACCCAGATTTACTGGTATATTATGCAATGGCAGATCTGGGTCTGTGCAGTTTGCATTTGGACTTTGACTTATAAGTGAGCATACATGATACACTGTCTTTACACTATACTTTGGGAGGGGGATACAGGATTTACCTAGATTGTTTATTTTATTAAAACTCAGCAACTGCAATCAACATATTGTTCACCAGTTGTTCCTTTGGGTAAGCTTTTATATAAATTGTGAAATCATTGTCACATTTCTGATAACAACCATTCATGGTGAAAATATTTGAAATCATACTTCATCTTCAGCTGACGATAGTTATAATGTAAGTAACAAAGTTGATTTTTTATTTGATATAAATATACAATTTATTTAGTTTTGATTGAAAATTACTACTTCATTTTTAATTTAAATATATGATACAATCTTGCTTGCTAGATCATGCAGAGTTGTCAGCATCATATAATCTGGATCATTATGAGAGCAAAGCAGTGGGTCATGATCTGATGCTGACAATAAAACATCATCTAGCACTCATAATAATTATACTTATTTGTGTATCTATCAATTTTTAGATAATTTAATAAAATCACTATACTGAGCTGAAGAAATTAAATGATAAACAAAATCACATATTGATCAATTAAAATGTGCATAAATATTGAAATTTATGAAGTGTATAAAATAACAGTCTCTCATTTTCATTACAATCCCTGTTTGTAAGATGAATTCTTAGATGCATGGGGCAGCAGACCCATGTTATTTGCAAATATTATGCAGTTTTAAAATTTTGCATTACAAGACTGATTTCAACAGCTAAATATATCTTTCTTGAAAAACAAAATCCATTAATTAAAACTTGTTTTGCATCATAATGGACAAAAAGTACAGTCATATTAAAACTGTGTGTATTATTTGATATTGATTTGTCATTTGAAAACAAGAATTGAAAGATTAATTGATAGTAATCCATACATAAGGTACAATCAAGTAAGAACTAAAAAGGGTTTTGATTCTTATAATACTCATCAACCATTCATTTAAGTTATAATCTCTTAGTTTGAAGTAGTACTTAGATTTCATTCAGTCTGAAATCAAAGAGTAAATTAGTGGAGTCAGCATTGAGTACAATTTTGATTTATTTGAATGGGAACTAACTGAAAATAAAGGTTTAGATAATGTAAATTACATATTGATTATAGGCAACAGTGTTTTTACATTATTAAGTAATGATAACAATTTGTATAATAACTGACACATGTATATATATATTTCAGAGAGAGATGCATTTGACACACTGTTTGACCATGCCCCAGACAAGTTAAACCTGGTGAAGAAGGTATATTTGTTGCTGTATTGTTATACCCTATTTGACATAACATCTATACTATACACTTAACCCTTTACCTCATACAAGTGCCTTTTGGCACTCTACCACATTCACATACAGGTGCCTTTTGGCACTTTACCTGATTCGTATACAATCGCCTTTTGGCAATTCTGTGAACAGCAGCCATTTTTAGCAGGTTTTTGTAGCGCCACCTTCAGGGAAAACCCCTTATAAGATGCTACATTCTTTGGTAAGAATAACCATTGTGTCAGATCATGTGGTCACTGTTTGTGCTCTGGAAAAAACCTGCTATTTAAAAATGTATGTTGTAACTGTGTCGTATTCTCCATTCGACAAAATGGCAGTCGCTGATAATCGTTCAGTACATGCTCGAGTGGAATCACTACTATGAAAGCTTCAATAACTTAGGTAAAGGATCTGATACTGATGTAGAAAGGCATTAGTTTTTATAAATTATTAGATTCAGCTGATTTAGTGATGTAGACACAGGCAAAGAACTTTTAAATTTTGAGTATGAGAAATTGCCACTACGGTTGATCACGCAGCTTCACTGACTTGATAGTGAACCGAGTTCTCTCAAAATTTTTAAGCACATACAAAATTCTGTTTTGAAAAAAAAATATACAGCTATAATGACCCTATTTTACTCTTAAATCTTTCCATGCATAATATAATTGTAGCAATAACGTAAAATGGGTAAAATTGCTGTTAAAAGTAACATAATGCTTAACACACCTATGTGCAGCGCACTGTGCTATACTGGGTAACTTTGCTACATGCGTATCAAAGGGCTAAAAAGCCATACACTCTATGAGGGAAAAGGTTAAAACAGTATAATTTTGTCAGTTTTGTAAACTCAATACTCAATGTAAACAAAATGTACATCACATTTTTGTGCAAACTAGAAGAGTTAGCTCCCTTAATGTAGGGAACTATTCACTCTGGAGGTCCATTCTCTCACCAAATAAACTTGTTCCCAAGAATACATATATAAGATCTATTTTTTGAGAAAAATTGATCCCACAAAAGATATAAGGTATCAGTGCATCAGCTGAAATTCTTGTGAGGAGATTTCTGCTGAAGACCTTTTTAATGAGGAACAGCCAGCAAAAATGTAATCTCTCCAATTATTGCAGTTCCCAGAGTTGCCTTAAGTAACATCTTAGGTGTCTGTTGATTTTGTATTAATATCCTGCTTAACTGCTTTTGTTGTTCTTCAGTGAAGGGTCTCTTAATCTTTCATATTCTATTTTTCACTTCCTTCTCTTTGGGTTTTCTTTCTTTTGGGGGTGGGGGCTTGGCATCCAGCATGGATTTCATTGTATGTTTTCTTTCTTCAAGTACCCTCCAGGTGGACCTGGATACCCAAACTTCATTTTGTGATTTATGTTAACCAAGGATAGTTTCTCCTGCTTCATGCATTGCTTTGTGCCATTTGAGTCACCTTTTCTCATTCAATATGATGTACTTGGTTGGTTAATCTTATAACATCAAACCAATTTTGTCTTTTCTACCAAAGTTTGGTTCCCCTAAACTTCAGACAAAGCACAGCTACTTCAGAGATTGTGTTTGCTTCCCACATCAGCATGTTTATTTCTTCACACTTTATGCAACAAATGTCTCCACTTGCCATTATTTTTAGAATGTGATATATCTTGCTTTCTGCCAATTTTGTCACACCAAAAACCTGAATTTGTCTTCTGTAACAAGCAGAACATCATGTTTCACTGCTGCTTTGATTATTGTATATAGGCATTCATATTATTTGTCCATGGTTCCATCATGTACAACTTTATTTAGTGCCGATGACAAGTCACAGTTTGGCAAATCTGGCACTAAGTCTTGTACAGCAGTTTTGACTGATGGGTTTCTGCACCTGGAGTGTCTTGCTTTGAATTTTTTGTTTACAAATAAAGCCATCTCCTCATGACATTGGTGGTCTTTCCAGCCTTACAAGTGAATGGTGTTCCTAGTGTCTAATGATAGGTGCTTACTTATTAAAGCAAGTGGGAATATTAATGTCTATGTGCTATTTACCATCAAGAACAACATCTTTTTTCTGTCTTAATACCTGTAGCTTATATTTTATTTATTTTCAGTCTTAAGCACTGTGTATCAATACAGTTTCTTTATATATTCTAACAGCATGTGTATTTGAATCCTTATCATCACTCTGGTGGCAAGTGGTTAGAGCATCTGCAGCTAATGTGTGAGGTCACAGGTTCAAATCCCGACTGAGTCATACCAAAGACTTATAAAAATGGTACTTGCATCTGCCTTGCCTGATGTTCAGCATTAAGAAGTTAGTGTTAGGACTGGTCGGCCTGGTGTCAGGATAATGTGACTGAGTTGAACATCATGCCATATGTCCACAACATGATGCCCCAGTGCTAGACATCACTATAAACTTTCACACTGCATACATTATAGCGATATGACTGAGGTTTTTTAAAGCTATGTTAAAAATCCAAAATACAAACACATGCACACAGAAATCATATTATATTGATTTAATGCATAAAATGTTTACACTGTGAAATAAAGTTTTATTTATAACGTCTTCACAAAGTCATTTAAGTTTGGGTTTATTTGGTTTTGGGGTCAGGTCTCTTACATCTTTTCAGGGAGAACAGGTTAGGTGCTGACCAAAACAATTTGCCAGATAGCAATATGTGGATGACAAAAGTCATGATTTTTCTTTGTGCTGCCTTAAAACACATAAAGCTTGCTTTGCTTTGACACCACAATAATTGGCTTTTGATATTTATTTGTCATTGCTGCACTGTTCACTAACATTCATTTGCATACAGATTGATCATTGTCAAATGCTAATATTAAAATTTTGCAGACACTGGTGACATTTGTGAACAAGCAACTGCTGAAAGTTAACCTGGAAGTGACAGATATTGATACACAGGTAAATCCAAAAAGCTTACATAGAGTAGATATGTTTTAACACAGTAAAATACACCTGGAAAATGTCATTGTTGAATAAAAACAGTAGTAATTCTTTGTTAATACATACATAATTTGGCAGAAATATATGAATCATTGAATGATAGTATTGTTGGTATGGATTGTTATTATCTTGTCAATTCAAAAATGTCATGAATTTATTGCTAACACATATTGCTGAGTTAGTTTCGCTTCAGTAAATATTCTCCCGATTTTGTGTAGTTTACATTGATGCTTGTTAATCTTAGTTATAAAAAAAAGAAATTAAACAAACCACAGATATAGTTTTTTTATATCTCTGAACAAGTTTATATCTTTATACAATTAATGAGGTCTAAATTACTTGTGCATTACCACCAAAGTTTTTATCCCTTTGATCTACCCAATTGGATGGACAACAACCAAAAATGTTATAAATATGTTTCACTGTCAGTCATTAACACTTGGTAAAGTTTGCTAATTTTTGCCCAGATTGCAAAGCAGTTTGTGTTAGGGAACAAGGATGTCATTCAAAGGGGGCCGAGTGGTCTAAAGTGCTTACCATTACAGATCATTGCCATCTCACCTGTGTGGGTTCGAGTCCCTGGTTCAGCCAGTAGCTTCTCATGGGTCAGTGGTTCTTTCGGGGGTTTTCCCATGTTCTTCGTCCACCATTTATACTGGCCACCATGTGTAGTCTATCTTGTGCTGAAAAATGTTATAAACCCTACCAGAGGTATATGTGTTGAATTGTCTGGCATGAATACAGAGAATTGGGTTTGTGTTTAGATCATTTTCTCAGACACTATTGCTCATAGAGTCACAACAGTATTTAGATGTATCATGCAGAGTACACCACTTTGAGTGAAACTACAGTTACTGTGATGTTATTGAGGGTCCACTGAACTATGGCAAGCTTAGCATTAGCTCATTGTCTTAGATAATATTGCCTTAGGAGTCACATAACTTGGTATGTAAGCACATTATGAGGAGTATGTACTACAAACATCATTGAAAATTTGGTAACTGTGACCTGTATTTCATGGTTGGCATTTACAATTATCTTTATATTTATAAACCAGGAGATGAACCTGATACATGTAGAATTGTAATTTTCCAGTCTTCCGTTTTGTTCACACTGTATCAATTACTGCAGTAGTAACAAAGTACAAAGTAGGAATTATATGCTTTTGCCTTTAAATACACATGTAGATGGTAGGTCAGCTTAATGAAATTGCAGGTCAATGAAGCATTTGTCTGTTAATTGCATTAATCAATTGTTTTTCAGCTATTATCCATCAGATTGATTTTCTTTGGATGGACTGTATCACAGTGTCCTGTGCACTTCTTAGCAAGTGCAGGGATAATAAAATTAGCCTTGGCACTTGACATTGGAAGTCAAGATGAATCTCACTTTTCTATGTGATATTTTATGTTTTCAGTTTCATGATGGTGTATACCTGGTGATTCTGATGGGACTTCTGGAAGGTTACTTTGTCCCACTATATGACTACCACTTGACCCCAACTACATTTGAACAGAAGGTTAGTGCCATTAATAATTGGATGTCAGGAACAAAGCTTGCCAAGGTTTAAGCATGATTATTAGGAATTTTACTTGCCCAGAGCATAAATATCTTAAAGTTGCAAAATTTCAGCAGTATCACACTGCCTTCATTAGAAAATACTGTTGATCAGATGATTAATATAGTGGTCACTTGATACGAGAAGATAAGTATGGATGGGCGGTTATTCAGGCCTCTCATCTATCTTGTTGTATTTCAGTTGCCTCCTTCACCTTTTCTGTGTGTTGTTCTCAAATATGATGTCCTTGGTCTGATTGGAAAGGATAGAATGTCCATTTTTGCTACAATTTTCACACATTATAAAAGACTCGCTACTGATGTTTTTCTTAATCCTTGTTTTTAACACTCCACCTGTTTTACCAGTCTAATCATTATCACAAATCACTACATTTGATGTGATAAGCTCGCATGACATGACCATAATAAGTTGCATGTCATTGATAAAGGCAGTGTGATATTGCCAACAATTTTGAACTCTGAAATACTTATGCTCTGAGTAATGGAGAATTCTGATAATCATGAATTATCCAGAGCAAGGTAGCAACCATTCCAGTTGTAAAGTTTAAGCAGTTTTAAATTTTATAATTGGGTAAATGGTTTTATTCTAATGAATTGCACGGTGCCTAACCCTGCTCTTTGTAAGAACAAAAGCTGTCTTTAATGAGGGATGACATTTTTCAGCCCATCTAAACAGATAACTAAACTTAATGTTTGGCACGTGAATTTGCATGCGATTAGTCAAGATTTCACATCAGGAAATTCAAATTTTGAGATCATTTTAATTGATCTATCTTGCTAGGCTTGTAGATCAGAATTAGAATTCTTGCCTCTGTTCAAGCAATTTCTTTTATGGCTAAGAGCTGATGGTCTACATTATGATGGTGTCAGTTACAAACCTAGAAATCCAAATCTTGATGCAATAATTCCTGACTTCATCTGAATTGATTAATATGCCAACTTTAGATGCCACAAAAAAGTATGAGCTTTGTCTGTCCATGCAGACTGACTTGGAAAGCATTGCTGCCGTGCAAAATTGAGATCAAGATCACGTGGATAGAAAATTTGTGCTAAGGTTATGTTGTAAAACATTTCATTTTGCTTATATTTCTTCTCATCATACATGAATAACTGTGAAGCTTGGACAATTCTTTCTGCAACAAGCCTGTTTTATCCTTTTACCATGAATGAAGACTTCATAGTCATATAAAAATCTACATTTTGGTTTTGTTTGGGTTTTTTTTTTCATTTGCTTATATCTTCTAATGACATTAGTGGATTTTCTTCACTCATTATGAACCTAGGAATAATCATTCTGTGACATGCTCCCACATCCTTTTGATCTAGGGGTCAAGGTCATGTTTTATAGCAGTGCTTTGATTATAGGCTTGACATGGAGGCAATGGCCTTTTTGTATTATTCAGTCTCCGTGAACCATTTTTCTTTGTTAGATACTGAATATGTTGTTATTCAGTCTCCGTAAAACTTTTTTCTTTGTTGGATACTGAATATTTTGTTATTCAGTCTCTGTAAATCTTTTTTCTATGTTAGATACTGAATATGTTGAGCAGAATATAGTTTTCTCATACATTTAAGAAATACTAAGAAGCTCAGAAATAAATTATGCATATCTGGTATTTTCGCAAACATGAACTGTAATGAGTTTGTCAAAAAGAAATCTCTTCAGTTTTAGCAAATTATATTTTGGTAGTTAGAAATATTGTTAGATTATACCATAGGTTCTAAATTTGTAAAGGTTCTATTTTTGCAATCTCATTGTGAAACTTCAAAACTACTAGAATTTATGCACAGATAAAAATACTGATTTTACACTAATATGCTGTTAGTGTTGTTATGTTCTTTGCATTCTGTACATTGCCCTGTTACAGTCTGGCATTAAAAAAAGGGTTTATCTGTATCACCTGAATTTAAATGAAAAGTAACCAGTTTTATTTGTTCATCAATTCTGGTTACTTTTAAGTGCCTCTGGTGTACTCTTGCAGATCTGTTGAAATAATTTGCAAGCTCTTAATAACCTTTAACAAATCTAAGTCTTGAGCATGATTTGACTGCTTAGCAGTCTATGGTTAAAATTTTGGAGCTAGTATATTCTTTGTTTCCATTGATGAATTAGGCATTCTCATGGAGTATTAACATGGGGCAGATATGTGTCCAGGGATCTGGAGGTCAAATGATTAAAAGTCATTTTACAGCAATTAATGACAGTTTTATGTGATGTGATGTGATTGTGATTTTTTAACATAGCTTTAACAATTTTTCAGTCATATCACTATGATGCCTGCAGTTTGGCAGTTTATTGTGATGTCTAGCACTGGGGCATCATGCCACAGACATGTAGCATGATGTCCCACCCAGTCACATTATCCTGACACCAGGCCAACCAGTCCTAAAACTAACCTCTTAATGCTAAGCACCAAGCGAAGCAGCTGTTAGTACCATTTTTGTAAGTCTTTGGTATGACTCGACCAGGGATCAAACCCACGACTTCCCGCATCTAAGTCAGAAACTCTAACCACTGGGCCACTGGAGAGGTTGTAATGACAGTTTTAAAAATTTTGGGGCAAACATATGTCCATAAATGGAGGTCCAGGTTTGTATCAGTTTGTGCATAGAGCATGCTTTGGGATGAAGGACTAAAAGGTCAAATATCAGGTTCACAATAATCATTGGGATAAGGAAGGAGGAATTGATTTCTGTTTTTAGAACTTGTTGTCTGTTTTTTTGCACACATATTAAGCAGGGGATGAAATATCTATAACTGTGAAGTGGGCAAAAAATCAAGGTCAAGGTAAGGCCCTAGTGACTTTGCAAGTGAATTAGAATATTTAGTTTTTTGTTGAAAGAATAATGGATATTTTCAGCAAAGTTGGATACAGTAGTCTCTATCTATAAAACACCTCATTATACTGTTGCTGTCTTTCAGCATGGACATTGTTCAATTAAACTTTAAACTTTGTCACTGCTAGTTGAATAGTTAATTCTGTCACTTTTCTTTTTGTTTTCAGCTAAAGGCAAACCAGTTATGAATTGATCTTGTGTCATTAAATACCTTTGTGTTTTATGTACTATTATGACACAGCTATTGTGGAAATTCCTTAAGGTGTTAGCAGAGGTCTTGATAAGCATTTGATTTACTCTATATTGTAATCCCTGGTTTCAAATTAACTGGTCAAGGAAGAATTTGTTAAGTGCCACCAACCCATGGAAAACTGCTAGTAAGCTTTCTCACACACCGACAATGATGGATTCTGAGATTCAGACCCATGCGGACAGAGCTGAGATGGTAGTGATCGGTAAAAGCAACTGTTTTAGACCACCAATTAGTAACGGAGGTTTAGAATAAAAAAAAACAACATTGTCCAAGACCAATACCATTGTCCTTTTTCAAAAAGGTGGAATATCTTCCTTCTTTTCACCAGTGTCTTGAGTACTCTGAATATCAGTTTAGGCATATTTGGACTTTTTTGCTCTCTGTCCCATTTTTTTCCACTTTGTATTTTTTTCCTTCTAATCCCTACTTTATTTTTGTGTATCTGTGTTAATTTTCATTGATTTTGAGGCTTTGAATACATAGTTAGCAAGGCAGTGCTTGTTTTTCAACCCATTTACAATTAATGGTATCAGGGTAAGTATTTTCTACCCTTTTTCTTCTCTTATATAGTTCTGGTTTACTAGGTATATTAGAAAATGTTGAAGGCAGCATACATACTCACACCATCTGGTCTGTCACCTCTATGCTATGGCCCATAATTTCAGCCAATAGCTACAGGGACCATCCAATCACATTTACCCTTTTTTAAAGAGACTGCTAGAAGCTATGGCTACGATTTTAAGACATGTTTTCATTGTCTATGGAACTCCTTGCAAAGCTGCTTCACCTTAGGAGAGATGCAGCTTTGGAGACATCAAATGTTTTGCTTGATTACAGCAAAAGCTTTTTACAGTCTGCCCTTCAGTAGGCAAAAATGCTATATTAAAGGCTAATGACTTTAGCAATCTCTCAGGATTTAAAGGATCATCATCACTGGTCCCAGACCACACTTCTCCGCCTTGCTAATCTTGTGAAGAAACATCCTCATTCTAGAAGGTATATGATCCCTGTCCTAAGTGGTTTAAAAAGGGAAACTATCAGAATTGAACTCAGCCCCGGTTTAAAACTCATTTCAGCTGTTATTCTCACAATGAGGTGGCAGAACTGACCAGGGTAGGAAATCTACAGACCCCTCTACTTCCTGTAAGGAAGGAGGAAGTCACCTTACAAAGTTAATCTCTTGGTCATACCACTAGGAACATGAATGAGTCATTTCCACAACAAGGGAGAATTATCAGCTTCACTCCCTGTACCCTGCACGTCTTTCAGTGATCCCTGTCAGTTCCACTACTCACAATTGGTATCTCAAGGAACAAATGGACTCACTTCTAATATGGGCTTAAAGACGATGAAGAACATAAGCAGTCCTGTATTTTTTATTCACAAATTTTCTTTGTTGCAAAGAGATAGATAAAGTTTAAAATCATCATCAATCTTTCCCCTTTGAACAATTTTTGTTTTTTGTTGGTTCAGAATGGATACAACTGCCTTAGTCAAAAATGCTGTCAGGCTTAAAAAATGGGTCTTCATATATCTCTTGGATGCACATGTTCACAATCCCATCTTCTCATAAAATTTCTATGGTTTTGTCAGAGACAGTAGATCTTTAAATTTTAGGCACATCCCTTTGGCCTAGCTACTGCTCCCAGAGCCTACATCAGGGTGATTGGTATAATAGTAACTCATTTAAGGTCTTTAGTTGTTCCCATCATTCACCACTTCATCTATTTTATGGACGTCCACAGACCTGCCATTTTGCAAAATCTTTCTCTCATTTGGGAGATGGTATCTTAACTAGACATAATTCCCAGTCAGGAGCAGCTTGATCTTGGGATGAATTTTCTTACCTGTCACAGAACAGTCCATGTTCCTCCTGACATAATCTCACAAATACTTGCTCTTTTAGGAAGACTAGATGAGGAGACATTCTTGTCTACTCGTCTCAGACCAACTCACTTAAAAATTCTGAACATGGCAGTGAATTTAGTTTCCCCAGAAAAGGCTTCACATGTGGTGTCTCCAGTTCTTACTTCTGGTAAAAGGGAGACCTCACAATGACCACCTCTTCAACTGTATTAGAATCCAAGTTTCATCATCATTTGAGTTGGTGGAAATGTTAGGACAAGTTTCTGACTGGGAATTCTGATTTATGCTCAGGAACCTCACTTCTTCCTTATACACTGACCCCTTAGACTGAGGCTGGGGGACTCTAGAGCATAAAGAAGCAGTGGGAAGAAGCTTCCCTCCAGATCAACAATTAAGAAATACAGCTTTTTTCTACTACTTCCCAGGTATCTTGATCCCATAAGGCAAAAAAAATGTGTTTCCAGTCGGCTGACCATCCCTGTTTTTCACAGATGAGTCTAGTAATTTTTTTCTTCAGGGTAAAGAAAAGTTTTGAAATTGTGCATTTAATTGTGCTGGTTCAGCCCAGTACTTGAAGTGCTTAATATGTAATATATAATATATACTAATCATTATATATATATATATATATATATATATATATATATATATATATATATATATATATATATATATATATATATATACACATACACCCACCCTAATTTTAAAACCAGTGCAGTAGGAAATACACATATTTCTTTTTTTCTTTATTTGGGCCTTGGGTATAGTCCTTTCAGTCATGACATAACTCGGAGGCCAAGAGGGCACTGATGCCACTTGTCTCAGCTTAGGAGCTTGTAACCTCTTCCGTTGGACATCTTCAAAGGAGATTGCTCTCACACTCTGCTACATTCTTGCAAGATTAATGCTCTGGCTGTTGTCTAAAAGTGATCAAGTGCAGTTATTTAAAAAGTGCATGGAATGCCAGGAATTTGTCTCAGTAACATGGTGTATTGATTCAATACACTTTCATACAGCATGGGTCTGCTTATGGCAAGAGCAGTATGTAGACTCCTATGCTTAAAATTAAATTTTTATTTTTGTTTTAAGTCTCTGTTTTAAGTCCGTTTTTAAGTTATCTGTTTGTGTTTAAGTTTATCTGTTTGCTACTTATCTAGAACTCTGATAAAGCTATATCTCTGATGTAATTTTTATGGCATTTTAAAAGGAAGCTTTGTGCATGCATGTTTTATCCACACTATTGATATTATCGTGTTAAGCAGTCTAAGAGCCTGAACCCACTCATGTCAATTGGGATGGGTCCCCAACTATGTGTTGTTGCAGTATTTCTCTTCATAAGTGCAAGATACTCATCCGCTGTATTTGTCATCACTGTAAACTTCTAAGCATTTCCTGAGACGGTTTATCTTAAAGATAATAGCATTCTTTTCACCTACACTTAAAATATTTAGTTATTGTCGTTACATTAGACAATAAGGATAAATATCTTGCAGGACATGTCAGGTCTCGAGACATATAAATTGAACTCAGTTACTAGATGTAATGTATCTACTTATGTCAGGCCCAGCCTCAGAAAAATACAGAAACATAGACCATGCTTTAAAAACCACATAATGCATTGGCAGGTCAGGGTTTATATTGTATCTTCTATAGATTAATCCTAACAAACTACATTGATCCGGATCTTCCAACACAGTATGCAACAGCAGATATAGGTCTGTGCAGTTTGCAGTTGGATCTGACATGTACGCATATATATATAGTTATGTCTAAAACTTCTGACCCTGTCTTTTGATATCTCTAATGCTCATAGACTTGAACAGCTTACAAGATGGTCATTTTTATTGTGTCATCAGTTAGCATTAGTCTGTTGTCACTACTGTTCCTAAACAACTAGAAGGATTGGCCTGAAAATGTATACACACATTCATGCCATCATCTAGTTGGTCCTAAATGAAGATAGTGCCAATTGGGCAGTCAATATGACCACCCCAGCAGCCAGTTTGAAAACTTTGTTATCACTATTCCTTCTGTACAGATGCACCTATCATTATGGGGGGTTTTTTACAGAAGACTTCTTATGATGTGTTTTGGGGCCTAAATAAAAATGGTGCCAATCTGTCAGCCAATGTGTTCACCACCTCTGCTAATTTGAAAATCTTGTCCCTGAAGAATATCAGAAATGGTTTTAACATTTCAGCAGTTAAAAGGAATAAATGGACTTGTATATAATTCTTAGACATTTCTTATGCCCAGTAGAGCATCAGTCACTTTGAGGGATTGCTGTTTACATTTAAACAGTGTATTGCTACATTTCATCAGTGTGCACATGAGTTGCAAATTAAAAGTCTGAGAAGAAAAGATTATCATAAAATAGTACTAATGCTTTACATTAGCATTAAATGATACCAGTAAGCGAAATTCAGGTTTAACTCATGAAGTGTACAACAAAACGAAATAAAGGTATATAAATTTTGATGTTAGTCATAACGGAAGGGGACAGTCTATGCTTAATGAAGTTGACAGTGACCATTAGCCTGTCCTTCAACACATGTTTGAAATTGTTTTCAGCAAGTTAAGATGTGTGGTTAAACCACATGCAGCAGATATACTAGAAATCACCTACCCAACATATTGGGTTAAAATGGTGTAGTTGTTGTTTTGAAAAATGAGTGTGTACTCTTTCTTTTGAAGAAGAGGAATCAGTTTCACAAATTCAATTTTAAAAAATATAACAGACAACAAAACTGCAGCAAAGCTGCAGCAAAATGTTTGCACATTTTCATATGAATATAAAAAAAACTAATTTATGATACCAGGTAGTAGTTAGAAATTAGTTGAATCTTGAAAGATACAGTGTGCTAAATTATTTGCAAATATTACATACAAAATCCACATATATATCTGACTCAAATTTGGCTTATGCTATAGACAGGAAACCTTTAGAAGAGACAAGGCCAGCAGATTAGCCAACTTTACATCTGTAACATAATTTGCATACAGTGTACTGAAACCACTTGATAATATGGAGATTTTTTGCAATATGACGTACATTCTTAAGAACACTCTGGTTAATGAAATGAAAAAAGAAATTTTTATCTGTATATTCCTACCACATCTCTGAATAAGGTATGTAGTATCACCCATGAACCTCCATCCTCTCATGTCCATCACAGATTTTGTCTCCACTTAGTAACTTTTATAGGACTTCATGGATTTAAATCTAATTCAGTATGTGAATGTACTTTTGTATGGTCTAGGACAGGTTCCGTTTTTACTATTAAGAGACATAATTTTATACTGTGGCCTAGTGGTTAGAGTGTCCGTCTCAGATGCAGGAGGTCATGGGTTCGAACCCTGGCTGAGTCATACCAAAGACTTTAACAAATGTTATTAACAGCTGCCTTGCTTTGCGCTCGGTGTTAAGAGGTTAGTGTTAGGATAATTTGACTGGGTGGGACATCATGCTAGACATCACTATAAACTGTCACACTGCAGACATTGTAGGGAATGACTGAAACATTGATAAAGCTACATAAAAAAATCTAAATCTTACACACACTCTCATAATTTTACAGCATTCTGATATTCGGTGATAATTAAAAAACTTCATGGATATAATGCTTTAATGTAAGGCTTCAAATCATAAAGACCTAGGTGGTCAAATTTGATTTACATGTATTTTTTTCTTGCAAGAATTTGGGGCATTCATTTCCTTTACTAAAAAACATGTTTTGGGGCTTCAACACAATGTGGTCAGTGAAGTTGTCATTCATTGTAAGAGGAAATCTAGATTGAAAGTCATTGAGTTAACCTTATAAAAAACAAAAGCATATATGTGAATACATTTTATAATATAGAGCTTTTATGAGACAATCCAAATAAGGACACCAGATTATAAAAGAAAAACTATTTTGTACTATAAATGTCCTAAATTTTTCACTGGACATGTATAGTAAGTATTAATGCAAAATGGATACATCATTTGTTTAAGTATGTCTTTGATCCTTAGCTCCCTCTTGAGTCCTCTTGCTTTGTTGGGGTCTTTTTACCAATAATCAATGGCAATCTGTAATTTGCAGATGTAAATCTTTGATCTGTCTATTTGTTAGTCATTATGTGCAGTGTACAACAAGTACCTGTCATAGGAAGTGGTGTAATTTTGACACATTCCAATTAATCAGTTCTTTCTTTTTTTTTACACTTTAGCTATACATTTGTTGGTTGACTCCAAAATGTATACCACCATCACCTGGTTTAATTCCTGAACTATGGTTAGAATCTAGATGTTTTAATTAGATATCTCATCCCAAGATATTGACTAGATGACTGGGTAATTTTTATTGCATGCCAGTTTAAAAACTCATAAGTATTTTTATTGAATGCTAATTTGAAAACTCCATGCTTGCTATGTTTACCTTTGATTGGCAGGTCGAAAGTTGTCCTTTCATTCATGCCAGCTTTTTTCTATCAGGTATTACATAGTTTTGGCTGTTTTATAAAGAAGAAAACAGATATAACATAGTCAGGGTGTTCTATGAAATAAACACCAATGTAAAGGAAAAGCACAAGAATATTGTTTATCTTTTTCATAGAACAGCCCAAACTGTGTTATATGGTACATATGACACAGAATCAAGGTTTCTCCACTGATAGTACCTGACCCTTTGGGTCATGACTGGGTTCAACATAGGATAGGTGTTGACAGTTGTCAGTGTCAGACTTTATCAGAGGCTACAAACCCAATGCTCAAGATATCAGTCATTCTAAAGTAAGGAAGAATCTCAGGGAAATTGTGGGTTTTTTTCAAAACAGTTAAAATTTTGATATTGATTTGCTATATGGGGACTTAAAACTTTCCTGGAAAAAAAGAACATTTCTGCCAAACTAGCAAACATTGATCTAGCTGTATCTTAATATTACTGATGCAAAAGGATACAAAATTTTTCTTATCCTGGAATGTACCACTTGATGGAGATTTCAACCAGTCAAGTGCTTGAAAAGAAGGAAAGTAGACTGGTAAATGTCTTACTTTTATCTTTCATAATGCATAAAAAAGCAAATCTGATTTTACAGTCTTTCTCCCAAAAAAGAAGTAGAAAAACAGTAACAGATGAGAACTTATTTTTTACAACTCCATCTAATTATTTACTGGTATATTTGGACTTATTTTTTTTCACTGTTTGCAGACTGGCTTTGTGATTATATTGCAAAAAAACACTGTATAATCTTATGCCCAATTTGTTGTTTTTTCTTCATATTTATCATTCCACATTTTTTTTTTCCTTTGTGCTCTTTGCTGTTTTTACTGTGTGCATCAACTTGCTGGGGAAAATGTGTAAAACTCACAGAATGGAGATGAGTAGGCTGTTACAGTCAGGCAGTTGGGTCTAGAAAGAAACCACATCGTTTTAAAGTGTTTTCTGCACTGTAATCTACATTTTATATTCACTCAAACCAAAGCAAAAAACAATGATCCTGATCTGCCATAGCATAATGCTCCTGCAGAGCACTATGGTATTTGTTCTACTGATTACTCTGAGCAAACCGTACAGCCATAGATCTGCCAGAATGTAATGCCCATGCAGATCTGGGTCAATGCAGTTTGCACTTGGACTTGACTAATAGCAAGTATAGGACATATAAAACTTTATTGACAGTGCATTATTAAATTCCTCTTTAAGTTTTCTTTCCCTGTTAAAGTATGTTGATAATCCAAGTTCCAATAAACTTTTTATGAACTTCTTGTAGCAGTAGCACTGTTATGACATCATTGGATTATTTTTTATGATGGTTCTGCTTCTATTACATTGACCAATTATCTTAGGAACAAGCCTTCTTGAGCTATATCTGAAAATACACTAGATATTAGTTGAGATGTTTATGACATGAAAATACACCAGATATAAGCTTGTATGTTTATAATATGAGTTGAGGGGTTTTTTTTCAACTTCCACTACATGAACTCCTTCAAGGTTAAGTTCGTACTCTCAAGCCACTTCAAACCTCCTTAAGACAAGTGTGCCATACATTTTCTGTGGCTTTTATAGATGATGTTAGAAATCTTTCATAAACTTAAAGCAGAGTGTTCATCTCAGTGCAAAACGTTCACTTTAACATTAAAATTCACACAAAGGCTGTGTAGTCCCTCGCTATAAAGACTCTTTATATAGTGCAACACTCCATATAAAGCATTTATAGTCATGGATCACATTAAATTGGACAGTTTTATTTCCATCATTGTTATTGGAGTTTGTCACTTGCTGTTACATATTTGCTTATGAGAATATCACTAACTTACTCTGTTTTGGTGGGGGCTTGAAAATAGTGGTGGTCTTGTAGTTCCAGGCTAGTAATTTTCCTTTAGGACCCATGGTTTTCATAATTTTAATAGTCCCAGTAGCTAGTAAATTTTCATTTGTCACCTATTAGTGATTATTTCATTGCAAATGAGGCTGTATGTGTGTGTGTGTGTGTGTGAGATTTAGATTTTTAACATAGCTTTAACAAATTTTTAGTCAATCACTATGAAGTCTGCAGTGTGGCAAATTTATAGTAATGTCTAGCACTGGGGCATCATGCCTCAGACATGTGGCATGATGTCCCACCCAATCACATTATCCTGACACCAGGCCAACCAGTTCTAACACTAACCTCTTAATGCTGAGCGCCAAGTGAAGCAACTGTTACTACCATTTTTAGAGTCTTTGGAATGACTCGGCTGGGGTTCGCCAGTTCTAACACTAACCTCTTAATGCTGAGCGCCAAGTGAGGCAACTGTTACTACCATTTTTAGAGTCTTTGGAATGACGCGGCTGGGGTTCACAAATGAGGCTGTATACTGTATGAACTTGATTATAAGTTAAGTCAAAATGCAAACAGCAGAAGATCCTGATCTGCCATAGCATAATGCACCTGTAGATCAGGGTCTATGTTGTTCTACTGATTATGCCTAACAAACTGCACAGACCCAGATCTGCCAGTACATTATGTGATAGCAGATCTGGGTATGTGCATTTTGCAGCTGGTTTGACTTATGAGCAAGTATATGCAGTAAGTCTTTATTGGTTTTGTTAGATTTTGTAAAGTTGCTGGGCTAAGTTTCCTCTGAAGTTATCATTTTAGATACTTTGAGATTTATATTAAGATGAGAAGTCAGAGCTCATTGCCTGTTGAAAAAAATGGAATTTACTGAAAACCTTGCAGTGTCAATTAGCGTCTTTAACTACCATGTCCTGCAAACTTAAATAATGTCACATGAGCCCAGCCCTCATCAAATATTGATAGATGATTTATCTTTTCAGAAATTGCAACTAAAAGACTAGATCAGATTTATGAACTTGTCTAACTGTCACCACAGTGTCACAGCCATCAGAATCCCTGATTTGTTTTAACCTCCTGGTTTTAAAGAATTGCTATGATGGAGACACCTAATTTTTGTTCAGATGGTCATATTGGTTTTGAAAACCATACACTGCTATATTATTTTATCACCCAACTTTCACTGGGTACTGCCTTAATTATGATGCATCATGACCAGTATGAATGAGGTCCTTGTCTTTCACTTTTATTAATTAATTTGTTCTTATTCTGGATGATGAGGCTCTCAAAAATGTTTACAGAGTCATCTTTTATTTTATAGTCAGTTTCTGTTGAAATTGTTTTTGTTATGAACTTGTAGAGAATATTTTCAAGTAACCTAGGTCATTTTCTGAAGTATATCTGTACTTCTGAAATGATTGTGATATCTAAGAAATAAGTGTTGTTAATCTAAATACAGGCCAGACATTATTTTGTGGGAATGACTAAAAAATTCATCCAGACTAGTAAAATTCTGACTTAATTAGTCCTTCTAACTGTAAGGAATTTTTTTGTCAAATTTCCTTTTTTGACAGTTTTGCTTGTAACTTTAAAATATATACTAACATTTAAGTGTAGTCCAGCAGCAAACAATATAGTCCATGATCTGTCACATAATGTGCCAGCAGCAAACAATATAGTCCATGATCTGTCACATAATGTGCCAGCAGCAAATAATATAGTCCATGATGTCACATAATGTGCCAGCAGCAAACAATATAGTCCATGATCTGTCACATAATGTGCCAGCAGCAAACAATATAGTCCATGATCTGTCACATAATGTGCCAGCAGCAAACAATATAGTCCATGATCTGTCACATAATGTGCCCACAGGGTCTGTCTTTTTTTGTTCTGTTTAT
Organism: Potamilus streckersoni; assembly: GCA_016746295.1. Taxonomy (NCBI): domain Eukaryota; kingdom Metazoa; phylum Mollusca; class Bivalvia; order Unionida; family Unionidae; genus Potamilus; species Potamilus streckersoni. Next base: position 956,857 of record JAEAOA010001148.1, on the reverse strand, counting down.
TGCTTCTAGAAAACTGCATAGACCAATATCTGCTGACACATTATGCAACAGCTGATCTGGGTCTATATAGTTTGTAGTTGGATCCAAAGTACATACATAATACTTGCTATTGGGTAATCTCACCAGTAATATTATAATACATTATAGATCCATTAAATTTAAGGCAGGGTTACTGTTTGATAAAGAGAAAGAAACATAGCTATATAACAGTCTTATACTTTTTTTAAAAAATTGTCATACTACATATTAAAATCTCTTGAAAGTGATGTTGATCAGTGATGATACAGTGGCAAAAATCAGTTAAAGCATAGTAGGGGCAATGATAGTACAATGGCAGTATCATTTAGAGTATTTACAGGGCCATACTGTAGGGCAACGATGATGCAGTGGCAAACTAATTTATAGTATTGTAGGGCAACGATGATGCAGTGGCAAAGCCATTTATAGTATTATAGGGCAACGATGGTGCAGTGGCAAACTCATTTATAGTATTGTAGGGCAACGATGATGCAGTGGCAAAGCCATTTATAGTATTATAGGGCAATGATAATGTAGTGGCAAACTCATTTATAGTATTGTAGGGCAACGATGATGTAGTGGCAAAGCCATTTATAGTATTATAGGGCAACGATGATGCAGTGGCAAACTCATTTATAGTATTGTAGGGCAACGATGATGTAGTGGCAAACTCATTTATAGTATTGTAGGGCAACGATGATGCAGTGGCAAAGCCATTTATAGTATTATAGGGCAACGATGATGCAGTGGCAAACTCATTTATAGTATTGTAGGGCAATGATGCAGTGGCAAAGCCATTTATAGTATTATAGAGCAACGATGATGCAGTGGCAAAGCCATTTATAGTATTGTAGGGCAATGATGTTGCAGTGGCAAACTCATTTATAGATTGTAGGGCAATGATGATGCAGTGGCAAAGCCATTTATAGTATTGTATGGCAATGATGTTGCAGTGACAAACTCATATATAGTATTGTAGGGCAATGATAATGTAGTGGCAAACTCATTTATAGTATTGTAGGGCAATGATGATGCAGTGGCAAACTCATTTATAGTATTGTAGGGCAACAATGATGCAGTGGCAAACTCATTTATAATATTGTAGGGCAACAATGATGCAGTGGCAAAGCCATTTATAGTAATGTAGAGTAATGATGTTGCAGTGGCAAGCACACTTAAAGCATTTGAGGGTAATGATAGTACACTGGCAAACACACTTAAAGCATTTATGGGCAATGATAGTACAGTGGCAAACACACTTAAAGTATAGTAAGGCAATGATGTTATAGTGGCAAACACATCTAAAGTATTGTAGGACAATGATGGTACAGTGACAAGGCCATTTAAAGCATAGTAGGGCAACAATATAGTGGCAAACTCATTTCAAGTATTGTAGGGCAATGATGATGCAGTGGCACAGTCAGTTAAAGCATAATAGGGCAATGATGGTACATTGGCAAACTCATTTAAAAGTTTTCTAAGGCAATGACAATACAGAGGCAAACACATTTAAAGCATTGTAGGATGATCATGATGCAGTTGCATAGTCAGTTAATGCATTTTAAGGCAATGATAGTACAGTGGCAAAGATCATTTAATGCACAGCAGGACATAGTACAGTGACACAGTCATCAAAGGGCTGTTGGTCAATGAAGGTATAGTGACACAATCATTAATGGTTAGCTAGGCAGTAAAGTTATAATGGGAAGACTGCAGCTTGGAGGAAACATCACAGCTGATTTATTTTGTGCCAACATGTACTTGAATTGAATCTTTCAACAGAGATTTATATTTGTAAACATATTTTAGCTTAAAAACTTAAACTAGTTACATGATTAAATTTGTGTGTATGTATTTATGCATGCATGCATGTATGTATGTATGTATGTATGTATGTATGTATGTATGTATGTATGTATGTATGTATGTATGTATGTATGTATGTATGTATGTATGTATTTGTTATGTATATATAATTAAATTGCTTGTGTGTAAGGTTTAAAATTCTTTTTATTTCATTTTAGTTTCATTGTATTTAATTGCAATGAATATTTTTCTTGGATTTGGGATTCTATTTTTAGTAGTGAGATATAATTTTAGAACAAACTTTGTTTATTTAAGACAAAAGAGTAATATGTGAGAATTGACATTGAGCTCATCTTACCTTAGTAACAAATCAACAAGAAGTTAAAATGATTGGTCAGCATCACGGACATATTTTCTCCATGTGATCAGTGTTTGTAAACAACCTTTTTATAATTGTTATTTTATTGGAGTGATATTGGTCTACATGTGAATTTTAGCGTAATAAGAGACCACATGACCAATCTCGTGAAATTTGAAGTGATGTTTTGAGTATAAATATGTATTCTTAATATTGGTTTGGCCAGAGTCATTCAAAACTTTGAAGGAACAAGGTGTATTTATGTAAAAAAAAAAAAAAAAAAAAAATTTGTTGCCAGAATATTTTATTCTTCATCTGATTTTTGGATTTAATAATTTATTCTCCTGAACACTCAACAAGTTGACTTTCTTTTTAAAAAAAAATTCTGAAATATATTCAAGGAAATTAATTCAGGAATTATTTTGAAGCAAAAACTGTGATTCAAGTGAGGAATTATTGTTATTCATACTTTGAACTACATCTGATGTCATAGCCCTCCATATTTGTATGTCGTCAGGACTCGAAACTGGATTCTTATAGAACTATTTAGTGATAGGACTTGTGTTTTTATTCCTTGAATCATATTTGGATTATATTCACAGATTGTAAGTCATATTTACAAATTTTTACATTATTGTCTAGGGAAATAAATTGTTTTGTTAAAATTAACAAAACTTGTTGGCTTTCACTCTTTGTTACTGAGTGAGCCCTTGTCACGCAACAGCATGTATGTATGTATGTATGTATGTATGTATGTATGTATGTATGTATGTGTATCAATGGATGGATGGATGGATGGATGCATTAATGGATGGATGGATACTTCTTTGCATGCATAATGTATGTATTTATGCATGTAGGTAGATAGGTATCTCTCATTGCTAAAGTTAATTATTATTTTATTGATTATAGTCCATAAAAAGGAGCTCCATTATGCTAATGTTTTTAATTATGTTAATGCAAACCAACTCAATAAAATTTGTGGATTGTGTACTTGGGGAAAACACTGCAACATTAATTACAAAATGCTAGCAATAAATTGAAGAGTGGAGCCAGAATCAGAATTTTATTGATAGGTTTTATGGGATAAGGTAGTGGGATTACTGGGGGATGCTAATGGTGAAAAATGCTTTGTACGAGGGAAGGTAACTGAGGATAACCAATGGGGCAGTGCCCCAAAAAAGTTTGGAAACCACTGATCTAGATTGTTATGTTCATGCATCCAGTATGACCATTATTTATTTTTATACTGTATACATGTAGTTGCTACCTTCATTCCAAAAGAGTCCAATGAATCATTTTTATAATTCTCCTCCCCCCCCCATGCAGACGTCTGCAAACTTTGCAGAGAAAATACTGGAGTCAGCTTGTCTGCTTGTCATGCTTTTATTTACTAAATATCTCCTAAGCTCTTTGAGATATCTTCATTAAAACTTACTTTGTTTTGTAGAATGACTAGACATTAAGTTTTGTTAAAAATTGTGTATCTGTATGTAAAAAGTTTTTTCCACTTTTATTAGCTCTTCTAGTCATTTAAGTTTGTTATTGTTACTCCTCCTAAACCACTTTTTAGAAGTGACATAAAACTTTACACATACATTCATCCCATGGTCTAGTTCAGTGGTTCCCAAAGTGGGCGGTACCCCCATCCTTGGAGGCAGTAACATTACTGAGGGGGGGATGATAATGCTGAATAATGAATTGTACAAGGTAAGGTAGGTGGTGCAGAAGATAAGCAAAGAGGTGGTGGCCCGAAAAAGAACCACTGGTCTAGTTGGTCCTACATGAAAATGGTCATGCTATTACATCCACTATGGCCATTATTAAAGCCTTCCGAATGAATTGATATTATTATGACTTATTAGGATGGCTAAATGAAAATGGTTCTGATTAGACATCAAATGTGGCGACCATTACAATCATCTTATAAACTCAGTATCACAACTCTACCTGAACAGAAAGTCATATTGATATCAAATTTTCACTAGTCGACTTCCAATTGTTCTTAAATGAAAATAAAGCCAGTCTGACATTTAATATAGCCACCACATGAGGCCATCTTGAAAATCTTATCAGTACTTCTCCTGAATAGATGGTTGTATCAGCATGACATTTTCACTAAAAGACAATACATCTGGTTGGTCTTAACTAAATGTAGTGTCAATATGATGTCCAGTATGGCCACCACAGCAGCCATCTTGCAAATCTTTGTTATTGCTAATACTGAATGGAAAGATATATCTTAAAAATATTGTTTCTCTATTCCTTCCAAATGAATGGCTATATAAAAATGGTGCTTTCTGATACTTAGGCTTCTGATACTTAGATGGTCCTAAATGTAAATAGTGCATTTTTATGTCGAGTATGACTAAAACTGAGACAGTCTTACAAATCTTGTCTTCACTACTCCTCCTGAATGGATTATCATTATGGTGTCACCAGAATATTTTTACTGATATTTATTATGTCCTAATTGGAAATGGTGTCATGCAGACACTCAATATACACCACAGCAACTAATTTCAAAATCATGTTGTTGCTGAAGAATATCAGAGATGGTTGAAACACCTGATGGTTAAAAGAAAGAAATAGTCTTATCTTAAATTCCTGAAATATTTTTATCCCAGTAGAGCATCAGTCCCTTGAAGGGACTCTTGTTTCAAATCATGTCCAGCAGGTAGATCACTGAATAATATCTTCTGAACTTTTTAAGATATCATCATGAAACATAATAAGCATTTTTGTATGATAGATTTTCTTTGCCATGTATAATATTTGGTTTATCTGATTATTACTATTAGAATTTATTAAGAACTGTGCCTGTCCATCAGTACATGACACTGATTTCTGGTTAATATCTGTAAGCTGTTCAAGACATCTGCATGAATCTTAGTTTTTATTTGCAAATTGGCAAGAGATTATGTTCCATGTATAAATCGCCATTGTCAGATTAGTACTTTTTGAGTTATCTCCACATGTTTTGCAAATTTTATTAATACTTATATCCTTAACCACATTTTTATTCACAAAACTTGGCATTCTCTTGTTTTGTGTCTAGATAATCAGGGTTGCAGAGTTCACCTGATTTTTTAAGGAGGTTCTGGAATCCAACTGGAATTTGAATTTCGTTTAAGCCTCCTTGAAAAAATTTTTTGTCATAAAGTGTCATGGAATTTGATATTGAAAAGCTAAACTAAAATATTTTAATAGAGAAAGAAAACATTATTTTTCCACAGCAACTTGCCATGGTTGAGGCTGGTAACTAAGAGATTTTTGCACAAATGCCTTCTGCTGCATTATTAATCAGAGTATCAGATGTTAAAATTGAGTCCTAAAAGTTTTCATTTTTTTCCTTAAAATCTCCAAGGAAACTGGAAAATAAAAATTATTTTGGTGCAGGAACCCTGGAACATGTATTTTGTGAAAGTATGGACTATCTCTGCAGCATTTAAACCTTTTGCTGCATGGTAGCATTGCACTTAAACCACCTGATTTGCATAGAAAGTTGTTGGTAACGCGTTGAATTTCAATAGTACTTTCATTTGACAAGCAAAATCTGAATGTTTGCATGTATAGGAGGTTATAAATCACAGTTGCAAATTGGAAGTACTTCATTTTATCATCTGAAAGACCCATCACCTGATTACCATGGCAATGGAATACTATAAGAAACATTTTTTTAATGGAAATAGCAATATTTCTTTACTTATTTCTTTTTTAAATAACAATGACACAACAACAACAACTACAACAACAACAACAATAATAATAATAATAATAATAATAATAATAATAATAATAAAAATATAAGAAGAAGAAGAATGATAATAATAATAAAATAATGCTTTCCTATGAAGATACCTACAAATGCTTTTAATATTAGGTGAATTTTAAAGTTATTCAGCACCCTGATCAGTGAAAACATTTACTTTGGATATCTGCAATCTACATGTAAAATATAATTATTTTAAATTCATTCTGTTACAAAGTCTTCAAAATATCAGACCAATTCTTTAGTTTTAATCACTTTATTAAGAGTACATATATGATATGTTTCTAAAAATTGTGAAATTAATTTGCATAAATAGTGGTTGTGAGACTCCAGTTAAGTTACCATATCATCCAGTCTGGTAGAGATAACAACAAGAGTAAAGAATGCAACACACTGTTTTATTGGTTGCTTTAATAAGAACACATTCAAATAATTCTGCAAACAATTTATGTACATAAAATAATTACTTCTTTGAAATGATAACTACATACATATATAATAAGTGAAACATCTCAACTTGCCAGCATTGGGCATTATAAATCAAACAAATGTATAATGTGACAAGGAAGTGAAGAATGTGACGGTAGTGTGACAGTCACAAGTAAATGAATAAATTCAGAAGCAGGAAAACAAGAAAATTTAATATGTCAAGTCTATAAATAGTGTAATAATTGTTAATTCCTCAAACTCCAAGCCATGAAACTTAGGCATATTTAAGCATCACATTTGCATACATTAATTTTCATTGAATGTAGCCATAAACTGTGTTCCTGTGCTTATTATCTCCTCTCCTTGGTGCACCACTTGCACTTACTTGGGTGTAAGTTTTGAAAGTCTGAATTCTGGGTTGACTTGGCACACATATTGGATGAACTTGAGAAGTTACTAATTGGACCTGTTGGCAACATCATCTTTGCTGTCTAAGATGGCATATCATTTCAGCATGTATGAAATAGCTGTGTCTTCTTAACAATAAGGTATTGACAATACACAAGTTTACAAGATATGTGAAAAATACTGCCACCATTTTATTGATGGCCTGTTTTGGTGGTTTTTGCTCTTAACTGATTGTTCCTGTCCACCATCAGACAATTTTCTACTGGAGGTGGAAAACTGACTTTAATTTTGCTTTCATCAAAGGTCAATCTGTAGTTGACAGGAAATGGACCTAAAATTAAAGCTGTGTTAAAATATTGCCCTTGCTTTTGTAATCTTGATGCTACAGATTGTGTTTGGATTTAAGTATCTTTACAATCTTAATAATATCTTTGGGAAAAAAAATACAGTTGTTGAGAATGTTTCCAAATTAATTCATCTGTGTCAGTCTGCATGAGTTTATACAATCATCATAAGTATTAATGTTAGATGTAAATAAAGTGAGTTCAACCTCTGTAGATAAATTTCATATTTTTCTACCCATGAGAAAATATAACCTGCTTTATTGTCTTACTATAGACACCAGCTTGTTATATCTAACTATACTGTCTCACTTAGCCAACCTGGATGACTTCCTTAGTTCACGTGTAAACCCTGGAATACTAGTGTAATTGATTGTAGAAATGATTAAAATATTTTGGTGAAAGAAAATTTGTGACCCTGATCTGCAGGCATATTATGCTGTGGCCGATAAGGATCCTTGTCATTTGCACTTTGATTCTACTAATAAGCATCTATTAATGATATGTCTTGTAAAATAATTGTCTGTGCTTGATCAGAATTTGAGAAGTTATCCCCATATTCAAAAGAAAAAGATTGTGTCCATCTGTCTCTCTGTCATGCTGTTGTCAGCTAATATATTCTGATCATTTGGGATACCTTCATGAAACCTGGTATGCATTTATAAGAGCTTCCATTGCAGGGACACATATTCCATATGCACTCACCTATTGACAGGTCTAGTTTGTGTTGATTAACCATTATGGTTTTATTTGTTTATATGCCCATCACCTTACCAGGGTTAACCACCTCATTATTGCTCCTTCTGGATTTACAGCTGGAGTTAATGGCCCTGAATAAATTGACTAATATAACCATAGTTGTTGTTTTCATATTCACTTCCTTCACTATATCAACTGTGAAAATTCAAGTCACATTTGAGAAACATTTTATGGTATTGGATTTCTTTACTAAATCAATGTTGATTGCTTATTTTACTTCCTTGGGTGGGTTGGGGTGGGGGCACTCAGATCTCAACTGTGTCCAAGTGAATACTAATTGCACAGCCAATGTGTGGGATATGTGAGAAAGCTTGCCAGAAGCTCCCTGGGGGTGGGGGTGTTTCTTTTTGGATACTTTCTCAAGAAAAACATCTACTGGCTTCCATGAATGGACTATCGTGTACTAAAACATTTACTTAAATTAACAAAACCAAATGATGCCTGTTACTTCTTATTGGGTGTATAGTTTATTGCCATGCTTGTAATTGGGATTCTACATTTATCATCAACGTACGTCAAATCCAAGTGTTACCAACATACTGGGAGACCCTGATATGCCATAGCATAATGTGCTTTCAGACCATCTTTGTTGTTTTTCTACTGATTACTTCTGCCAGGCAGCATAGATCCAGCTCTGCCAATATATTATCTTTCATCTTTAAATATTTTGCAAACTCATATGAGTCACATAGCAACATAAAATTTTCTTGAATTACAGATACTTATATCTTTATGATATAATTTTTGGTGGACTTTAATTAATTTTAGGAGAACACTATCCTTTCCAAAAGTTCTGACATTATGTGATATACAATCTTCAGTTTTAACATCATCTTGAAAGGGATGCTAATAAAAATGAGACTGTCAATTTCTTATGAATTTGTCACTTTCTTATTGCTTTTATGGCATATTAAACCCATTGTTTGCAAATCTTAACTTCTAGAAATTTCTTTCCTGCCATTAATTGTCCAGAAAATATTCACATTCCTTCCATCTCTCAGTTTATCTATTGAACTATTTGTGTGTGTGTCATCATCCTTCTGCCATCAGATTTTGGTCAGAGTTTATTATTAGGGTTATGTCTTGTGTCTTGTCATTGTTCAACATGGCACTTAGGTCTGTTAGGAGGTAAAGGAAACTGTGAAAAGGATGACCTCCATTGCAGGAAAGAGAATGAATTTCATTCAATGTCATTAGTACTGGTGACCTGATATGGCCAAGTTGGAGGGGGAAAAAAGTGCACATCTGCAAGCTATATCATCATTTTTGCAATAGAAGGTCTGGGTCAGGAATATACAGAACAGCCATATTTGTCAAGGCTAAGAACAATAATTGCTGTTTGTGCTTTCTGGAACTAAAATAATATCATGAGCCTGTCAATATAGAGCCCTTCATAATCATGGCCAATCCTTTCATCAATGTTTGGGTGTTTACTTTTCATATTTTGTCAATATGTGTGTCAGAGTGAGAGATAAATGATATGAGGTTAATACAAGGCAGTCTTATGATTAAAAAGATTAGTTTAGGTGATTTATGTTATCAAAGAATCAAATATATAAGAAATACATTTTGACTATTAGATTTTAGATCCAATGTTCATCTGTTTATGTAATGCTTTGTAACTCATGCACCATATAAGATAAATACTTCCAGCTTTAGTATATGATATGGGATGGTGCATGCCAAATTTACACAACCAGTACCATGTTTTATTTGAATTCACTTTGATGTGTATATGTTCTGCACTCATTTCCTTCAAATTGTCACATGAATTTTTGATTATAGGTGAGAAGTAGGCATCTTTATGTATATTTATTAGTGGCCAATAGTCTTAAGTGCTGACCGTTATGAATCACTGCCATCATCTCACCTCTGTCTTGTGAGTCCAAGTCCAGACGTTATGAATCACTGCCATCATCTCACCTCTGTCTTGTGAGTCCAAGTCCAGACTTGGCTAACGTGGGTATGTGAGAAAGCCTGCCAGTTGTTTCTCATAGGTCAGTGGTTCTTCCAGGATTCTTCCTCCACCATTAATACTGGCCGCCATGTGTAGCCTATCTTATGCTGAAATATGGCGTTGAACCCTATAACAACAACAACCATTAGATCTTTAAAAACATTTGGTTTGTTACTGGTCTTGCAGGAAAATGACCAGAAACTCTTACTTGTCCAGCATTAGTTTTTCTCATCCTCATCCTATAACATGCAGCCAGCTTTAAATACCTGAGCTTTTTGAAAAGTCCATTGCTTCTGAACATGTTTTAATGATGCTTACAACTAAGTGGCCTTTTACAATAAGTTAATGCTGTACAGCGGACTTCTTAATTTCTCCTTGGGGTGAATTAGAGCTGCCACCCTCAACTTTATGTATGCACCACACCTTTCTTAATTGTAACCTTTACATCACCAGAAATTACCCCTCCATCCTGGAATTAATTTTAGATTCTGTGTCCAAATTGTAATTGTGTAATCTTGATGCCAATTTGGGATATGAATGTCTCTGCCATAAGGTTAAAAGTTAGTGTAAAGAAAGAATTTTTTGCCCCATCCCCTACATGTAAATTTTGTTATCCAAATTTTTTAGATATGCATAATGGTTCCAAAGAAGAAAGTTGTGATAAAGGGACAATATTGAACAATTTATAAAAGCAATTTGCAAACAACAAGTATCCTGATGTACCGTATCATAATGCATGTGCAGATAAGTGTCAGTGTTGTTTGTTCTGCTGACTACTCCTGACAAACTGCATAGAACCAGATCTGCAGTCACATTATGCGATGGCAGATCTCAGTGTGTACAATTTGCAGATGGACTTGTCTTATAGGCAAGTATAGATGGTATCTACTAATTACTGCCACATCCTGATAAATGAAGTATTACAGACCAGTGTTTTTGGGGTGTAGGAATGAACCTCAGTGACAACAATTATCTGATCTATTTTGAATACCACATGAAGGATCTTTTACCTGTGACTCTTTCTGTGCAGGATGCTGAGCATCACACCCCAGATAATGATAATGATTGACAACACAGCTTTTTGCCCCTGATGGAATTCAAACCTAGACATCTGGCACCAAAGGAATGAAAATGAACCATATTAAACACCCTCCAAAAAAAATGAACTCTCATCTACATGCTTTGCTTGGAGATCAGAGATTTATTTTGCTTAAAAATGTGAGAACAACAACATAAGCCCTGATCTACTTACTATACTGGCAGATCATTGAGGCAGCCAAATCACAAGTAGAATGAAGTATTGTATATAAACCCTGATCTGCATACTATGCTGTCAGGTCAGAGATCAGTTTTGCTTAAACCAAGCAGAACAACATACACCCTGATCTGCATACTATGCTGTCAGGTCAGAGATCAGTTTGCATACTGTCATATCAAAAGGTCATTTTGCTTAAAATCACAAATAGAACATACACCCTGATTTGCATACAGTGCTGGCAGCAGGCAGGTCAGAGATGTGGTCTTCCAACAGTCAGAATTAAAACTAGCAAGCCTTATCTGTTTGCATATTATACAGATTAAGATCGGTGGTGTTTGCAGTTGAATGTATATTATATGGGCAAATAAAGTATATTGATTCATCACAGGTGTCTAATCTTTCATCTTGTTTTTCTTTGGACTCCACATATTGTCAGTTTGGCATTTTAAAGGTTCAGATTTTAACTGCAAAGTACTTCTGATAAGTGCATCACCTGCTTTATGAACTATGTTTGTTGTTTGTATCTTGTGAGCAATTATAAAATCAAGCTTAAGGGGGGGATTTGCTAGCCCTGGATATTTTCAAGGGCATAGTGAATGTGGTACTGTCCTTTCCAAGGGTTGGCAAATTAATAATTATTACAAAACATTCAATAGTTTCTGTTACAATGCTCTTCTGCAACTGACTGCTCTGGTGGCCTAAGAGATTAAAACAGCCACCTCAAATGTGGGAAGTTGCAGATTTAGACCCCCGACAAAAAGAAATACAAATGAATCAGTAAATTATTAACAAATGTTGATGTATCAAAAAAAGAACTGTAATATGAAATTTAGCAATGCAAGCAAGAATGCACACATAAACATGGATTTTCTGTATAATCCTTGCAAACTATGGACACCATAACTGTTGATCACAACATTAAACTGCAGACAATGTGATATGGCCAGTGATGACATGAATATTCTTATGATGTACATAAATTGTTCAGACTAAGAGGGTTGGTGATTTCAGATGTAATTATGGTTCAGTTTTTTTCATCTCAGAAATATCTTTAACCTTTTCAGAAATAAAGGCCGCTCACATTATGATTATCACGGCTCTAAGCAAGGCATCAGTCTTTAATTGTTACTTCATACTGTAATGTGGCAGGCAGATGATTCCATGCTCTTCATAGATGTTTAGATGGAAGCACAGTACTGGGATTGTTAATATGGCATGTATCAAACATTTATTGTTATATCATAAGTGTACATAAATTGGACAATTTATATATGACATGAACCTATTCTACTAAATACTAAACCATCATATAAATCATAAAATCTGAAACTGATTTTTCCTTGTTGGTATTATGACTGACTTTGATTTAATTGTTTCACAATACATGTAGTTAATAAGTATTAAGACTTATTTGTTAATTTTGATCTAAGAATTTAACTAACACTTTTACACTGTTTCTCTGTACTATTCTTTAAAAAAAGAAAACAATGATTTTCAAAAAAATCATGAAGATTATCGACTGTGATGTATCATAGGACATGTTTGCATATTTAGTCCAGTCGTAACCGCTCAGGTGGCTAAGTGATTAGAGTGTCTGCCTTGGATGCAGGAGGTTATGGGTTCAAACCTAGCCAAGTCATAACAGAGACATAAAAATGGTACTAACAGATGCCTCACTAGATGCTCAACATTAAGAGGTTAGTGTTAGGACTAGTTGTCCTGTTGTCAGAATAATGTGACTGGGTGTGACATGATGCCATATGTTTGTTGCATGATGCACATGTTAGACATTGCTATTACCTGCTGAACTGCTGACATCATAGCATTTGACTGAAAGATGTTAAAGCTAAATCAAATCCTAATCACATACTAGTATTAAGTAATTGTAACCTCTATTAGGATTTCATCTACAACTGTTCTTTAGGGCAATTACATTATTATTTGAATTTATATCTGGATGTTATTTATTGACTGATGAATTTATTCATTGATTGTCCAGCTATTAGACTTTAGTACAACATAGCACACTTTGGACTAATCCACTGCTTTGTAGATCATACTGTAATGAATTTGAGTATGTGCATTTACTTATAGTGCCCTGTTGTAAGGAATTCGTAGATTTGTGTGATTACTTGTTTGATTATTGGAACTGGATGCAATGGAAATATTCCTTAGCACAATATTTAGCCAATTAGTAGAAGCAAACATCATGAGTGAAGTGTTAGTGAGTATCCATGATGCCATGGTTGACTTTTAGTGAATTAAGTAAGGTCAAAACCTAATTAGCATCCCTGGGATACTATACTCCCTGATAAAACATAGTGGTGTACATTGGTGGTGTGACTGCAGTGACAGTATATATGGTAGGAGATCGGTAAATTACAACAAGAAATAAACAAGGGAGTCAGCAGATACCATTTATGTTGCCATGGTGGCAAATGTGATGCAGTTGTACTGGCAAAATGTGCCTTGAAACCATAAATTGACTGGCCTAAGTTGGCATAGTAAAAATAGTTCCCTGTGTTAAGAGATAGTTGTATAGTTTCTACAGTGTGAACTGCTGATGGTTCAGAAAGTTGAAGAAAATTCATTCAGATGTGCATTTGATAGATACTTGGCAAGTTAAGTTATGAGATCTGTGGTCTTGCATTATTAATGGAAAATTTAGAGAATGGACTCGTCAGGCTCTCTAATTTACAAGTGAAAATGTATAAAAGTCTTTGGAAATTCAGTGTAAACTTATGACTTCCAGTGGAATTGTGCCAGAGTCTGGCACCTCTTGGTCAAGCAAATACCCCTGGCTTGTAACAGTATGATTTGGCTGGATTTGAGTGTTTATGGCAGGAAACTTACCTTATTGGCAATGACCAAATCACCAACTGAAGCAAGTATATACATTTGAAAGAACATTGAATGCATTCAACAGTTTATGATTGCTTGCAGGTAAAGTCATAGGTCTTAAGAGTGGATAATGAAAAACTTATTGCTGTAATTAAGTTTCATTTTGGGACTGATTGTCTTGATGATAAATGTTTGACCTCTATATAATATATTCATCTTTCTATATATTTACTGAAGTTCTGTGTGTGTAACTTATATATTTGGTTAGTAATAATTTGATCTCACCTTGGCAGGATTTTTCACTTAATTCATATGATAATATCTGTTCTCTCCTGTTTAAATACTCAGTAGGATGAAATATGGGTGGATATGGTTCATCTGATAATCATTAAATAAATTTTGCATATCAAGGATGTCTTTTCATTATCTTTAAGTGTGTAAAATCTCACTGCAAACTGGACATTTTAACTTCGCATATGGGTTAGATAATTAGTCAATTTCAATACATGTCATAGATTTATTGGGGGGGGGCACGTGGTCTAAAGCGATGTCCGTTATGGATCACTGCCATCTCACCTCTGTCTGTGTGGGTTCGAATCTAGGATTTGGCAAATGTGGATGTGAGAAAGCTTGCCAGTAGCTTCTCGTGGGTCCGTGGTTCTTTTCGGTGATTTCCAGGTTTCTTCCTCCACCAATAATACTGGCTGCCATGAATAGCCTATCGTGTGCTGAAAAATGGTGTTAACAACAACAACATAGATTTATTTGCACATATAGGATGTATATCAGGTATGAATGTATTGTGAGTTTCCAAACACCATCATCTCACATGCATGAAATATTTGAAAAAATACCAAGGACTGTTATATGCACCAGTTTTTCTTATAGTTTAGCTAAGTAGTTGGTATTTGAGGCTTGGATCTATAGGGAGATAATACATTTTTGCATTGTGTAGTTTGATAGCAGATTTCTCTAATTTTTCACTAGGTAATTGAGGACATAGTTTTAGGTGTGTGTATTTCCTGCTTTGGGGGAAATACATTTCAAAACTGTGAACAAGCACCAAGTGTCTAAATGGGGACCTTCTTACAAATCTTGATTTTACATTATTCTAGGCTAAAATAGTTGGTAGAAGCAAGCTTTTATCATTTTTCCAACCAAGGTTATCCTCGGTTGAAGGTATGTCCTCAGTATATTGGTGTGTATTTTTGTGTATGTCCTCAGTTTATACCAAATACAAATGCACGCACACGTGCACACACACACATACACACACAGATTTACTTCTCTTCATTTCAAATTTATGCAAGTTTTCTGCAAAAAAGAAATCTTTGGAAACCAAAATTTAGGAAATTTGTGTCCAAATAGTTTCTTTTATTTTGTTGCTAAATAATTATGTAATGACCATGCCCATTACATTAATTATTTCTATAACATAATGCATAGGGTAAGTTTAGAAATGTTATTAGGAATATGCTTATCAGTGGTAAGTGTTTTATATCCAAATTTTCCAGCATTAGATAAACCTTGGGAGATGTTTTTATCATCAAACTTTGAGTTATCACAGAGGAATTATGGTAAATATAGAAGCTGAATATACTTGATAAGTAATTGTTATTGGCCTTTCAGAGAGGAAATGCTTATGTCATGTGTGATCCTTGATAACATACCTACTTTAGGTACATGCTTTACAAAACTTCCTTGCTTTAGTAGAGGCTTCAACTTGACTCAAGTACCTAACCTTCTCATCCTTAACAGCATTCATTTGACATAGCTGAAGAGGGAGTTGGTTGCTACTGGGTTTTTTCCCCATTCAAGACAGGAAAACTTCAATTAGCAGTCCTGTCCTTCAATCATCCAGACTTCTCACTCATTCAGACCAGTTGAATGTCCTTTAGGTGTATAATTTATTCTCAGTATAGTGACCTCTCAGTATTAGACACATCCATGTAAGGCAGACCTTTTATAAAGCAGGAATGCTTTCAATTCCATCACTTAACATAATAATAAAACAGTAATACTATGTATAACATAACCCATTATAAGGTGACTTCCCCTATAACACTGGACACTTAAATGGCTTCCTTGTACAGTGTTACAGCAAGGGATAACTGCACTACTGTTATTAATCTGGACAAAATTAATATCTACCAGGGATTCTGGATAATCAATTTGACTGTACACACCAGTGTTGTTAAAATACATAATTCAAATTTTTTCAAATGTAAACTGCATTCTTAATGTGAACTTAGATCAGCTGTGGGGAAGTCATGGTAAAACAGTGTGTCAGACTTGTTCTGATTAGACTTACAGTATGGCTAACTTCTTTTGATGTCTATTTGGTCCTAAATGAAAATGGTGCAGATATGACTTCCAATAATGGGCACCATGGCAGACACCTTAGAAATTTGATAACTTCTCCTCATGGATTTCAAGTCATATTGACATGGGCTTTTCAGCAAAAAAGTGTATATAATATCCAGTTGGTTCTACATAAAAATGGTTAGCTTTGGCATTTACTATCGATGCCACAGCAGTCATCATGAAAATCGTATTATTGCTACTCATTGAGGTTCTTACTAAATACTTGTTGATCTTAAATGAAAATTACACAAATCTGCCAAATAAAATGATTGCCATGGCTACCATTTTGTAAATCTTATAACAATTCCTCCTGAACTGAAAGTCATACAGACATGTGGATATGATCAGTAGACTTCTTTTGATATCTGTTTAGTCTGAGATGATAAAGGTGCTTACTGGACAATCAGTTGTCAGTTTGACCACCTCAGTAGCCATCTAGTAAATCTTTTATTACTAATTTTGAATAGATGGCCATGTCAACATGTGTTTTCATTGGAAGGTGTGTATGAGGTGCAGTTGGTCCTAAATGAATATGGTGACAAGATGACATCTAATATATGTCCATCATGCCAGTCATCTTGAAATTGTTATTCCCTCTAGAGTAGCTGCTGAACTGTAGTAGTTGTCATGTGGATGGGTGGCAGCAACTTTGGGGAATTAGCTGGTAGAGCAAATGGTTACCTTTCACTGTCTCCAAAACTTCCCACCTCTTCATTTAAATTCAAAAACTCAGTATATATCTTAATCCTAGCGGATTTCACAGTTAGACTACTGATATCATATTTCTATAACTGGCTTGATTGTTTCTGGTACACAGAATCTGTGTTTCCTACATTAAACTAAACATTTGATATCTCATTTATGAGTTGTCCAGAATTTGATTTGGTTGTTGTTGTTGTTGTTGTTGTTGTTGTGGTGCTTAACGCCATTTTTCAGCACATGATAGGCTATACATGGCGGCCAGTATTAATGATGGAGGAAGAAACTTGGAAATCACCGGAAAGAACCACCGACCCACGAGAAGCTACTGGCAAGCTTTCTCACATATCCACATTCACATTAGACTACCCACAGCGCTTTAAACCACGTGGCCACTGGGCCAAATTTGATTTGGAAACATAAATGTTTATAACATTTCTGATCAGACTTGCACTTGTTTTTCAACCTCCCCCTCAAAAGGGTTGGCAAAGATTGACAGAATTTAAGTATAAAATATCTGTTTCTTTCAAAACAATATACAAATTATCCTGCAAGTTAGAGAAACTTAATCTACTATCTTGTCTTTAAAATCATCAACATTTTCAAAATTTAAAACTAATTATAAGTCTTTTAAATAATCATTCAATTAATTTGCATAAACACATAAACACACTAGGTAGGGCATGGAGCTAGGCCCAGTTAATCCCAATGATTAATGTCCATAGGTTCATGGGGTGAACTTACTGTAAAGATTCTACTTGTATTGTTTTTAAACTGCAGAAGCAGAACATTTCTTGAAAAGTGGATTCTATGCATCATGGCTATGTACAAGACCAGAAAATTGGAAAATGGTTAAATCATATAAAATGTCCCTTCAACACCACTCCTGAAATGAAAGTCATATCATCAAGGGGTTTTCACTGGAAGATTACTTATGGTATATAGTTGGCCTTCAATAAAAATGTTATCAGTCTTACATCCAGTATGACTGCCACAGGTTAATTTGAAAATCTTGTCATTCAAGAATATTAGAGATGTTTGCAACACTCTGCAGTTAAGAAAAAGAAATGGTATTATCTTGAATTTCTGGAAATTCTTTTCAAATAGTTGAGTGTTAATCTCTTCAAGAGGCTGTTGTTAATATTATTCCATGACCTTGGAATGAAAAAATTTAATGAAATCATTCAGAAGCTGAAACATTTGCATTGCTGTTAGTGATGGTAAATGATTATGTCCTTGTGACATTAATAAAACAGTTTGATGCATAAACAACTATGTGCAGTTCAAAATGGACACTATTTACATCCTAGGTCTAATTTTCTCCCTTCCCAGGGATAAGGCCCATGATTTTTGATTGATTTTGCCTCTGTGGCTCACTTGCTTTAACTGTAACATAGGATCCTAAACTTGCACAGATTATGATGTTTCAGTAATGCCATTCTTTAATAGATGATAAGTCATGTTTGATAATAAACCAATCTATTACTATGACAACTAGATCAGAGTCAACCTGCCCAGTCCTATTACATATGTACCATCTATACTCGATTTTAAGACTGGTCCAACTGCAAACTGCACAGACCCAGATCTTCCATTACATATAGCACTGACAGATCTGGGTCTGTGCAGTTTATTTGGAGTAATCAGTAGAACAAAGAAAACAGACCCTGACATGTAGGCTTATTATGCTTCAGCCAATCAGGATCTTTCTTGTCTGCATTTGGACTTGACTTATATGGATAACACATTTACATATCAGCCCCCTGGGCATATCATGTAGGAAATGTTTCATATTCTTCAATTCAATTTACTGTATATACTAGCTTATACATTGGTCATGTTGCACACAACATAGAACCTTATCTGCCATCTCATTGTTCTACTGGTTACCCTTAGAAACTTCTTAGACTCAAGTCTACATGTGCACCTGCACTGTGATGGCAGATCTGGGTCTATGCATTTTGCAGGTGGACCTGATTTTCTAAGGGAGTATATAGAGCAGGTATATCTTATTTCTAACTTTAAAAAAAAAAACAAATAGTAGAAGGTGGATCTGTATTGATAATTTAAGCCTTTACACTTGTTGACTTCTACAGATGAGACAGATGTCGCCTTTGTCAAGGTTACTGGGGACATCTGAGTCATTTTATTAAAAAAAAAATCAACTGGGAGACAATGGTGGGCAGTTAGTCTGATATAACTTGTAATTCACAGGATATAATTACTCAAGGTTTCTCTTTTTTGTATGTTTTCAAACAAATGATCAAAGTCTATATTTTATCTGTTTGAAACTAAACTTGTCTGCAAGAAGCAAGCACTGTCATTAATAGAACTGTTAATGGGCATTTGCATGACTGTTTAGTGTTGTATTTTGAAGGACTTTTCTGTTAGAATGACACTCAAATTTGTCTAAAAAATCATTGATAGTCCAATTTATAAAGTGCAACCAGTCATACCGTGCATGGATATTAAAAGGAGATGAAGAAATGGCTGTGATATTACTAATTGTCCAAATGGTTTGAGGTGTCTTTTTGCATATTTCTTTATACTTTAGAGAAATCTCATTAATAAAATCAAATTTTAACCCATTCATTGTTTTGGTACAGTAACAAATGATTTTAGGTTGCATTTCATCCAAAAACCAGTATTTAATGTCCCATCTAGAATCTGAAAATGGCAAGGGCACCAGTCCACCCAAAAAGGGCACAGAGCAGTATACAGGAAACTATATTAGCATACACTAAACTGGGTTTCTAACTTCACATTTATATTACCATACCAATCCAAAGGAGACATAGTTTTTGGTGGGAGGGGGTAGTGTCTTGCTAGCAGAATCAGGTGGAGTGTTAAAAAACCAAAAGAACTTTGGGTAATTATTGGGAGGGGTGCTCTGCTATTATATACCTGCCTGGTTTGGACACTGCTTTTATATAGTGAATGTCCATCTGTTCTTAGTCACACATCTTTTAAACTGTTGGTTAGAAATTCATCTAAACCTTGTTACCTTATTCAATTCCATATGTGGTAATCATATACAAAAAAAATCTTGATTACTTTAGCCCCTCCCTACATGTTGCTGGAAAGGAATTAGATGATTAATATACAGAAATCGCAAATGCAGGAATATTTTATTTTAAATTTCACCAATCTTGTTAGTAATAATCATAATAACTGGGGATTTGGGGTTACAACCTCTACTAGGTCACAGTCCAAAAAAAGGGGGGGATCTAGATGGAAAGGACAGTTAAAAAATAGCATAGAGAAGTTGCTATGAGTTGTGATGGATTAATTAATGAGACATGGTCTGTAGTTTGACATCCATCTGCATAATGTATGTCTGAAAGATTGCAAGTTTAGACAATGAAAAATATCTTTCACCTAAGCATGATGCATAAACTTCTTACTAGAAGCATTACCATATATACTTGCTTATATACTTACTTAGAAATTGAGTCAATCTCCAAACAACAATGATCTTGATCTGCCATAGCATAATGTGCCTGCAGATCAGGGTCTATATTTTTCTGCTGATTACACCTAACAAACTGCACAGACCCAGAACTGATGGCACAGTAGTATCAGATGTGAGTCATTGCAGTTTGCAGTTTTGCTAGTCTTAAGCTAATATACATGGTAATCCTTTAGAGGGTGGAATAATTTTTTGAGGGCCAAATGGAGCCCCTTAACATGAGCATACCTGGCTTAAATGTTGTAATGGTAATGCAGCTTTAAGTACCAGTCTTTCTCATGGACCAGAAGCCAGTTCATCACTGGTTAACCAATCTGTCCATCAATAGAATCAATTGTATATATTGATGTAGGATCCATCCTGTGGGGATTATGATTTGTGGGAAGCAACAAAATTTTGCATTTTTCCTGCCCATGAAAAATGACCCAGAGAGTATCCTCTAAATTACAAAGTTGATCTTTATGTTGTAACAAAAACTCGTGTCTTTCTGTTAAGGCAAGTGATAAGCAGGGCTTCCTTGACACTGTATGTATTTTGGTCTTCATTATTCTCTGTATAGCATTAGGTTGTTGATAGACATTGAGCTAGCCAAGGGCTCTTAAGTTTCAGTTTAAGGGGTTAATTAAATTAGTTAAATGATAGCTATTATGCAAGAACAACATATGCACACACACACACACACACACACACACACACACACACACCATCTAACTGCTCATGAGTTATCCCAGCCAAGAAATTTCCATTTTATTATGTTAATGAACTTAAAAAAAGAGTCTCAAAATTGCAAAATTCTCCCAGAGAGAAAGAGAGCAGTTGCTATAAGACACTCGAAAATATTCTTCATACATCTGTCAGGCTTGTGCCTTATTTCAGCTTACAGCCATTCAGAGTACATCTAAATTGATTTCATGATTTTTCATGTTGATTTAATAGTCTACTACATGTATGTGTTTCCATTTGTTATAACCAAAGTTCACAGGAGTGATTTGGGATTTTTGTGAAATAGTTTACAACCAAACAAAAATTATAAGACCTGATTAACTTCTTACTATTGTTGAGTTGTCTTTCTAAAGAGTTGGTCATAATCATTGCAGCTTATCATTCACTGGAAAGATTGTATCTTCATCAATTTTACCACACACCACACCTTTATAACATAAAATATCTTTCAGCATAAAATTTGTGGCTGGTGGCCACAAGACAGATTCTGATGTATGGGGAGTGGGCATGCTCTCCTCAACATCCATATTGGCAACTGGGGATGTGAAAGATTCAGCTATTTACCACACAAGCCCTCCAGTCTTCATCAAGAAACCTGTTCAAGTCAGGTTTCATAACTGTAGAAAGGTTTTATTAACTGTAGAAAGTGATGGATTATTACTTAACTTGAGCAAATCAAGTTTTTCTTCTGTATCATCTGTGCTAGGCTTAGGACAGTTGGAAGTACTTATGTTGCTACTACAGTAAATGATTATTCCCAGGGCAAAATATTTTTCCAGAAAGATTGCACTTTTCTGCAGCATTGCCTCATGATCAGCCTTGCACTTTCTATTTTGTACCTAAGAAAACTTCTGAAAATATTTAGTACAGAAAGAGGAAATACCATACTCAAAAATGTTCAATAAAACTTTCAATTAACAAAAGCAAAATATTCTCTTTATCTATTTCAAATATAATTTCTTATAAACAATCTGTGCTAACTGTGCACACCATGACATCACATTATGATATCATCACCACTATAGAGTCAGTCAAGGAAGATGCAAGGTAGCTATTTCTTGTCAGATGCAAAGAATGGTTATTTATTACTATATTTAGTCACACATCCAAGATCCAACACAATATACTAACAAAACATGGCACATGCCATTATCACTGCTTGACCTGCACATTGTCACACACAGAGTATATAAAGTGTTTTACATAGAGCACCCAATTAAATGGTTTTGAGCAATAGCAGATATGATTACAACATTGACCATGTGGAAAGTTTTAATATCACTACTTTCACTAGAAGACTTATTATGATGTCTAGTTAGTCTCAGGTGGAAATAGTATGCATCTGATATCCAGTATGACCACTGTGGCATCTTGAAACTCTTGCTATGGTTACTCATCTAAGAAAGAAAAACATATCAGCATGGGATTTTATTCAGAAAACTATGTATAATGTATTGTTGGTCTTAAATTAAAAATTGCTGCAATGAAAATCTTGTGATCACAACTCATCAGAAGTTATTATAGTGTCTAGTTAGTCCTAACTGAAAATGATGCAGATTGACCCTCAATGTGGCCACCATTATATATTATCTTTATTCCATACAAATGAATGGCTATATAAGAATGGGTTTTTGCCAAAAGGTTTCTAATAATGTGTGCTTGGTTCTAAATGAAGATGGTGCCAATCTCAAATCCAGCATTGCCCACTGCAGCAGCTAATTTGAACAATATTTTCATCCCTGAAGAATAAACAGAGATGGTTTCAGCACTAAGCAGTTAAAAGGAAGAAGTAGTCTCATCTTGAATTCCTGGATATTCTTTTCACCCAGTAGAGCATCAGTGCCTTCAAGGGACTCTTGTTTTCTTGCTTTGTGTGTGTGTGTGTGTGTGTGTGTATATATATATATATATATATATATATATATATATATATATATATATATATATATATATATATATATATATATATATTCATGAATTGATTAATAAAGTCATTCCAATAATTGCTTGAATTGGAGTTTATTAGAAGAATATTGTACTGTAAAATCAATAGGAAGCACAAACTTGTTTACCATGAGACTAAACAAAAATTTTATGAAAACCATGTTGTAAGATTCTAATAAAATATTGTTTACTTAACTCTCAACATGTAGTTATTATTGGAAATCAATATGACCTTTGCTGACTTTATTTGTCATCATAGCAATAATATATTAATGGAACTGCAGTAGAAATAGCACCTTTTTGATGAAAGTTGATAAGCGGCAAACTTTGATAACCCATGATATTTTTAATAATTTAATCTTAGTGTGTCACTCAGTCGTCTAATTATTAATATCTGCTGAAATGCTATACTTATAAGAGACCCACCATTTAATACATGTGGAATATTTTATTTTGCTATTTATGAAGACTAATATGTTACATTGTCCATTAATAAGTTAGCAAAAGTTTCTTATTACTACTGTTTAGAAACTACTTTGAAGATTGCCATGAAACTTTAGACACATATTCATTCCATGGTCTGGTTCAACCTAAATGAAAATGGTGCTGCACTCTTAGTTATTATGGTCACTACATTGCCCATCTTGAAAACATTATTATTATTAATCTCCCTGAATGGATAGTCATATCAACATGAGGTTTTTACTTTAACTTTTATCCAGTTGGTCCTGAATGAAAATAATGCCAAGGTGAGAACCATTATGGCAACATGGCAGCAATTTTGAAAATCTTGTTTTTGATGTTTTTTTCTGGTTGGAAGTCATATCAGTATTGGTTTTTCACAAAAGACTGGTATGATATTTAGTTGGTTCTAAACAAAAATGGTGCCAGTCTGATGTTCACTGTGGCCACCACAGCGACTGTCTTAAAATCTTGTTTTTGCTACTCTTCCTGAATGGAAAGTCACATTGATATAGGATTTTCACCAGACCTACCTAGTTGACCCTAAACGAAAATTGTGCCAGTCCTACATGACCACTACAGTGGTGATCATGAACATCTTTTACTCATCTTGAATGGATGGATTCGTTTTTGCTAAATGACTTATCAGCTCAAGTTGGTCCTAAATAAAATGGTGCCACATAGACATTAACCATGATGGCCACCGCAACCATCTTGAAAATCTTAATATCACTACATCTCCAAAATGAATGGTCATATTAGCATGGAGTTTTCACCAAAAGACTTCTTATGATATGTAGTTGGTCATAAATAAAATTGGTGCCAATCTGACATCCATATTGGCTGCCACAATGGTGACTTAGTAAAAAAATATATTGCTATTTCTAGATGGCTGATCATATGAACATTATACTTTGAACTGAAAGTCATATCAACATCTGGTTTCCACAAGAAAACTTATATCTTCTTGTTTCCAAATTTAAACTGTCCAATCTGAAATCAGCCAACACTGGAAAATATCAGAGATAGCTACGAGGAAGAAATGAGCTTTTCTTTAATTCCTGGAAATTCTTTTTGGCCAATAGAGCATCGGTACCTTCAATGGACTCTTGTTTTCTGTAACAGTCCTCGATATATATTATCTGCATATAGTATTAAAAATAAAAATTATTACTTGCATATTATAAATGTCACATGGAGTAATACAATTTTAATGGTAGGTATCAATTTGTTTGGTAGCCTGCTATCAGCGTTCTTGATGGTAAGAACCAGAGCCTAAGATGGAGTATCTTCTATCAGCTAATCAGAAACTACCTTACAAATTATTGTTTGTAACAAGAGTTTGTTTTACTTTCAGGCCAGAAAAGTACTTTAAAAATCAAGGTTTATAATAATAATAATAATAATAATAATAATAATAATAATAATAATAATAATGATCTTGATTTTATTCAGAGGGTAACTCAGTTTACACAAATTAATCACCCTTGATGCCCTTACAGGTAAAAAGTTCAAAGCTGCTAAGTGCAGGTAGTTACAATGATATCCCATGCATTCAAGGTTTTATAGAAAAAAAGAAAAATAATATAGGAGTTAGAAAATATATTTATTAATAACATTATATTCAGTTTTGGAGGATACTATGTTGTACTACTTTCATAAATGGTTCCCTTTGGAAAGGATGTTTCCATTGGAAAAGGATGTCTAGTTCCCATTGGAAAAGGGATTCCTATGTATCAAAGTCTGATAAAGCAATTGAGACAAACTTTTTTTCAGTGTTAAAACTATCTTATGTGAAAATAACAATTTACCAAAAATCTGTTTACTTTTAATTGATACAATATTAGCAAACAGCAGAACTTTGAAAACAACTTCTGCAGCCTCACAGTTTTGACTTTTCTGTCATTTCATGGCTTTCATTTGGACTTGTCATTGAAGTGATGGCAACATAGTTATCTTCAATATATATCTTCTTCAAATTAATTTTTTTTAACAATTTCAGTCAAAAACCCTGAAAAATGAACATATTTATATCATTTGCAGAAGCATGTTGGGACATGTGTAACTTTTCTTTCATGACAGCATGTTGTGACTATAAAAGTTGTACAGGTCAAATACAGGACCTTTCACCAATGCACTGAGACAGTCCATTCTATGGAACACATGTTTTATATACATAATACTGTGACTTATAATTATGTTGCTCACACATATCTAATGAACCAACCCACACTCCACATGCTAATTTTTTTCACCAGCACTTAAACTAAACCCCATTCTCCATGATTAGAGTAAATGGGGCTGAAAATAACCTTGCCAGGAAAGAAGTGCTCCCCTCATTCCAATACAGGGGAAAATAATTATATGTTTTGGTGGCTTTTTGATGCCTTTATTGGCTCTATTCTTGTGTGAAAAATTGGACATTACCATACATAGTCCAGGATATTAAAAAAAATCTTTGTTGGTCATTTGGATTGTTAGAGTTATTTTTATTTGTTAATATATTATGCAAGATTTTATTAAAACTAAAATTGAAATAGTGGAAGGTTTCCCATCAGATAAATTGTTTGAAACTCAGCTTAAAAGATTCAGTAATTTACTCCTTTGAAACAAACATTAGGTTAGGTCACTTCCAAAATTGTGACACAAGAATAAAGCCAATTAGTTTCTTCAAAATAGTGGCATAACATTTCCTTGTGTAAAACAGACAGGAGCAGTTGTCTTTAGGTACAGACATGGTCATTTTCAGCATATCATATTATTAATTTCCTTGTGTAAAACAGATAGGAGCAGTCGTCTTTAGGTACAGACATGGTCATTTTCAGGCCAATTTACCCTCATATGGATTCAGGGAGCTTGAACCTGGAGAATGAATGCCCATTAATATATTGTTTGGTTGTACAAAAATTAAAGAGTAGCCTGTGAGGATCTGTGATGCATGCTGGTGATTGTGGTAATTGTGATTTTACAGTATTTAACCCAGAATAAATGGGCAATGTATAATGTTAAGCCAATTGACTTCAACCACCGGAAAAGAAACAAAAGAAAGGTTTACTCCCTACTTAGCTAACATTCCTGGAGAAATTGGCAGAGATTTAACTGCTTTACCTTAAGGCTGCAAGGTTCACACATGTAAATGACTTGATTTTTAATTTTGTCAGTAAACATTTAAAAAAATCAGTGACCTTGTGGACCTCAGTAATGCAGTAAACTTCCCTGCCAACTCATATTCCAGATCTCTGCTTAAGATGTCTGTATAATATGATTTTTCTGTTCATTCTTCTAACAGTATGGATGATTTTCATATTCAATATGGCACAACTAGGAAAATGCCAGAGTTTGACAATTGTCACACATCACACATTATCACACATCAGATTGATTAAAAACATACTTTGCTTAGGATAAAATTCTTTAAACTACACTATAAACCTGTGAGACTTGTGTTCATTTTTATGTTGAATACCACTGCAGTTTTTTAGTTATTATATGTCCACACAATATATCCATTGCATTATTAATATTTGTATCATGTACATCTATGTAGCAGTACAAAACTGTAAAACCATCCATATGATGTTTTACCTATATTGTCAGAATGACTGGTCTCAGAAAGTGAATCCTAGGTACAATGTACAGTCAAGGGTTTACATATAAATAACTAGGTACAGCCTGCATTATTGTCAAGGCTTTATATATAAAAAGCTAGGTACAGTCTGCATAATGACAAGGGTTTATATATAAAAAGCTAGGGACAGTCTGCATGTTGTCAGGGCTTTATATATAAATTGCTACTACAGTCTGCATGTGTCAGGGCTTTATATATAAATAACTAGGTACAGCCTGCATATTTTCAGGGATATATAATATATATACCACCATGTTGGCCAATTGTGCTGTCAGGTAATTCTGCACAACAATATGTCATTACTGTAAACATTGGATCTTGTGTTATTTTGTGTCAGAAATTAATTTTGTTTTAAGATCATACTTTAATAAAGAAAAGTGAAATTCAAAAAGTGTACAAAAATATACACAACATTTTGACTCAAAATGTATATGAAAACATGTTTTCTACATGTCAACATGAAGACCCACTCCATGACCTACTTAAACTTGTAAACCAGAAAATCCTATTTAGTATGTATCTTTTAGAATCTTACAAATAAATATATTTAAAAGATGAAAATGTATACCTTAAAAAAAATTCTGCACCTAAATCCAAGTTTCTAATTTTGAAAGAAGTTGTACACAGTACAAAACCATCTACTACCCAATATATCAATTCATCACTTGAACTCAAGAAATTGGCTGGCGTATAGCCGGTTTCTAAATTTTTTATTAATTTTTCCTGATAAATAAGATGTTATAAACACATTATATACTATTCATTTTTTTCTATTCCACATAACAGCTTATTTTTTATAAAATGTTAAACTTTACAAATTGTTTTACAAGATTGGTTTAGTTTGCATATCTCTTGCCATTTATTGGCATTGTTATGTTGAATTTTGTAAAACTAGCAATAAGCCTGACCTAATTATTCGACTGAACTGCTGACAAAAACAATTCAAAGGAATGTATTTGTTTTTAGAGCCAGATGGATAGACATTACATCTTTTCAAAGTTGTATGCAGAAGAGACCAACATATCATGAGTCAGGAAAACAGGGCTGGGGAAAGTGGGTATCCAATGTTTCCAAAATTAATATTTTGAACACAATATTTTGGTGACAGTAAATGGAAAATGTTCATGTAAATTATGAGTAAATGGAATACATCATTGGATGGCTTTTGCAGCAACAACTAGAATGACAAGTTCTCTCAGGAAGCAGAGTCAACACACAATTATAAATTTGATGTCAAAACCATGATTGCTTCACACAAGACTTGTAACTTACCTTGTTGCAGTGGCATTAGTTTACCTTATAAAGATGATAATGTGGCAGATAAGCAGATTTACATATAGCATACATGTGAAATGTTTCAATTGCTAAATGAAAATGGTCCCAGTCTCAAAATATGTCCATCACAGCACCTAATTTAAATTTTTTTTTTTTTGCTGAAGAATATCAGATATGGTTTGAAGGCATTTTAAAGGAAGAAATGATCTTACCTTGAATTCCTGGAAATTTTGTTTGCCAGTAGAGCACAAGAAGGAAAAATTCAGAACTCAAGAACTGTTGGCTTGAGGGATTCTGCTATACTGAGGTTTTGGTATTGAGTTTCATAATAAATATACAAAAACAACACTTCATTAAGGTGATCAATGGACCTGAGACAATATCTAGCCTGTGATCTCAAAACCTTAATAGAACTGAAAACTGCTAACACAAATTTTGGGTCTCATGCATATTGAGAGTTCAAAGTTATGTAGTTCGTTCTGCATTTTGTATATACCTGCTATAAGGAAGAGTATATTGTGATATCTGTCCATCTGTCTGTTACCGCTGAATCATTTCTGCAAACAATTTATCCATGATCTATGGTTACAAACTTTTTGGATGGCTTGTATGTGAGATTAAGTAGAAACTGATCAATTTCAGGTCCCAAAGGCAAAAATATCAGGTATCAACTATTATTGTCACTAAGTTTTGTGGATGACATACATATTTGACAACCAAATAGCTTATTGATTTTAGAGTCAAAGTTCAAAGTTAATTTTCTGAATTTTAACATCTTTAATGCTTTATATTTCATCTTGTTTTAGCTAATGTTACATTTATTTCGAAAAATATAGACCTGAAGCATTTATGGGATGACCTGTTTATCATCTAACAGTTAGCCATCAGTTTACACAAGTCTGTTGTTCTACCTTTAACTGATCCAAAGATTGCCTTAAAACACTGTACACACATTCATCCCATCGTCTAATTGGTCCTTAATGATGGCTATGCTTATACATCTTGAAAATTCTTTTTATTGCTACTTCACCTGAATGGATGATCTTTTACAAAATGAGGTTTTGTTAAAAAAATATAAAAACTTCCTAGGATATCTAATTGGTCCTAAGTTCAAATGGTCCTTGTCTGATGTACAGTATGGCTGCTATGGCAGCCATCTTGAAAATCATGTCTTTGCTACTATTACTGAAATGCTCATCATATCAACACCCAGATGGTCCTAAGTTAAATGGTGCTGATGTGAGGTCCAATATGGTTGCCACAGGGGTCATCTTGAAAATCATTTTATTCCTTCTTTTGAATGGAAAGTTATATTGACATGATATTTTTAAGAGAAGATTCCTCATGATGTCTTGTTGGTACTAAATGAAAATGTTACTGATTTGACTTCCAATATGGTTGCCACAGTGGTCATCACAAAAATCTTGTTATTGCTACTGCTTCTACGTGGATGGTCATATCAACATGGGGTTTCCACTGAAAAACTTTCAATGGTATCTAGTTGGTCCTATATGAAAATGGCATTGATTTGAAGTCCAGTGTGGCCACCATGGCAGCCTTTTTTAAATTATTTTTATTGCTGCTCCTTCTGTATGCTTAGTCTTATCAACAAGGGGTTCTCCCCAAGATTTCTTATTATGTGTCTAATATGGCCACAATGGCAGCCATCTTTAAAATCTTGTTAACACTACTTCTCCTGAATATATTGTTGTATCAAGTGTAGTAGGGATATTTGATATGATTTAACTGTTTTCTAATTCTCTGGTCTTGTTCATAGCCATATTGAATGGAATCCACTTTTCAAGAAAGGTTTTGCCTCTGCAGTTAAAAAACAATACAAGCAGAATCTTTTCAGCACACTCCCCCCATGGCTTTATGGACATTAATCATTTGGTTTAAAAGGTCTAGCTCCATGGTCTATGTAGTGAATGGGAACAACAGGCATTTGTGTTTATGTAAATTAATTAAATGATTATTTACAAGACTTATAATTAGTATTAGATTTTGAAAATGTTGATGATATTAGAGACAAGATAGTAGATTAAGTTTCTCTAACTAGCAAGAATAACTTGTATATTGTTTTAAAAGAAATAGATATTTTATACTTGAATTCTGATAATCTTTGCCAACCCTTACCTATAAACTTCATTTATTTAAGATTTATATTTTGAGGGAAATGTTGAAAGTGAGTGTGAGTCTGATCAGAAATATTATAAACATTTATTTGTTTCCAAATCAAATTTTGGACAACTCATTAGTGAGATATCAAGTGTTTAGTTTAATGTAGAAAACACAGATTCTGTGTACCAGAAACAATCAAGCCAGTTATAGAAATATGATATCAGTATGTCTCCTGTGAAGTCCGCTAGGACTGATATATACTGAGTTTTTGAATTTGAATAAGGTGGGAATTTAGAGACAGTGAAAAAAACCATTAAAGAAATATGTAGCATGGACATTTCTTTGTTTGCTCTACCAGCTAATTCCCCAAAGTAGCTGCCACCCACCCACATGCAGTTACTACACAACACCAGGATTTTGCTAAAAGACTTATGACATATTGCTGGTCCTAAATGAACATAGTGCTAATATGATGTCCAATATGGCTGCCACAGCATCCATTTCTACTTGAACAGAAATTTGTATTGACATGGGGTTTTCACCAAAAGACTTTTTATGATGTCCATCTAGTTTCTGAATGAAAATGATCTGATAGCCAGTATGCCCCCTGTTGCAGCCATGTACATACTTACCTGACAGCCAGTATGCCCCCTGTTGCAGCCATGTACATACATACCTGACAGCCAGTATGCCCCCTGTTGCAGCCATGTACATACATACCTGACAGCCAGTATGCCCCCTGTTGCAGCCATGTACATACTTACCTGACAGCCAGTATGCCCCCTGTTGCAGCAATGTACATACATACCTGACAACCAGTATGCTCCCTGTTGCAGCCATGTACATACATACCTGACAGCCAGTATGTTCCCTGTTGCAGCCATGTACATACTTACCTGACAGCCAGTATGCCCCCTATTGCAGCCATGTACATACTTACCTGACAACCAGTATGCCCCCTGTTGCAGCCATGTACATACATACCTGCATATATTTTCATGTTTTGTTTTTTAACCAGAAATGCTTTGGATCATTGTGTACAAATTATTGAAAAATGCTACATACCTGACAGCCAGTATGTTCCCTGTTGCAGCCATGTACATACATACCTGACAGCCAGTATGCCCCCTGTTGCAGCCATGTACATACATACCTGACAACCAGTATGCCCCCTGTTGCAGCCATGTACATACATACCTGCATATATTTTCATGTTTTGTTTTTTAACCAGAAATGCTTTGGATCATTGTGTACAAATTATTGAAAAATGCTACATTTTCATTCATTCATCCTGCAGGGAAATATAATGGTAAAAGTGACATTTCATCTCTCAATCATGAAGGCATTTATACTGATCTTCTCAAATACATTGAATTACTTTTTGTTAAAATTGCTGAAAAATTTTAAAAAGTGAAGATTTTTGTCTGAGCATCAGGAAGTAAAACATGTTTGACAATATAATGTTTGAAATTCCTGAAACAACTACTGAATTCATGTTGAAATACATTTAAAAAATTGAATGAATATAAAGCCACCAGACTTGATGTGATTGAAACTAAGGCTACTTAAGGCAGCAGCACCTGCTTTAGTAAGGAGTACAGTTTTTATTTGCAAAAAAAGTATTTGGTCTAATAAATTTCCAAAGACTTGGCTGGTAAAGCTGGAACAAAAATTGCATAAAGCGGGAACAAAAGATGAGATAAATAACTTGAGACTGATCTATTTCCAAATTACTAAAAAAATATGTATGATTCTTTTCTCAACTATTTGAACACTAATGATCTTATTGATGATAATCAGTTAGGCTTTCAACAGAATCAATAATTTGAAAGTGCACTTGTATCTATGATTGATAAAAGGCAGAAAGCATTTAATAGAGAAGAAATAGTTGGCACTGTTATGTTGATTTTCATAAAGCTTTTGCTCTTGTAGATCATGAAATATCTCTTGAAAACTGAAAATCTATCAATGTAATGAAAACTGCCTAAACTGGTTTACTTCTTACTTAACCCTTTCATCACTAAGTAACTTTGTAGGCATAGAGTCTTCAACACTAAGTAACTTTGGAGTTGTAAAGCAAAATGATTTGTGGACTTTGAAACAACATAACTTTGTCAATGTTAAAGATATTTGGCTGGATTATGTGTCAAAATCAAGGTTAAAAATCAAATTTTATGATTAATTCATTAAAATGTGCATATCTATTACAACTGTTAAAATGCAGGTGCAAATAGGTAACACAACAGGTAAAATACACGTAATTATTTTATTACCTCTTAGAAAACTTAGAAAGTTCTAAATACATGTTCAATTGACCTTAGATGTATTAGTGAATAATCACAGTAACAATACAAGTCTTTCTTTCATGGTGTCCATAATATATAAAATTCTATAAAATGAACCAAAATGATCTCCAGGGTGAGATCTGTCTACACAGCTATATCGTCTCTGCCACGTTTGATCGTCGCATTGAAGTTCGTTAAACGGACAATTTTTCCAAAAACTTCATCTGAATAGAATATTTGAAAATATTCTGAAGCTTTTCTGGAGCCATCTAACACTCGGGTGTGCCCAATTCCATCAGAAAACTGAAACAAATTTTTTTGGTTTTTGGGCTTCGGCCAAACAAATCAACATGGTGCGCACAATTCCTCTGGTTCAAAACCTTCAAAGTTTTCTTCATCGTAATCACTGTCACCCACAAGTGCATTCCATTGTCTCTCCAGACATCTTCTCTCATTTTCATCCAAATTTACCAGGTCGAAATTATTAAAAATCCTCCGATAACCTCCTCTGAAATTTGTTCAAACTCCGCCATTTTGGATACAAATTTCAGCATTCAAAAAACACGTTAAAAGTTTGTACTTTCTTCAATATTTCTAAACTTACAAGATCATCCAAATATAACATCTACATTACAAGAAGGAAGTTATTAGAGGTATCCCCGAAAGTTTCTTCAATATTTCTAAACTTACAAGATCATCCAAATATAACATCTACATTACAAGAAGGAAGTTATTAGAGGTATCCCCGAAAGTTATTTAGTCAGGTACTATAACGTTAAGAAAGAACACTGCCCTAGACCGAGAACTCGGTCCATAGTGTTTGCGAGCTTACTTCCCCTGGACTGAATTTTCGGTCTGTAGTCATGAAAGGGTTATCTGATAAAATGCAAAAAGTATCTTTAAATGGTCAACTTTCTGAAAGTAAAAATATTAATTATGGAATACCACAGGGCTCCATATTTGGCCCTCTGTCATTCATTCTATTTATCAATGACTTACCTCTTATAATAGAAAATTCAATTTCTTCCAACATCTTTTTAGGAAATTCAGTTTTTTCCACCAACCATTATGTATACAAGACTACAATGAGTTAAATTAAATTGAAACTTTACAAGAAGATAATTTACAAGGTGCTGTCATCAGACTATAAGTATAGTACAAGGGAAATAGTATGTTTATAAATACAGAAAATATGAAAGTCCTACTACTTATAATGAAACAAAAATGAGTAAGGCAGACAGTGACAAACTCCAGATTCAGTTTGATAATGTGAACCTTAATATGATCTCACATGAAAAAAATTCTTGGTGTACTTGTAAATAATAATCTTACTTGGTCTATTCACATTAAACATGTTTCAGAAAAGGTTCGTTCTTCTCTTCTTATCTTTAGCTACTTAGGAAATAAAACACATTCATTTTCAGTAAAGGGTCATCTTTTTAAAAAGTTAAAATTGGACTATTGTGATGTAATTTAGAATAATACCACTAATTCAAAAATAAGAAAAAATTTAGGACTTTTTAAGAGGGCATGCCATTTAATTCTAGGTTAGTATATAAACAATTTCTATGACACAATAAATAATATAAAACTTCTACCAATACATGAAAGAAGATTTCTAAGAAATGTCAAATTTATGCATAAATAAACCCAAAAAGTCATTTCTGTATATCTAAACAATATCTTTCACCAGATAAATGATGATGGTACTCCAGATTTAAAGTCTGTTGAAAGTAAAAATTACATAATACCAAGGCCAAAGAATGAATTGTTTAAAAAGATTTTTCTATACACTGGTCCACTATAGCTATGGAACAACATTCCTTGTAACATAAGGCAGGCCCCTAGCATTTCTACTTTTCATAATTGGTGTCTCAAATGGATTAAATTAAATCTTTAGACAATTGAACAGTTCTAGTAATATCAGTACATCATGCTTTTCACTGTATATTCACTTTTTCACAGTTGAATTTTTTTTAACACAGAATGATATATTTTATGTATGTTTATGTGTTCACAGATGCTTGTGCATATGTTCCAGGCTTGCAGCTGTCATTTTTAGAATCACTTAATTTTTTTTTTTGTCCAGCCAAATTTATCACTTTGGTGCTGTGTACACTGTATGTATTGTACATAATAGCTAGAAGGTCTCAAGGTAGATTAGTTCTGTAACTAATTAAGTTACCTTCTCTAAATAAAGTCTTTATTATTATTGTAATTTTTGTTGTTGATATTATTATTATTATTATTATTATTATTATTATTATTATTATTATTATTATTATTATTATTATACATCAAAAAATCAGTATATAGATGTTTATCTGAAAATAGAGAACATTTAATGCTTTAGGACCTGTCCATTCAGTTGAATTGCAACAAGAGTTCAGATATAGTTACCACTTAAGGCATTGTCATACACAGATACATCTTAAAAGGGGAGCAAAGCAATTTTACATGCTGGGAAAATAAAAAGGAAATTACTGTAAACTTTTCCCACAAATCATGCATAAATTTTCCTTTTCAGACGGACAATTAAAGAAAGTTTACACATGGTTGTGATAAATTGTCTGGTAGTTTTGAAAAGAAGAAAAGCCAGCTTAACACACTGATTGAAAGATATGGATGGCATTGTAATATGAACCATCTTATAACCTATTCATCCATTCCTTGTCAAGTAGCACTTGACTTTGAGTGAGTCCTTTATTGGACGACCCTGCTTTACCTCTAAATTTAGTTCTAAATGACCTTTCTTAGGGTCAGGAGACTTTATTTGAAGCAGTAATCAGCTGTATTTCAAATTTTAAATGTTGAGCTCTTCAACCATGTAAGTAAAGTTCTGCATTAAAAATGAATTGAGATTTTTTATTTACTCATTTTCCTATTGAAGTTAAATGAAAACAGGCTTTATAAAAAAAAAAATATGTGTGCAATCATACATATTTGTCCTTCAATGTCAAGATGCTTAAATATTGTTTTATTTTAGCTATACTGGTCATGGACTAGTACAGCTTATGGGTTGGTCATTTTGCTTGTCTGTCACCTGTTGTTAGTCCATTGTCTATTGTCCATTTGTCCATTAGCATCAGTCTGTTATCATTACTCCTCCTAAACTAGTTATCATTACTCCTCCTAAACTAGCTGCAGTTTAACTATGAAACTTTACAGACATATTCATCCCTTGGTCTAGTTGGACGAAATAAAAAGGGTACTGCTAACATTTATCTAATTTGGTTGCAACAAGTGACCATCTTGAAAACCTTGTTATTGCTACTCTTTTGAAATGGATGGCCAATTCAGTATGGGATTTTTATGAAAAGACTACTTTTAATGTCTGGTTGGTCTCATAAAAATGGTACAGTCTGACATCCAATATGGCTAACACAGCTGCCATCTTGAAAATC
Source organism: Potamilus streckersoni (assembly GCA_016746295.1). Classification (NCBI taxonomy): domain Eukaryota; kingdom Metazoa; phylum Mollusca; class Bivalvia; order Unionida; family Unionidae; genus Potamilus; species Potamilus streckersoni. The sequence goes on along the minus strand of JAEAOA010001148.1, from coordinate 920,536 downwards.
TTGTTTTAGCTACCCATTCTGCATGAATGGTCAAATCAACCATGATAGTTTCACTAAAGGACTTCTTGTGATGTCTAGTGGATCTAGTATGAAATGTTACTAACTTGGCATCACAGCCATCTTGACAAGCATATTATTGCTATATGCCCTGAATGGAAAGTCATATTGACATGGAGTTTTTATTAAAAGAATGATGTCTAGTCAGTCCTGTATTAAAATGGTGTTGATGTGATGTCCAATATGGCTGCCAGTGTGGCCATCTTGAAAATCTTGTTATCACTACTTCTCTTGAATGTATCCTAGTAGTTAGAACTTTTGCCCCAGATGCCGGAGGTTGCAGGTTCAAACCTGGGCCAGGTCATACCAAAGATTTATAAAAATGGTACCTACAGCTTCTTCACTAGGCACTCAGCATTAAGAGGTTAGTGTTAGGACTGGTCAGCCAGGTGTCAGGATAATGTGACTGGGTGGGACATGATGCTGCATGTCTACTGTTATTAAGCATGATGGATCTAGTGCTAGACATCACTATAAAATGCACACTGCAATATGACTGAAAAATTGTTAAAGCTACATTAAGATCTAAATCTCACACATACACACACATACACACACACTTGAATGGAAAGTCATATTGACATGTTTTCAGCAAAAGAATTCTTATGATATGTAATTACCCCAAAATAAAAATGGCATCAATCTAATGTCTAAAATTGACTCCCACAGTGGCCAGCTTCAAAAAATTTCTTATCACTTCTTTTGATGAATGGATGCTTTTATCAACATTGGTTTTCATTTAAAGACTTGTTATAATGTTTTGTTGTACCTAAATTAAAATCATGCTTACCTGATATCCTTGCTATCACTGAAGGATATGGAGAGGGTTTCAGTGATCAGCAGTTAAAAGGAAGAAAGTCTTATATCTTGAATTCCTGGACATTCTTTTACCCAGTAGGGCATCAGTGACTTTATGGGGTTCTTGTTTTGTTTTTTATTGCAAGTATTTTTATAATAAGAAACAGACACCAGTAAGTAACTTTTTAATGGGTTATCTTTCATTCTCTGCTGTATTATGTATCATTCCTTCCTTGAAAAAGTAGGATGAAGAGTCTAGAGACTTACTCCAGAAAAGGATATATATATATATATATATATATATATATATATATATATATATATATATATATATATATATTCTTAGAGAAAGAGGATTCTTTTATAGCACAAAATAATTGTAATGCACTAAGTATGGGATTACCTATATGAAATATACCCAGTACAGATTTACTTAGGTAAAATGTATCAAGTACAGGTTTACCTGTCTAAAATGGACCAAGTGCATGTTAGCCTGTCTGAAGTGTACTAGGTACAGATTGACCTGTCTAAAGTGTATCTTGTACAGGTTTACCCTTCTAAAAGTATACCATGTACAGGTTTACGGGTCTAAAAAGGGGCCAGGAGTGACCAAGAACTCTTAAGTGCTCACTGTTCTAAATCACTGCCATCTCAGGCTCCAAAAACATATTTGAGAAAGCTTGCCTTCAGCTTCTTAAGGGTCGATGGTTCTTACTGGGGTTTTCCAGGGTTCTTCTTCCAACACTATCCTACATTGTACTGAAAAATGGTGTTAAACCCAACAACAACCGGTTTATAATGCATGAAGTGCATGTTGACCTGTCTAAAGTGAACTAGGTACGTGTTGACCTGTCTAAAGTGTACCATGTACAGGTTCACCTGTCTGATGTTTACCATGTACAGGTTTACCTGTCTAAAGTATACCAAGGGCAGGTTTACTTGACTTGACCATAAATGAGCATCAGGTTTCATCTCTTTCTTTCTGACAATTTAGCTGTGGTAGTTAAGCTGGCAGAGCATTGAGTTGTTTATATCAGGGTCTGTATGTTCAATATTCACTGTGCCAGCCAGGATTTAATTTAACTCTGATTTCCTTATCATCATATAGTTAATAATGCATTCATAGCACCATTTTTATATTTAACATCTTTGAAAAGTTCTTTATCAGAATATATCACAAAAGTCCAAGCATTAGTAAGGATTTTTACTCATTTATACAGATTTAATTTTTTTCAAGGATTTTATATAAATATTTTACTACAAAATATGCTTTGTTAGGTTTGATATTACAGTTAGGTTTTTTCAAGACATATTTATCTCTCTGCTTTTATGAAAGTTTTTTTGACAATGATGAGCGGATACCATATATATACTTACAAGTCAAGTCCAGCTGCAAACAACATAGATCCAGATCTGTTGTGACACAGTGTGCCTGCAAATAAGGGTCTGTGTTGTTTGTTCTAATGATTACTCCTAACAAACTACATAGACCCAGATCTGCTGACTTCTGTCTTATAATCGAGCATGTACCATACTACTATGGGTCAACACACTGTAGTACAGGGTGTGTGTGTTAGATTTTTAACTAGCTTTTAATAATTTTTCAGTCATATCACTACAATGTCTGCAGTGTGACAGTTTATAGTGATGTACAGAATTTTGTTTTACCTTCATTACCTACATTCCTACTTACCCCACCAACAAAATTAAATGTGCCTTCCAGTAACCCTTATCTTATCTATTATAATTGCTCCAACCCATTTACATTTTATCACCTAAACACAAAAAAGAAATGTAAATGACCATGTCCCATTTTTCACCTTTGAACCAGTAACTTTAAATCTGAAACTGATATGAACATGTATTTAACATGTATTTAAAAAATATTATTAAAAGACATTTTAGTTTAACCTTCCCTTTTTGTTCTTCACACCCTTATCAAAAAACATTTAGGGAGGTGGCTTAGCTGGTCATGACATCCAAAACTACTTTATAAATCACTATCTTTTTTTTTTTTACTTGTGTATAATTTTTCAGACTTTATGGTGATTTTTATAACCTATAAATACATACTTGGTTGCCTCTGTTTTTGTCAGGCTTCATACCTTTTTGCTTATGTACTTGTATAAAATTGTTTATAAAATTGTTTATAATAAATTTATTCTCAAGATATTTGATATTTTTAATTACATCAAGAACTATATATAATAATGAGGTTATCTTGTATTTGATTGGCTTGTTACTACCATGCAGACTGAATTGAACCAATTTGGTAAATAATGGTTTTGTTTGGTTGGTTTGGTTTGGTTTGGTGTTTTACAGCACAGAAACACAAATAGCTAAGGCAGTAGGAATAAAGTGCTCAAGGACACCCTATGGTAGACTGATCCACTGGAAGATTTAAAATCTGCACTATTTGGGTCACTAGACTCAGTTTAATAAGCCCTATTATCATAGTCAAAGACTGGTTCTATAACAAGGAAGATCTGTGTTTTAAGATGATGCTTCTGATTATAGCTTAGCATTAGTCCCTAGAACCTGTTCCAGGATTGTACAGGATGTCAAAGTTAATTTGGTTGGTAATTTTCTGGTTTGATTTATGGACTATTTTGTATAGGGTGTCAAAGGCATCTTTGAATCTTTTGGGGCTATGGGGGCATTTGGGACTATGGGGGCTATGGTGAACAATACAAGATGCAATGTTTTTATGTGGAACTGTTTATTTGCATGGGTTTAGATTTGAAAGCTGCTTATGAGCTTATAGGATAGTACTGTCATTCAGCAGTCATCACTCACCAACAGTTCAACTTCTTCTGAAAAACTATTTTACCAATTTCAACCTAACTTGACAGAAAAATTTAATGGCTTTCAAGTTTTGACAAATAAATTTAATGACACTGCAAAAAAGATTTGAGAAACTGTTTATTGAATTCTGAAAATCCATTCAACAGGATTTGACAATATTTGACAGAAAGGACCCTGTCATTAAGTTTCACAAATTATGCTGATCTGTTGCAAAGTATGACTCCCATTACTAAAAAGAGAAAAAAACATTAACTGACGTCTTCACAAAAACCACTAACAAGAATTTTACCAAATTTGACAGGTAGCAGCACCCTGCCCTGAAGGCTTTTAAATTTTATAGCAATGATGCTGATTAGATCACAGGGGCTGGTATTGTTGCTGATAATTTACCGGTCATACATGTACTATACAATATAGACAAGGGAGGACACTTCTCTCCTTGCTCACGCGACCTATTTAAGAATAAATTTGATATTTCAAGCTACATTTTGCATAACATAACAACACACTTAATGCAATACTCCGTTCTCATTGGCCAACTGAAAATAAGTTATAAACAAATGATGGACGTCATTATCTTTTAACCAATGAGAGGACAGTATTCCATTCAGCGGGATTTCACTTGCATATTAAACAGGCATGATTAGGTCCATGTCGGACAGTACCTTGGGAAAATGATCTGGCATTCCTTAAAGGTATGATAGTAAACAAAACTTAGGATACACATAAAAAGTTGAATGCCTGAGCTAAACATGGATACCAAATTTATTATGTTACATGAAATGTAGCTTGAAATATCTGCATTTATTCTTAAATAGGTCATGCAAGCAAGGAGAGAAGTGTCCTCCCTTGTCTATATTATATAGTACATGTATGGCTGGTAAATTATCAGCAACGATACAAGCCCCTGTGGATCAGATATGGTGCATTACTAAATATATAAGAATAAATAATTAAAATTACATTTAAATAAATTCTTATATAAATAATTTAATAGGTGTAGTTGCTTTCTGTGAGGTATGCAGTTGAAAAGGGTATTGTTTCAGATCCTATTGCTAGGTTTGTAATTGAATGTATATGGGTTCAAATCCAACAATCCTATCAGCCTGGGTCAGTTACCATGGTGTCCTTAGGCAAGGCACTTAACTCATGTTACCTTGGAACTAAGTTACCTACTTCTGCTACTGTGCTGTGTCATGTCACTCCAAACATAACTGTACAGATTTTCCACAAATTCCATGAAACAACCATTCATAAAGAAATGGTAAATGTGAACAAATAGTGGCAATCTGCAATAAAGGCAGAGTTGCTGGAAAAGAAACTTTTTAAACACTTTGAATCCACTAAAACAAAAATTTGAAAAATATTTATCCAAAAACACCCCAGCAATTAAAGCTGTTTAAATTATTTTTTTACAATTGATACTTTTTTACCATCAAATATGCCCACCATTGCTGGCTGCAAGATGCTAAAATCCAAGACCAGTCCTTGCATTTTTCATAAATCTTAATAGGAACTGTTCAAACTACATGTACATTAGAATTTATACAGCTGACTAAAAAGGATGATACAGTAAAATGTCTAAAAGTATCTTGTAACTTAATTTTCTTGAAGGAATTTTTCATTTATTCTAAAATATAGCTTGCGTGCAACCCTATTTCTTTTGAGTATTTAAAACCATCATATGTACTGTTAATTACCTAAACTATGGGGGTTTTTTACCACTCTTGTGGCCTAGTGGTTAGAGCCTCCACCTTGGATGTGGGAGGTTGTGGGTTCGAACCCCCGCCTAGTCATATCAAAGACATAAAAATGGTACTAACAGCAGCCACACTTGGAGCTCTGCATTAAGAGATTAGTATTAAGACTGGCCAGCCTGGGTCAGGATATTGTAATTGGGTGGGACATCATGCTACATGTCTGTGGCATGATGCCCCAGTGCTAGACATCTATAAACTGCCATACTGCAGACATTATTGTAATGTGACTAAAAAAATGTTAAAGCTACATGAAAAATCCAAATCACACACACAGACACACACTATACTATGTTTTATCATAGAATTACCCTTTGTAAATACTATTTACATCCCCCATTCATTGGGAACCTCCACATTTTATTCTCACCATAAGATAGTTGTGGGTTTTTTTACTTTTCTTGCTTGTTGGTAATAACACTTTTTGATAAATAAATTTTTGTTACATAATCTTTTTTGTGCTGTATAATTTTACAGTGCTGGTGTGCCATAAGATCCTTAATCAACCATCAACTAAAATAAAAAGAAAGGCTTTAATTTCTTCTCAAAATCCACTTAATAGAATTTGACTAGGCATTCAGTTTTGAAGGCAAATGATGCTGGTCCAAGGCATTATTAATAATAGAAAGAAAAAAACATAATCTAATTAAATGCAGAACAGAATTTGACATACTTTGATAAAAAGCATTCATACATAAAACCTTTCTATCATAGATGCTAATTTGCTATCAAATGAACAGGCACAAATTTATTGTATTGCTATAATAATATATGCAACAGTAGTGTTAAAAAAAATTTCAACAGAAATCATTCTAGGATGCAGTTTTCTTGGTCAACTGCTCCTGCATTTGACCTTTAGGCAAATGTAAGCAGTCATAAACCTACTCTAATTTTTTTTTTGCATTGAAATTCAGTTCTTTTACAATGAATTCTTTTTTACAGTTTTTAAATTGTACCCATTTAGAGAACTGTTAATAACAACAGATCAAGAAGTTAACAATCTTATTGTTTCTGTAAATAATTTTTGTCACAAACTTGAGCTCTGTGCTTTTTAGTTCCTTTGTTGGGTTCTTTTTGTATGTTTATCTGTCACAGGGAGATGGATTGCTGTTGAATTTTCTGTCAGGGTCACTACTTCCTAGTGGTAGTTTAGTTGAAAGTATCAATAAAATATTGTCTATAGAAATGGTAGGAGTGGTAAGTGGGACAGAATGGAGGGAAGGGTGTACAGAATAGGATCAAAAGCTTATTTGACACTTCATTAGATAAGGATATAACAATATGTCTAATATTTTGCATTCCCAAATTACCTGTACTTGTATGAATCACTTGGTTTATTTTTAAGCTTCCTTTATCTTTTTACCCCCAGGATATAATAGTGATGGGTATCTGCAGTAAATAAAAGTGTAAAGCCTACAATTCACAAATTGACTGTGACCATTTCAAAGAGACAATTTTAATGTATTTTTTATGGAGGAAAGACAATGTTATCTTGATTTGCCTGGAGAAATAAGTAAAGATAGCATATTTTGAAGAACTGGTCTCTGTCTCAGGAGACATGTGACTAGTAGATTGTCACCAACACAATTGATTTTGACAACAGTCATCCAATGGTGTCAAAAAAAGATGTGGCCTGCCAATTCTTAATAGTCAATTGACCCACTTAAAATATCAGTTCTTGTCATTACTGTCAATCAGGTGTATAACAAAACCAATGATTTTACACCTTACATTACAGAGCTTTTCACAAAAGTCTTTAAGACACAGTGCACACAATGGAATGAATATGCTATAAATAACATTACAAAGAGTGCAAGAAAGTATTTTTAACTCTCACCATGTTCATATTCACATGAAAATAAAACTAGATGAGTATTTTTATTCTCTTTTCCAAGCTGAAAATGTATGTGTACCTGTTGGCTTGTCTTTCACTTGAATTTTATCTCATCTATCCATATGCATTTCTATCCACCCTCTACTCCATGTTACATCTTCCCACAATTCATTTCATTTCATCCCTCTACAGTAAAATTTCAACATTTGTTCATAAAATTCAGTCATCTCACTATCTCACCATGGGCCTGTTAATCCTACCATCCTGCCATCTTTTCTCTCTTCCATCCATACATCTACCCACCCACCATTTCTTCATCTACTGGTCCATTTATTCTCCATGATTTTTTAAAATGTTTTAATATGCACATTGTATATTAAATCTTCAATCAGTAATATATCTGTTTAACATATTCATTTTCCCCTTTTTAATATATCCATCTCCCACCTGCCATATCTTTCACTATTGGTGAATGTTTTGATAAAAAACTCTGAACTTGGTGCCTCATGCAATATAGTATACTGTTGGCTACCTAGCCATATTTATTGGTATTAGACATAAACAAAGAAGTAGACCGAAGAAGTAGACCGTAACGAAGAAGTAGACCGGGCTGCTAAGATGGCCCTATCTTTAGAACCATCGATTTTAAATTACCATATTCTGATTTTAAACCTTGTATCAAAAAGTATCTACGTCAAAAGTGGCAGGTATCATGGGATGATGCAATCAATAACAAACTTCATGCCATCAAACCAATCTTGGGAGAATGGACTCCTTCCTTCAGAACTATTCGTAGGGAGGAGGTTGTCATTGCAAGAATCAGAATTGGTCATACATACATTACCCACTCACACATACTAAAAGGTGAAGATCCACCAGAGTGCGTTCCTTGCAATGTACCATTTACTGTTAAACACTTTATGACCACTACTCGTGATAAATACTATAATGTACACACGACATGCAGGAACTTTTTGATACTATTCAAATCACTAGTATTTTAGAGTTCCTAAAGGAAGTAAATCTTTATTTTAAACTGTAACTTTTTATGACCTTACCCAAACTAATTTTTAACTAATACCAATACCAACTATTATTTACATCTTTTCATCAAGATACATCATTTACATCTCCCGTTGATTGTGAACCAATATCTTTAACTGTTACCAACATTTACCATTTTATATTTATCTACTATGGATTTTTTACTATATCGCTGGTCGCTGGTCCATATTAAACCTTTTTACAAATATGACCTACTGTATGGCCTAAATAGCCTAAAAGTGCTGGTGCACCGTTAAAATTCAATCAATCAATCAATCAACCTGCCATATCTTCCATCTGTCAGCTTTCTTCTCAATAAACAATTTTAATATGTTGTCACATACATATAAATATATTTTAAATCTGTGATCATTATAAATCTTTGTGTCTCTATATTTTTTCCTTAATTTCTTATATTCACATTGATCCAGATTAAATAAATTCAACCTCACCTCTGCAGTAATTTTGTGATGTATCCATTCAGGGAAATTGTTAATAGCTACAAATATTATATTGCTGATCTGGCATCCAATATGGCCACCATGGCAGTCATCTTGAAAGTCTTAATATGACTACCCCTCCTGAATGGATGGTCATATTGACATTGAGTTTTCACAAATTGGCTTGTTGCGATATTTTGTTGGTAATAACAGAAATACAGCCACATGGCAGCCATCTTATAAATCTTGTAATTACACCTCTTCTTGAACAGAACATCATATTGTTATGGGATTTTCACCAGAAGAGTAAATATAATGTTCATTTGGTCTTAAAATGGTACTGTTGTGGTGTCCAATATAGCCAGAACAGCAGCCAATTTCACAATCTTATTGCTACTCCTAAATAGAAAGTCATATCTTGAATCTGCATAGTCTGATCCTCTCAAGGGGTTTTTCACAAAGTTTTAAATGAAAATGTTTTGCCACTAGTACATCCAAGATGGCTGCTATAACAACTGTGTCACTTAATCCCCATGACTGGATCACTGTGTTTTCACCAAAAGCCTTCGGATGATTTTTACTTTGTCCTAAATAAAAATGGTGCCAACATGAGGCTCAATATATGTACCATCTTGTTATTACTCAGGAATATGAGATACAGTTTCAACTTTCAGCAGTTAAAATGAAGACATGGTTCTATCTTGAATCTCTGAAATTCTTTCTCCCAGTAGAGCTTCAGTCCTTTCAAAAGAATGCCAAAAGCAGGGCATTCCATGAAATTGAAGTAACAGATGAAGATTTTAAAGTAACACAAAGGTGTTCACCCAATGGGGTTACAGAGGACAGCAAAGGTAGTATATAGGAGACTGAAAAAAGTGACAAGTTGCTCAGGAAGAATAAGGGCTACTGTTGCTTAAGGAATGCTCTTTTGAATATTATTTCTGACAAGGTTTGTGGGGAGAATAATGTTTCACAATTAAACAATCTGCTTTCAATCAAAATGTACAGCATACTAATTTTAATATCTACTTTTCATGTGCTCAAGATTTTGTATGACTGTTTAATATAATGCTTCCGGTTGCCTGTTTTTAATGGCATTTTAGACCATTTTGGCTATGGGGGAGAAAATGATAGCTAAATACCCTTTGCAAAAAAACACTGTTGAGGCAGCTTACATGGGCAGGTACTGAAACCATGACCCTTGCATTACAGTCCAACACTCTAGCAACTGAGGTACCATGGCTCCCTGTAAGTAACTTACCATCTGTACTTGCTCATAAGTCAAATCAAATTGCAAACAGCAATTATTTTAAAATGCCAAAGCATAATACACCCACTGATCAGGATCTGTGTTCTTTGTTCTACTGATTGCTCCTAACAAATTGTACAGACCCAGATCTGCCAGCACATGCACTGAAAGATCTGTTTGTGCAGTTTGCAGTTGGACTACTTTTATAAGCAAGTACACATGCTAATGTTAATGGACTGCAGATTGTTATGCATTCATTCCATTTCAATTCATTATTGCCATTGTGTTGACTTAAATTTCATTTTAATAAAACTGCGTGACACATCTTATGGATTTGTTTTTATTTTTAACAGGCATGGAGATTTTATTATAAATTGTATACATCTGTGTACAGAGTTTAATACAGTCCATGCTGTATTATGCAGGTAATAAAATTAGGAAAGTACCTGTATATCTTTTTATACTTGCCTTGTTGCTTCAGTGTAAAATCAGAAATGTTTGTGTGAATCATTGTTCATTTTGGGGATTAAAATGATGGCTTGGTTTTCATATAAGATAGATAAGAATTCTTTATTTCAGACTGCATAGTTCATACATCTAAATTAAAATAGGGATATAGAATAAAACATTGTAAACATAAAAGAACATATCTATCATATGTATAAGTTTACATATACATTTACAACAATTAATTGCACCCTGCATTGTTAAAAAATGAAGTTAAGTGACACATTTAATGAGTAATTTGTCCAATCTACTAATAATATGAGAATTTAAATGAATGTCATAGTTCGAAAATGATTTCAATATACATATGTTTTAATCCACCAGAAAAGCAAAATTAAATTAAATTCTCCTCAGATATTTCTGTTTTTACATTATTTTTAAATTTCCTTCATTTTCACATCAAATACCCAATTATTTATGAAGAGTGTTTTCTGTTTACAGGTTCACAATGTGTTATTTGCCTTTGACCTAATGGTGGATGCAGGTCTTCCCAAACCAAAGGCCAGACCTGAAGGTAAGTTGCATAAAACAATTCAGATGTTTAAAAATTACACAATTCATATGAAGTTTTAATAATTCATATTTACAATCCTTGGAACCAATGCCTGTCACCTTAAGAAATCATTTTTCTGTAAGAGGGGCCCAGTGTGGCCCAGTGGTCCAAAGCGAGTGGTCCAAAGCGATGACGGATCACTATCAGCTCACATCTGTCTGCTTGAGTTGAGTCCAGACTCCAGACAAGGTGGGTAAGTGAGAAAGCCTGCCAGTAGCTTCTCTTTGTTCTTTCCTGGGTTTTCCAGGGTTCTTCCTCCACCATTAATACTGGCTGTCATGTATAGCCTATCTTGTGCTGAAAAATGGTGTTAAACCCTACAACTTTTTCTGTAAGAACAAGAAAAAAGGAAACATTGATTCCATGCAACTGTATTAGTCTCCAGGACTCTGTTTTACAGTGATAGGAAAGGTTAACACAAGTGATTGTGGTCATTTTTATTCAGGGAAGGTGAATCTAATTGAAATGAGGCACAGCTGTGGGAAACTATTTATTTCAATCCAAACAACCTTTGCCTTTTTCTGTCAAGCCAAAAAAATGCTTTGTATTTATAAGGTTGATTCAATTCCAGGATGTGGGCAGGTAGTGAATTCAAAGTATATCTTTGTGTTGCATGACCCCATGTTAATGACATGCAGGTAGATACTCTTTATTACCTTCCTGTGTCACAATAGTTTCTTGTAATACCAGCCAGAATGCAGACTGCACATGCAGTTTGTTAGGAGTAATAAGTAAAACAAACAACATAAACCCTAATCTGAAAATGCATAGTGTGACACCAGATCAGGGTCAGTGTTGTTTGCAGTTGAACTCCACTTATAAACAAGTATATATGTTAACTGTTTTGGACAAAATCAGCATACTATAAATACTCACAAGTCATAAGTACAAACTGCACAGACTCATATGTGCCATCATGGGATGAACTTGCAGATCTGGATCGTGCAGTTTGATAGGAGTAATCAGTAGAACTAACAACATAGACCATGATCTGCTGGCACATTATGCTATGGCAGATTAGGATCTAGCTTAGTTTGACACAGGATCTTTCCTGTTTGAAGTTTGACTCAACTTACAGGTGAGTATAAATGGTATTTCAAGCACAAATAGGTTTTTTTTCTATGCTCATCTTATTATTGTCCTTACTTCTAAGCTGTAAGCTTCACAAAGGAAAAAGCACCAATTATAAAGACCTAGTATATACATGCCCCCCCCACAAAAAAAAAATTGTTTGGAAAGAAATACTATTACATCTGTCATGTTTCAAAATAAATGGTATTGTTTGATTTTATCCCTGGAAAGAAGACAAAGGTGTTTTGTTTTAAGATATATCAAATACTGTGGACTTCAAACATTATTTTCACAAACTCAGATAGTATCCTTGCAAAAATGAGTCTCTTGAGAATGATTGTCAATAATCTTGCATAATCCATTAAACTGTGCTTGGTATCACCTGGTTGGATTGAAATGTTATAATAGAATTAAGTCAGAGAGAAGATTAAAACTGACAAGCTAGCAGTGATAGCCATCTAGCCATCGGGTCCCTGCAGAAAAATCAAAACAGGATATCACTGTTGCTGCCTTTCTCTGACATCAAAGGAATTGATCATATCCTTTTCATTTATAATAGGTTTCGTTGTATATACTAGAACTGAATGAGCAAACTACATTAGTACCATTACCATTATGGTTACTATGCTTATTTGATCAGTCTAAAGCAATAGTTTTCCATTGTTTTTTTATAGCATACAAAAATGTTTGTTTATTCTAATGATTATTTTGCATTGAAATTTGCTTTCAATTAAAAGATTGGCTGGTTGGAGACATTGTACATGGATATTTTTTTCTTTGAAATTTTCTGTAACTATAAACAACAGATATATAAAAATGTACATCTTTATGTAGGTTCAAAAAATTGTGATGATATGGTATGGGCCTATTTATAGTAATGGGCATATATTGGCCTATTTATAGTAATGGGCATATATTGGCCTATTTATAGTAATGGGCATATATTGGTCTATTTATAGTAATGGGCATATATTGGCCTATTATTTGTAATGGGCATATATTGGCCTATTTATAGTAATGGGCATATATTGGCCTATTTATAGTAATGGGGCATATATTGGCCTATTTATAGTAATAGGCATATATTGGCCTATTTATAGTAATGGGCATATATTGGCCTATTTATAGTAATGGGCATATATTGGCCTATTTATAGTAATGGGCATATATTGGCCCATTATTTGTAATGGGCATAGTCCAGCCATTACTTGCTGGGCAAGGAAGGTGTAGGCAAAGTATAACAATGATAGTTAAAGGTCAGGTCTGATGCACTTATTTTACATTTATTTTGATATTATCAAACTTCAGAGTTCCAAATTAAAATTGTTCTCACAGATAATATGTTTACCTTGTCTTTTTTTAATTAAAGGTAATTACATTGAGAGCTATTTTAGGCAGTTTTTATTAATGGAATATTTGGCCTGATGGGGTGGGGAGTTGCCTGAAAAGTATAGCTATTTTGAAACAAATTTGGGAAAAAAATTACATATAAATGAAAATAAATTCTTCATTCTCATGTCTTTACTTATATAGAGTTTTGAGAAGGGTAGTAGATTTATTTGATTTGAAATGCAGCTTCCTGTTAGCACTATTGAGATCATATGCTGTCAACTTACGCACAAAAAATAAGTTACGCTAATTAAAGGTATTTATATCAATAATTTTAAGGAATGATGTGCCTTGCAATTTTTTTAAAATTAAGTCCATAAGTCATTTTTCTGGTGGAATGAATTGTCATTCAGATTTTGTAACAGATTTTTGTTGCTGCAAAGCTTAAAGAAATGTGCTAAAACTGGAGAAGAAACAATACTTAACAATCAACTTTTCAATGGTCTAACTTCATTATAGGAAAATGTAGATGAATCTTGACCTGATATCCTTAATCTTTGTTGAGCAGATGTTAGTGGGAAGTGAGACAGTATCTCTGTTATCTGGCAGCATCAGACAGCAGCAACAACAATTTGTAAAGTTGTTTTTAAACATTTATATTTGCATATATTTCCTAAATCCTTTGGTAGATTCTCATCATACATGACATGAATCATTATGAAGTTACTACAGTTCATTCTACAACATGCCTGCTTGACATTTTAGTTTGGGGTCAAGGTCACAATTAAAGAAAATTTAAGGATTTGGCACACAAGAAAATTTGTCAATACACGCCTTGATGATGCTCTTCATGGGATGGCTCATCTTGCAGCTAAGATGATTCATTCAGCAACATTTGTGTTATGTTCACAATTACAGAAAGTTCGCATCAGTGTTTTTCTCATACCTATATTTCTTAAAATTCTGTATGGATTTTCTTCATATTTTGGATAAATCATTGTAAAGTTAGAACAGATCATTCCATACTTCATCACCACTTTGGCCTTAGAGTCAATGTCACAGTCATAGAAAATATCTGTATAGGCTTGTTCAAAATTTTTGTGATTGATTCTTAAACCTCTTGATGGATTTTCTCCATAGTTTGAATGGATGAATTAAGACAATTCATTCTGTGAGATGCTTTCTCAACCTATTGACAGGAACATGGTTGACAGAGTAATCTAAAGTGCTCACCTTTACCAGTCAATACTATCTCACCTCTGTCTGCACAGTGTCAAGTCTCAAGCTCAGCAAATGTGTGCAGGTGAGAAAGCTGCCAGTAGCTTCCTGCAAGTCAGTGGTTATTAGTTTAGTTTTGCCAAGTTATTCTTCCACCAATTATAGTGACTGCCATCTATAGCCTATATTGCACAGAGAAATGGCCTTAAACCCGAAACAATAACAACCTTTTGACATTGGGGTCAAGGTTACATGTTATAAAGCAGTGCCTTTGATTATGGACTAAGCATGAATATCCAGGCTATTATGTTTATTTACCAGTGACAGAATTATTGAAAGTAAAATTTTATTAATTTTATCAAAATTTTTAGGTGCTGCTTAAAGTTCTATCATCCTAAATTACACCATATATATGATAACATTGCATTACTATACATATCAATGAATCAACATTCTCTAAAGTGTGCGAAGGTGACTTCTGATATCATAAAGGGAACTCCCACAAGATTTAAAGTGGCAAGGGGTCTGAAATTTAATGTCTTGTATTTTTCAAAAATTTATCAATATACTTAAATAGCTAAAACTTAAAAATAAATATTTTATCTAAACTCCTTCACTCAGTTCACTGGAACATTTTTTCACCCCATTTCTTTTGCAAACTGATTGCATATTTTAGTCCCATTTTAAATGCCTTTAAACCATTTATACTGGCTGCCCTCTTTAGAATGGCCAAATCTTTTTTTTCCCAACACTGACTGGGTTAGGAAAGTTTTACACTGTTTGGCAACAATGAACAAACATCATTGACCCTTATCTGCCAATGCATGGTTGCTAGCAGATAAGGATCTATGTTGTTTGCAGTTGGATTCAAGTTATCTACAGATGACACTTGATTTACTTGCTTTAATATTGATGCCATTTATAATGAAGAAATAATATTCTATTTTCACTAATGTGCTCATTTTTATGACATTGCTGACATGTGTTGCGACTATCATAGCACAAGTAAAAGTACCTAATTAGACTGGTTTACTTTTCAAAATTATGTGAGAGCTTTATTCTTTAACAACTGTTTCTATATGGAAGCCTGTGAACATCTCAAAAAAAATAATGCAAACATAAAATTTGAAGAAAAATCTGAATATGTTTGGGAGTAGTTTTAAATTGGAAATTTTTAGATTTTTCTTGAACATTGGAGTTTATATTACTTTTTTGAGGGGGATACTTTAATAGTCAAAGTCTGAGGGGTTTTTTCCTCAAAATTTTTGGATTTTTCTTAAGTATTCATGATTTTTTTTTCTTTCTGTGAGCTTCTGTACTTTTAGGAAGTGAAAATCTGAAAAATAATATATTCAGTTTACAAGAGGATGATTTGCTTCAACAGTCTGAAAGTCAGTATTACATTTACTTTCCTAACATAAACTCCCTCTAAAATGTTAACATTTATTTCAGATATCAAAGACAGACCGATAGTTACAGAATACTTCTAAACAATTGTTATGACCCAAGGGTACCAACAATTTTTAAGATAGGAATCAACTATATACTGTACATTAGAAACCTTGAACTTTCTTTGTGTGTTTTTTATTGTATGATCTAAACTTAAGATTAGACAAGTAATTAACACTGGACACTCAGATCTTTGTACACCATAGCAACATATCAAGAAACCATGGATTTTTCTGGAAAAGGCGAGATTTTGTGGAAGGTTTTTTTGTTTTTTTGTTGTTGTTTTTTTACAGATTTGCAACATATATGAGATTTTGTGACATCCCCACCAATATGGGGGAAATGGAGAATACATACAAAAATTGTTCTTTATTGCTTTTTAAACACTGTTGTTTTAACCATTATGTTTCATGCAGTCAGTATTTATCATTTTAATATACTGTATAAACTTATAAGTTGAGTTCAGCTTCAAGCAACATATACCCTGATACACTAGCAGACACAGGTCTATGTTATTTGTTCCTCTGATTCTCCTAACAGAGTTCACAGATCCATATCTGCTGGCACATTATGTGATGGCAGAGCTGGGTCTGTGCACTTTGCTGTTAGACTCATAAGCATGTATATGTTTCTACTGATTACTCATAATAAACCACATAGACCCAGATCTACCAGCACATTTTATGCAAGATCAGATCTGTGTCTGTGCAATTTACAGTCGGACTCTACTTGTAATATTTTTTATATATGTAATACGTGTAATAACACCTCATGACATCATAAATGACATCATAATGTAATAGAAATGAAAGGTATAGTAACAGTCATCTAAATGTATTTCAAGTCATTACACTTTCACTACTTGTAATATTTTTTATATATGTAATATGTGTAATAACACCTCATGACATCATAAATGACATCATAATGTAATAGAAATGAAAGGTATAGTAACAGTCATCTAAATGTATTTCAAGTCATTACACTTTCACTACTATATGATTTGGTTTTTAAAAAATCAGTATTTTTCAGCATTTGCTAAATAGAATCTTAAATGTCTGCTCATTTCAAATGAATTTTATCAAACAAGTAAAAATTTCTTTTATAAAAATAATCTGAAAAAGTATCTTCAGAACTCATCAAACCTTACATAGCAAGTTTCAAGATCTTGTATTTTTTTCCAAAATTTAAGTTCTCACAATGACATAACATTGAAATCTTTACAGTTTCACTGAAAATAAATGCAGTACCAATATTAGGACAGTTTCTCATGAAAGTGAAGTTGCTTGTTCAGTTTTGTAGAGGTTTTGCAGTAGAGGGTTTACAGTAGATGGGGGGGGGCACAGTCCTGTCAGTGAAGTTTTGCTTGTTCAATATTGCAGAGGGTTTACAGTAGATGTTATCACAGGCTTAGGATACATGAACCTAGGTCCAAACCATTATCTAAAGCTTCAATAATGCCTGCTGATTGCTCTTGTCAGGGACAGAGATTGATGGGCCCTCTTTTGGATGCTTCATAGATTAAATTAAGTAGCTGGATTGGCTTGTTTTGGTCTTACCTGTTGGGGCTCGGTCAAGTGCTTTGGGGCCTTGAAGATGACTTGTATTTTATTATCCCTTTTTGAAAATGACAAAGCAAGGTGTACATGATCAGTAAATAGCACTTAAATTTTAATTTAATTGCTACCATTCTCTGAATACATCCCTGCCAATTGAAACTTTATGGATCAGATTCTCAAAAGATGAAAATTAGGGGAAAGGAAGAGAAGTAAATTTGTTGAGAAATAAAGAGAATTAACATGTTTGATGAGTTCTCTAATGAGTTAAGAATGTACAAGCTTTATGTTTGTTCAGCAGGATTTGTTATGTGTGGATTAATGGCAGAAAACAAATTTTTCTTGACAATGATTGACTGTACCATAACTTAGTAAACAACACATCAGAAAACTCCAGCAATATGATAAAACAAATGCAAATTTTACATCAGGTTACCAGTTATATAAACAATTATTCCATTCTATTTATCCTAGTTAGTCTAAAATTCTTCCCTCCCTATATCCCTTCCATAACCTCATATAAATTCTTTTGAATTGGATAAGCAAAGTCACATGGATACTATAAATTCTCTATACTGTCTTCTGGGCTCATATCTGGCATACATCAGCCATATTAGACTTTTAGAAAATCGACTTCTCTCCCTTTCATTCTTTATACTGTTAGCGAAATGAAATACTGGAGATCTTATTAAGACTGAAATTTCGGACATGGACAGGACAGTGCTATTAAAATTCCAGTAATCATACTGCAAATGCCATGCATGAATATCTTGCCAAAAAGAAACGCTTTATTGGCTTTGAAACTTTTGACAGGCTCATTTAGCAGACATGCTGGGATTTGTCTGTTTCTAGATTTCTGCAGGATAAATTTGTTACATGGTTTGTTAATGACTACATAAGATTTTATGAGGTCAGTGTGAAATCCATTTTGGATGTTTTTCATTTGAAATTAGTATGTTCAAAATCATAGTCATTATTTTATTGGTTTTTGAAGAGTAGAGACATAATAGGCTTGGATTTTTGTTAAAGTTTCATGAAGAAATATATTTGTTTCAAGTGCCATCAATATTCCATTTATTGGATAGAAAAATATCTACCTTTTAAGTTTTTACAGCTTCAAACTAACAATTTTCAGCCCCTCCACACACACCTGTCCCCAGACCTCCACTACCAAATATAGACTGGTCTGTATGACACAAGGATAAAATGTCATGTATATTCCTGGTTTACTGCACTGCTACTGCATTTGAGAATCATGTTATGTGCTTACTGTGGTAAAATTTTATCAACTTGCAGGACATTAAAAATGGGAAAGCAATGTTTACTAAACATGTGATCCTAGAATGAACAGTTATTTTCCAACTCAGCACCTGTTCAGATTAAAAGTGTATATATGTGTGTGTGTGTGTGTGTGTGTATATATATATATATATATATATATATATATATATATATATATATACATACACACACACACACACATTATTTTTATTGGGTGGTGGGAGAGAGTATCCCAGTTAAGTAATACATGTCCATTTAACAATAATTTTTTTTTAACCTAAGACTTGACTCCCTAAGCTCTATAAAATCCCATAATATATTCTCATTTTACCTATGTTAATTTTTAAGTTTTAAAATCTGGAAATATCTCAAGCAGATCAAATGAAGTATTTTTTGTTTAGTTTACAGTTAAAGTTAAATTATAATCATATATGGACCCTGGTATAAGTCATGATTTCTCTTTTCCTTCATCCATCATATCTGTCTTCTAAATACTTTACAGCAGTTTTAACACAATATTGTTTAACAATAGCTCATTCCTCTTCAGTTAAGGTATTTTGTTTCCAGTCAATCACCATCCATGTTTATTATTGCCAACCATAGAACATTTTCCCCCATGGTGAAAAAATGAAAGAAAATATGCAAAAATCATAATAAATATAGGCAATGTTTATTGAAAAAAAGACAAGGCTACCCAATATTAAAAACCAGTGCAGTAGGAAACATATTTGGCTGTAAATGTCCAGAGTTTGAATCTTTTAGCAAATATTGAGTGGACTTCATTTGACTAATTATAAATTAAATAATATCTAAAGGTCAGTGTTTGGTGTTTTCAAGCACATCATTACATGAAAGACTGTACAGCAATTAGGCATGTGGCTTAACATGAAATTCCCAAACATGCAACAGTTGGTTCACCTAGGCTTATCTGATCAGGATTCAAACATGCAACCATTGTATTGCAAATCCAACATTTCTACCACTCAAAAGTATGGCTTACCATTTACAAGTCAAGGGTTGAAGATGTGTTTTCTTCATTTAGTGAGACATGACTTGTAGACTTGTATTTCCTCATTTAGTGAGACTTTATTTATTGACTTGTATTTTCTCATTTAGTGAGACATGACTTATAGACTTGTATTTACTCATTTAGTGAGACATGACTTGTAGACTTGTTTTTCTTATTTAGCAGACATGACTTGAAGTGGTTAATTATCTACTTGTAGCATGCTCCTAGCTCAGTTGTGACATATAGGTGAAGTTCATTGGTGGGGTTAATTGGTCTTGTTCGACATACCTGAGCCATTTTCTTCTGATTTCTCTACCAGAGCCCAATGCCACTTTCTCCACAGATTTCTCAAGTAGGGTCCATATTCTTTTGAAAGCATTTATACTGGTGTATTTGCATAGGATGTTTTTCATGTTAAACAGCCTGTATAACTCATAAAAAAAACAACCACAATCTAAAGATAATTGATTGATTAATTGATTGATTGATTAACAGCTATCTTGTGCATAGGCAATTAATGCCTTGCTACCTGGCAT
Organism: Potamilus streckersoni; assembly: GCA_016746295.1. Taxonomy (NCBI): domain Eukaryota; kingdom Metazoa; phylum Mollusca; class Bivalvia; order Unionida; family Unionidae; genus Potamilus; species Potamilus streckersoni. Next base: position 900,043 of record JAEAOA010001148.1, on the reverse strand, counting down.
GGCAATCAGGCAAGGCAACCAGCCTGGTCTGGTGTTGGCAGGATTTGAACCATCAGGAAAGAAACATTAATAGAGTAACTACCTTTATGGTGCATATGATATCCCAAATCATGAATGTAGACCTAGAAGATGAAACCTGGTGACAATTGCAGTGTGTACCCTTCTGTCCCTGTGGTTATTTGTACACAATAGAGGATCTAAAGGAGAACCTGTGCAACAATTGTGGTTTCAAAATTCAGTCTTGAATTAGTTGTGAGTCATCTCTGTTTTAAACAGGGATAGCTGTGTTTTGAAGTATACCATATCTGCTCATTTATCTGACAGGTGGTTTTCTTTGGTGACTACTTTAACCTTGGTCTGCTATTGGAACATGTATTACATTCTGTGTTATTAGATCAGGGTCATTACTGTACATTTAAATGATTCTCATAAAAAGATGTCTTATCTTCATGCCTTAGGCAGCAGTAGACCCTGTTCTGTGTCTATTGGATTATAATCAACAAAAGGATCTATTCTTTATTTAAGATCTTTGGTACCCAATAAAATTAGTGTTTACATAGGTTCCACAGTATCAACATAACAGTGTTCCACCAATTTTTATAGAAATATAGTGGGAAAGCAAAGTTACACCTTCAACCATATATAAGACCACCCCTTCTGCCAAAATATTATGGTCTCTTAAGACAGATGGTCTGTCACAACAGGTCATACCACTATATAAAAAATAAGTCTGTGCATGGAGATTATGGTCTCAGGACAGTTGGTCTCACATGGCAGTGGTCTTTCAAGACAAGTTTTTTTTGTACTGGAAAAAACCTTCAAGTGTCTTTAAGAAATGCAGTGAAATTTGATGACCGTTACAACAAGTAATCTATAAGTTTCTCAGCACAAATATGGCCTATGTTGAATTTTATAGTTTAAATTTTTTGTAAATGTCACCATTGCTTCAATTTTGAAATTTATTTAAGTTTTGATACTCTCTTTCATGCTGCATATATATGAGCAAGATATGTTATGCATAAATTGTATTATGAAAATATTTTGATCAAGACATATCACAGTATATCGATGCAAACTTAATATATAGGCAACACCCTTTCCAATCCCAATATGCTGCTCTCACTGTGTCCTGTTTTGCCTCTTTCTCAATATGTCATTTTTTTTTATTCCCCCATTGCTATTTCATTTCTGATACGAATATTTGATCAAGCATTAAGAGTACTACTCTTACCCTCTGCTCAGTTTAAGTTTCTTGCTTGAGCACTGTACTAAGAGAAGATATAATAAATGTACTCTAGAAAGATAATATAACACCTGGAGTCAAAAGAAGGGAAAAAAGGGTCTGCCACAGGCCCAATATGATGGAAAAGAGGGCAAAAATTGGCAGTTCCAATAGCCCAGTCTGATGGAAAAGAATGCAAAATAGATTGTACCACTGACCCAGTATGGAGGACCAGAGGGCAGAAATTGGTCTTGCCACAGGCTCCCTGTGATGGAAAAGAGGGTAAAAATATTATATGCCACTGGCCCCCTGTGATTGATAAAAAGGGGAGAAGAAGGCAAAAATTAAGGTCATCCCACTGGCCCAGTATAATGGAAATTCTTGACTGAAATAATCACATGATGACAAAAAAACCCACATGGAGTTGGTGAATTCACTATTATTTGCTGTATACCAATTCATGTGGATTATGTGGTTGCTACAACCAAAAATTTAAAAACTCTGTGAATACTGATCTTTGGATGAAAATAATAGGATAGTTCTCCATGTGACTAATAAATGGGTAAAAATGGTAATTTGCAGGTGTTTGGGCGCCAGAACTGTTTTTGTTTATCTGGAGTTGTTTATGTTCCTGTATTACCTGACTGCTTTTTTTCTAAAGGTAATTGGATATGAGGCACAGTGATTTTCTTTTACACAGTGTTCTACAAGAAAGATGACTTGATCCAATTAGCCAACATAGTGAATCTATTTGCCAAGAGGTCCAGGTCAGATGCCAAAATAAGGAACCTGAACTACAAGGAAATCCAGTGATATTTTTTCAGAAATTACTAATGAGAGCTCATTTTGTTAATTTTAAAAAAGATGTTGAAAACACTATTATTCTCAGAGCTGTGCAGCAAAATTTGTCAATTATAAAATTTGGCTTAACATTAGCGATGGTTTTATTTTTAATTCAGACTCCAGATTGTTTCATTTGTTGCTTCACTTCCAGTTACACTTGCTTTCACAGCTGATACAGAGAGCATTTGCATTAAAGACCACCTGTGTAAGTGTCAATACTCATTCATTATATGTTTGCTGTGGCTTTCTATGCTTTTCATGAAATCTTGTGCAGTGGTTGAAAGTTCAGATACACCATGGCTATCATACTCAGTGTTAGACACTTTCTTAGACTTGATATATACTGTTAAAAACTTAAGCATAGATTATATTGTGATTAAGTATTAGCTCTGTGTGTGTGTGTGTGTGTGTGTGTGTGTGTGTGTGTTTTGGATTTTTAATGTAGCTTGAACAATTTTCCAGTCATACTGCTACAGTGCCTGCATTGGACAGTTTATAGTGATGTGCAGCAATCAGGCATCATGCCACAGACATGTAGCATCATGTCCCACTCAGTCACATTGTGGTAGTTGTACCCCCACTCCCAGCTTTGTTGGGGTCGGTGTTATCCATTTGGTTATCATTGCCTATAGATAATAACCAACGAGTAATTTGCCCCCGACGAGTAAATATCATTAGAGTTTTAGAAAATGTCAGGTGGAATAGATAAGGAACTGAACAGAAAACAAGCCCCTGTTACAAATAAAGACAAAATTTAATCAAAATTTCTAACAATACAGTTCATAACAAAAGTATAAAAAAATACAATACAATAGAAAGATGATATGTTCATCCCAAATCTCTGTCACTAACAGTAAATCATCTATGAAGTTCGAGAGCCCAGTCCCCTTTAATGGTCTGAGCAATTTCCTCATCATGCACATGAAGATCCCCAGGGCATTCTGGACCCCAAATGGCATGACTATCCACTGGTAGGTCCCATCTGGAGTTGCAAAAGCAAGTTTTTCTCTGTCTTCCTTCCGAACTGGAATTTGCCAATACACCTTGGACAAATCGATCTTCGAGAAGTATTTCTCTTTTGTCACCACTTCAAATATGGACTCAGGATCAGATAACAATTCTAGTTGGAATTCTGTGATCCTATTTAATTTTCTGTAATCAACACCAAATCTGTATGTTCTGTCATTACTCTGCACCAACAAAACAGGATAACTATAAGCCAACTCTGCTGGTTCTATAATTCCAAGTTCTATCATAGTTTGAATTTCTTTCCTGTCATTTTCTAATTTAGCATAGGGTAATGGATATGGCTTCAACTTCACCAGCTTCTCATCCAATAACTTTATCGTGAACTCCTCCAACTCCATCTTGCCAGGCCAATCTGTCAACATGCTTGCGTAGTCTTACTGTCACTTCGTTAAAGGCACCACAACCTGTTTGAATGTATCAGTCCCCATCCTAGCTAACTGATACAAAATACATGTACCATGTTTAATCATGAATTTTACTTTGCCATTGAGCGATTTTCATAAGGACCCATCATTTGCGTACCTTCGTAACTTGTTGAGAGAAAGCTTTATCTTGAAGTTTCAACTCTGCAGGTAGTAAATTGTCTATGGGCGAAGTCATAGGTCTTAGCGGCTTTGACCCTGACCTTCGCTTCATAACCCTCATCTCAACAGACCCCATGTGTACAGGTGTACAGTTGCAGCAGCAGCCTTAGGCTGTGGTAACACATACTTACACCCTAATATCATGTCATGAGACAGTTCCAACAAATAGGATGCTTGAGTTCACCCCTATACATACAGTGAATCAAGGTCTCTGTTAACCACTGGGAAGGAATCTTTCATCCATTTATCAAACTGGACTTCAGCCATCTCAGCCATCTCTCTAAATATTCCCCAGGCTTGACATACACATAACTACTATCAACCAAGACCAGATAACTACACTATCATATAGTAAGGTTTCCAACAAATAGGATGCTTGAGTTCACCCCTATACATACAGTGAATCAAGGTCTCTGTTAACCACTGGGAAGGAATCTTTCATCCATTTATCAAACTGGACTTTAGCCATCTCAGCCATCTCCCTAAATATTCCCCAGGCTTGACATACACATAACTACTATCAACCAAGGCCAGATAACTACACTATCATATAGTAAGGTTTCCCTTTTATCATTTACCTAGCTACAGTGGTGTTAGACAACTCCACTGTTCTCTGTTCCTTAATAATAATCACACTCACCAGATTAATTGTTGTTGGATGATACTTTCTATAGTCCTTAACGACATGGCCTGGTCTGTTGCAGCCATAACACTGGCTCACCCTTCCTCCCTCTGTATCCTTGTCCACCGCCTGGCCTCCCACAATTCTGACCATTCCATTTTTGGGATTCTGCCTCCATCTTTGGGATTCTGCCTAAGTAGTCTTTCTATGTTCACTGATGCCCAGTTGTTCCCTGCCACCCTGGGTAGTCAGACATGAGTACACTCATAGCGCTCTGCCATCACATTTATATCATCCAAGGTCAAGAACTCAAGCTCCACTAGGAACATGATTAAGTCTTTTTGATACATACTTAAGATATGCTTGTTCAACACTAACCTATCAATTCTGAATACCAAGCAAAGCATCGCTAGTACCATTTTTTTATAAGTCTTTGGTATGAATGAACCTGGGTTTGAACCCATGACCACCCATTTTTGAGGCAGATACTCTTACCACTAAGGCCACTGGAGGTGCATTTTTAAGAAATTTCTAGAATTTCTATTGCAAGTGACCTTTCTTTTCCTCTTGTTTATTTTGTATCATTTGCAAACAGCCAACAAACTGATTTTAATAAACATATTTTTTTCTATTTAGTTTCTAATACTGCTTTCAAATGAATACAGGTAACATTCTTCACAAGTCAGCAGATCTTGGAAAAATCAGAATAATGATGATTTTCTTTTGGTTGGATGTAATAACAGTTGACTGGCTGAATTAGTGCAGTGATACCTATAAAGTTCAAGTGCAGTAGAAAACTTACATGAATCTTTATGTAGCTGTTTATCAGGACACCTTTTCAAAATGACCACTTTGAGCTCATCTATTGGCAGTGGGTAATTGTACACAGATTTAACTGTATTATAACTTTTATAATCTGTCAATTTGCAACTTGGCACTTTATAAAATGTTACTGCCAGATACATTGGAGATTGTCTAGGTGCATAGTGTCTGACATAAATGATTAGCAATAAGCATGTTGATTTGCACAATTACTAGCACTGTATTACAAACACATAACTTTGAATTGAAAACAGTCACTTCATTCAGGTGTAAAAAAGAATAATATTACATTGCCAGATTTAATTATTTCAGGTGGTGTTCTAGTTATCAGTGTGTTAAATGAGAAGATACATTTGTATAAACTGGTCTAATTTCTCTTAATAAATGTAATTATTGTTTGGTTATGATAGAGGAGTACACCTCTGTTTAGTGCTAATATTAGTAGCAGTGATTCCTGTTAAATATAGTGTTAACCAAAGCCAATGTACCCCAGTGGGGTATGTTACATTCAGGCTCTCAGGTCAATGAAAAAGAAACTTACTATTGGTGGTAATTGTGTATTTGTAGGTTTGCAATAAATTACTGATAGCAAGTTTCCCATTATAGCCAAACATTTAGATTAATGATGATTTGTTGCAAATTTTTATGCTCTTTAATTAGGTGTCAAGTGCTTATAAGAGTTAAGCATTTGCAATGTAATTTGGAATGAATTAGCTTAGAAGGAAATATTTTGCAAGTAATTTTCTACTTAATATAACATTTGTGGAAATTCTAATGCATATGGAATGTCACTAAGGAGCACATATGGAGAGTAGACATATGCTATAGTTTGGTTATAAAACTTAGGTTTTGTTCATTTTGGTTTGATTACTGTAGTTGGATAAATATCTACAATTACAGCATCAATTATAAAAAGGTCTTCAGGGAATGCTTTTTCTGAGGTCTTCTAAGGTCATTTGTACACTAGGGTCATCTACTATAGTGTATTGGAATGAGCATGTAGAAGAGAAGGCTTCATATTAAATTTAATGCATAAAAGAAAAACCCTCTCACTCTAAATCCTTACGCTGAACAGCTGAACACATTTGCATCAGAATAGGCACTGTAAGTAGAGGTTTTCAGTTTGCTGAATACTTTTTTTTAAAACTAAAGAGGGACAATTTCAGGACCCCAAAAATATTTCAGTTTTAAGAAGAACTTGGTTTTGTGAGATTTCAGTCTTGACAGAATTTACTGTACATACAATACTGTAAAGTACGAAATAATCATGGGGTTTTCAATTTATTGGTAACAAATATCCTTGAAATTGAATCCACCATGGTAGTCTTGTTAAACAACATGATTCATGTCACCCCACAATACTGCATCCCATTGAAATTGTAATTTTACTTCCAAACCATGAAATTGTATTACCACAAATATTTATGATGTTACAGTGAACTAATGAAGACCAAACAATCATATTCACCTATTTTTGCTCTGTGCTTAGTGTTAGGGAAACTTTTTCTGATAACACTTGTTTTAGAGGTTTGATATGTACAGCTAGGATGGCTGTACAGTTTAACAGTTTATGAATATTATAGATTGATATGTACAGCTAGGATGGCTGTACAGTTTAACAGTTTATGAATATTATAGATTGATGTGTACAGCTAGGATGGCTGTACAGTTAAACAGTTTATGAATATTATAGATTAAAGAAAAGACTGATGATTTGGAGACAGATTCAAGATGAGTTCAATGCTTAAACAATTGTATTAGCCACCAAATTAAGAACAAATTGGTGTCAGGAAAGCAAAATCTGTATTTTTAAAGTTCAATTTTATTTTACAACTCATTTTTTATGCTCATATTTTGTTATTAAAATATTGAGGGGATTTTGTACCTTGCTCCTGTTACAAAAACCTTTCAACTGTTGCTACCAGACATGTATTAATGGTAAATCTTGTGATGAAGGCATATTGGGATCTAAAACTTAGCCAATGTGACCTATTTTCTCTGATGTGCTTATTTTCTGTATTGTATTCCCCAGTGTGCACAATTTCTCTTGCTGAGGTACACTTACAAATCAAAATCAGGTTTTTAAAGGCCTAGCATTTATTTTCTGTGCACTCTAAGATACCAAATATACATGAAATAGTAACAGTTGAATTGAGATGCTAAAAAAAAGACTCAGATTTCTTGTTATATTTTTGACATTACACCATCATTTAAAAGAGACTGCACTAATTTAAATGATTATCTGACAAGTTCAACCAAAGGCTATTGAAGTACTTTTTAATTAAGACTGATATTTTGTACCACAGTATAATAATAGCTAATGGGGATTTGAGCAATTTGTCTCCCAACTTACAGATAGACCGTTTATGCATGTATGTATGTACTGACTGAACCTTCATATCTTGACTCAAATCTGAATAGGCCCTCCAGGGTCAGATGTACTGTTTTACTTCTCTATGAGACTTGTACTTTACAGCTCAGATAATTTTGATGATACATATACCAGCATACAAGTAATACAGATATGCACCATTGTAAAATCTGTATGTGATGTATAGACTTAAATGTACAAGTAGCTTACATGCATGTAAATATTTTATTTGCACATACATTATGAATAATTATTTAATTACATACATGATGAATGATTAAAACTTCGATTTCTTAGTTTTTTTTATGTTGAAACCTGTATATAAAAGATTCATTGAAATGGTCTTTATAATGAAACCTGTATATAAAGGATCATGGAATTGGTCTTTATAATGAAACCTGTATATAAAAGACTCACTGAAATGACCTTTACAGAAAACCTGTATTTAAAGGTCTTGGTGATTTCCCCTTTATATTGAAACTATTATATAAAGGACTGGGGGGATGACCTTTACAGGCATAGTGCCATATATACATAGCCTTAATATGCATTACAGTCTAATCTGAAGGTCAAGGATCAGTATGACCTATTTAGTTCCAACACTTTATGGTATATTCAACAGCGATTTTGTTCAAAATCTTAATGTGAAATTGTCTTTATTTATATTTTCTGCTCATATTTGTAACCTGAAAATCTTCCTTTATAAAGCAACAAATGCAATACAATTGAAGAAAAAAAAAACCAGGCTGTGTATAGTTATAATATTTGTACTCCAGTGCTTCTTTCATCAATCCATCTGTAGCTTGGGTCATGTGATGCATACTGACCTTTAATTACATTTTCCTCATTAAAGTTGTCTTTCATTATCATACCTAGATATGTAAGTATTTTAAATTATAACACCATTATCAGTTTGCTAAATCTGAGCCAGATCTGGTCACTCTGCAAACTCTTGAACCATTTAATTTACAAGATATATGCAACATTCCCTACAACCTCAGTGTATTTGCCTGGATCAGGTGGATAATAGAAACATAAAATTAATGAATGGAATAAAATAGAGATCTAAACAGAGATATAGCCCCCATATATAAAATATAACAATTTAATTACATAATCAAAATCAAATTGTAAGAGACACTTGTAGAATTCACTTATGGTAGAAAATAATTATCAAAATTTATTGAGAAAATGAGATTATCAGTTCTGTTTACACAGATATGACAAATTTCATCATGAAATCAAGTGAGAGTATTCAAATTAATTGCCTAGCATGACTGCATCACCTGATGATTTGGTTTAGGTCACTGCATATTCAATACCAGTAGTAGGTTGGGATTGATTTATCCCTCTGACTCCCTTGTCCAGCTCCAGGATGACCTCTCTCCTCTGGCCTCTTAAATTGTGATAAGGATCATATATGACCTTTGCATCTCCCACTATGTTGTTGTGTGGAGGCATCTCCTTTACTGTAGATAAATATGCAATACTACCTGGATAAAATATCTGCTTTCTAACTATGTCAGATATTGTCACATCATAATCCAGACAGCTAATACGGTTCTCAGCCTGGTATTGCATATCATATAAATTCTAGCTCAGTTCTTTTTTTTTTTTTTCAAATATGCTACCGAAAAATGAATGTATTTCTTTAACAGGACTATTTGGCATCAATAATTAATTTATTGCATAAGAGTCTCCTGATAAGCCATTATACCTTGCCAAATGGACTATTGATCACTATCTGAACTTAGCCTTGGCCTGCAGGTGCTCTAATGCTAATGCAATTGACTCTCTGGTTAAAAGAACATCTTAATTGCACAGATGAATTAACAAAATTCATCTTGTGTCTTAACTTCTATATTTGCTAACTGACAATTCATTGACGTAACATTTACCAACTTAAGGATACTATCATTTCCTACCATACATGATTTGTATGACATAAAATGAATGAATTAAATGATTATCTCAAGGTTATTATGAAGAAAATAATGTATGAAATTCTTTGAATACAAGAGTCGTATAACATTCAAGACAAATGAATTCAGACAATTATCTCTGGACTCCTATCAAGAAATAAGTTATGAAACTTAGTACTGTAGTTTTCCCCTTTTACAGAAATCATCCCTAAAGACTTCCAGTGCACATCCCTTTGATTTTATTTTAACAAGAAAAGTACTTGCTATTTTCTTTGGAGTCAAGATTTCAGCAAGACTGACATATTTTGCAATGTAGAACATCTTCAAAATATGAAACTTTGCCTCAGAGCACCCTGAAATATATTCCAATCATGATCTATGTTTATTTGAATACCAAAATTAATAAACCAATCTTTGCAACATTTCAACCCTTGGCATTTTTGACAAGCAACCTAACCTCTCTCCCACCCCCTGTTATAAGATGGACCTCATTAAGAATTAATCATGCCTGCAGCGGGACCTTAAAACACCTTATTCCAACTCAGGCCCTAGACTTAACACCCACCTAAACACATTATTTGATTTAATTGGCTGTTTGACTCCTGACCCTGCAAGGTTCTCTCCATTATGTTTAGCATCCACAAAATTCAGTGCAACACAGGTATTAGAATCAACCCTACTAGGCAATTTAGTTATGAGGTGATGGGATCTATCGGAAAAAGGCAATTGTCCACTATAGGTTATTGTCTTCTATGCAAATTTTCATTGGGGATCCCCAGAAGTGTAAATTAGGAACTGGTGTCTGCAGTGGCCGTTGATTGTTCTTCTCTCCTTTATCTTTTTCCACTTTACCTCCCTTGTCTTGGCACAATATTACCTCAGAAATGTTGTAATCCCATAAAATACCATACCTAACCAAAACCAGTTGATGTTTATGGGAGTCATGATTCATTAGTCAGTAGTCTATAAAACTCATCAGTTGATTGCAAGTTCCAGTCCTGCATTGGGCCATGGTGTATCTCTGGACAAGATAATTTAATTTCATTGACTCCATGCTAAATATTCTTTTCATGTGCTAATATATCTTTCAGTATGAATTATTCAGCTACTTTTAGTTGAACCCATATATGTGTGTGTATGTATGTATGTATGTATCTATGTATCTATGTATGTATGTATCTATGTATCTATGTATCTATGTATGTTTGTAAATATGTATACATGGACCAAGTAAATTTAGGCATCACCAAAAAGGCACAAAGATAAAGGCCTAAAAGGATTAGAATCCTTAAAATTTGATCTAGGTTTTTTGTATTAACCCACTCTTAAAAATTCAAGACATGAGCATAAAGACAAAGGTTGGCTGCACTAGTTGTCTGTTATGAAATGCAGAAGGGTGCATCAGGTGAGAGGAGAATCAGCACCAACAGTTTCCTTTCTGTTATTGAACAGTTTTTCTTTTTAGGATGGGCTTGACATGCGTGCCATTGCAATCTTGCAGCAATTATAAGTCGTATGTCCTTGCTGCAATTTCCTCCCACCCACACTATCAGTTTGAGGTATGGGGAAGGACACCTAGTTTAACTAGGATTGTAAAGACTTGTCTTCTGCAGGTAAGTGGAAGTATCCATCTTAAAAAAAAAAAAACTGGCTTCTGCCAGTAGAACATGTCTCTCAAAATGGGTTGCCTTTCAATATATGTACCAGACCAGTCATCACAATATTGTTGTATAACCAAACCAGTCCATGCATTTGAAATCTGGATAGAAGATGCTAAAACTTGGATCTTGAGTATTGTGGGTAATTTGGTTACAAAATGTAATGTTATCTTTTGTTCCTCCAAAATTCATGGTCCAGAATAATATCATATAGTCTCATTTCACAATTCTTAAGAACTCTCTCTCTCTCTCTCTCTCTCTCTCTCTCTCTCTCTCTCTCTCTCTCTCTCTCTCTCTCTCTCTCTCTCTCTCTCTCTCTCTCTCTCTCTCTCTATATATATATATATATATATATATATATATATATATATATATATATATATATATATACACACACACACACAAACACATAGGCAGACCATGGTCTGTCTTCTTGTTGTGGAGCTTAATGCCATTTTTTTCAGCACACTAGGCCATACATATCAGCCAGTATTAATGGTGGAGAAAAAAACCATGAAAAGAACCACCGACCTATGAGAAGTTACTGGCAAGCTTTCTCACATCAACACATTTGCCAAATCATAGACTCAACCCATGCAGACAGAGGTGAGATGGCAGTAATCCATAATGGACAGTGCTTTAGACCACTGCCACTTGGGACCCATGTGTGTGTGTTTGTGTGTGTCATTGCTTAGTGGTGATCATTGCTTAGTGGTGATCGATGATGGTGTAATTTACCCAGGATAGGTAAATATCAATAGAATTTGAGAACATGTTGGGTGGAATAGATAAGGAACTGAGCAGGTATATAAAACAGAATAAAAGAACACCCATTACAAATAAAGACAAAATTTAATCAAAATTTCCAACAATACAGTTCATAACAAAAGTAATAAAAATACAATATGATAGAAAGAATCACTTCTTTCTTTTGACTTAGCTTCTTGCACAAATTTTTGAATACAAAAAATAATGATACAAAAGGCCGATCTGTTATGTGATAGAATTTAAATCATCATTTAGATCACATTGAATATATCGAAGTCATTGCCTTGCACAGTTTCATGACCTGACAGTCTTGTTTCAGTCCAAATTCCCTCTTTATTTTTGAACTACTGGTACATTGTATCTAAGTTTTAGAAGTTTTATTCATGGCTGTAAACTGTATATCTTGAGTTAGTTTTGTCTATGTCAATAGAATTTGTTAAAAGCATAGTACATGTAATGCATTGGATCTATAAATATATGTTTACTTCTGTTTTGAGTTATTGATAATAATCTTAATAATAAAACTGAAATGGTGACTTTGGCATAATTTCTCATTGACATGTGGATTTCAACATTTCTAGGATTCAGTAACTTCCTATTAGTTGGACTTAGATCACATAAATAGGCAAGTTTGACACAAAATGAGTTGTGTATTCTGTCACATGGGGTCTGTTGCAAAATACAGGCACAATAAACAGTTTATATAAGGAAAGAACTGAGCAGTTTGTTTCATTCTAATTTTGGAGTCATTTTCATTGCTTGTGTTCCTGTTGTTAAGTTTGCACATGTGTTTTATGTTCTACTTAGATATTATTTGATAGGAAAAACATTTGCTTGGACTGTTAAGTGGAAAAAGAACATGCTCATTATTTGGACTATAATATTATTCTGGAAATGTTATAAATTATTTGAAGGAATTCGGGACATTGCCATCTTGACAATGTCATTGTTTCTGGATGACCCAGTATATTTTCAGTTTTGAAACTTATAAGTAAGTTTTCTTCATTTAGGACTTATATAAATCTTTATAAGGATTAGTTGGATTTACTGTACTGTAAATTCCTCTCATATTTTATTTTTAAAATTTTTTTAAATTGTTTTAGAAAACTTGTTGGTTTGATTTTTTTCCCTTTACTTAGTTTGTATTAACAGTTTTAACTATATATATATATATATATATATATATATATATATATATATATATATATATATATATATATATATATATATATAGAGAGAGAGAGAGAGAGAGAGAGAGAGAGAGAGAGAGAGAGATACATACAGTTTATGTGATACTAAAAATTGCACAAAGCATGAAGTATTATTATATTTATTGACAAATCAGCACAATCCATCTTATCTAGTACCATTAAAAATGAAAACTCAGTGATTATATGTTTGACAGATGTGAGGTCAGATTGGCAATATCTGAAAATAATATGACCAAAGGGATTCTTAGTACATATGATAAAAGGGATTTTAGTGTGTGGAAAAAGTAACATATAGAGAAGTACCATACCAACATTAGGTTTCTAGTAATATGTGGGCTGTGTAAATGGGGAAATTTCAGAGACAGATGTGAGGGAAGCAATGATAAATTTAGGTAACTAGTCAGCATCATAGAAACTGATGTAAGTTGGCTGTGAGAATATATCAATAGCAAGTAAAGTTTTTGGGTTTCAGAATGGATTTGACAAATCTGAGAAAAGAGGTCATCATCATGTCATATCTGGATAACTTGGTCTTATTCCTGCTGTTAAGGTATGAACTGGGGGAAGGGAGCTGTCATTCATCTAGTAATGGTTAGCCAATCATATTCTGTATGTGGGGAAAGAGTGTGGGATTACAATGTGTATATAGATAATTACAAGACATAGGGTGCAGAAGAGAAAGTAGACGCCAAAAGAAGAGAAAGCAGAAAGAAAATCAGAAAGAGGACAGAGAAAGAAAAAGGGACAGTAGAGATAAGATGTAGTTGGAAATAAGAAACAGACATATGCAAGATGGGGAATTACAAAAAAGGATACAATCAAATCCATTGAGCCAATAACAAAAAGAGGAATAACTTAAATAGCAGTGATATAATAAAACATGACCAATTAATGGGTTCCATGGCCAGGCCAGGTATAGAAGGGCAGCGATATAATGAGGGGCTTTAATAAAAGACTACAAGTACTTGGCAAACAACATGTAATTCCCCCCCAAAAAAAAAAGTAATGTCTGTTTCCTGTTGTGCTGTTTTGAAATTATTGTTGGCAGGTCGATATTCTCCCTTTTCTTTTTCTTTTTTTTAACATTATATATATTAAATGTAATTTTTTTTACCATGGAGGAAAATAAGTGCTAGGGCCAGCAGAAAGATGTGGGGACATTCAGCCAACAGAAAACTTATTTTGGCCTACCAATGGCATTGGCACTATGTGCTTTTTACATGCATTATCCATAATTTGAACCTACAGTCTAGACCAGAGCTTTTGGTAGGTAAAATTAGTCACTTTACTTTGGTTGTACCATTGATCCCTTTTTTGCAATATATATAAAATTTAGTATGATAATATTGGGATTGAGCTGTGTTTAATACACAATTACCTAAGCAAAACTGTCACTTGACCAAGTTTTATTGATTATCAGACACTTAGGACCTCAGTAATGAATACAGGGTAAGTCACCTTGTGAGATAAACAAACAAATCAAAATGGCATTTTCAGACTGTTTGAAGTGTGTGATGATATTGTGGAAAAATTATAAATGGTGACTAGTTAGATAAGCAGTTTATAGGAGAGAGTGACTGGTCCTATGAGCTGTTTATACAGCATAATGACTGTTCCCATAAGCAGTTTATGCAACATAGGGACAGATGCCATGAGCAGTGAATACAACAGCATGACTGGTTACATGAGCAGTTTTATACAAGATAGTGACTGGTTACATGAGCAGTTTATACAGCATAATGATTGTTCCCACGCACTTCTGCAAAGTGACTGATTCTATGAGCAGTGAATACAACCTCATGACTGGTTACATGAGCAGTTTTATACAAGATAGTGACTGGTCCCATGAGCAGTTTATACAGCATAGTGATTGTTCACATGAGCAGTTTATACAACATATTGACTGGTCCCATGAGCAATTTAAAGATCAGTGACTGGTTGCATGAGTAGTTTATACAACATAGTCACTGGTTACAGAGCAGTTTATACAACATGTGACTGGTTTCATAAGCAATTTATAAAGCATAATGACTGGTCCCATGAGCAGTTAATACAACTTAGTGACTGGTTACATGAGTTGTTTATATGTTACAGTGATTAGTTACATGCACAATTTATACAGCAGTTGATACATCATCTAGCACATTATTGTTAAATGTGGTTAACCAAGTCCTTTAAAGGCCATTGAAGGGCAGAAAAATCTTAATTTATTGACAGTCTTTTTTTATTGTGGTTAAATATTATGTAAAGGTTCTGAAGGAAAAGATTTTACTGTTTACCATTATAAATGGGTGTCATTGTAATATAATTGTCCAACAAAATAGGTTTCAGTATATTTTAATGTTATTTAAGCAGAGTACATCATGGGTGTTGATACATTTATAGTTGAGAGATAGTCGAACCTGTTATAGCTACAACCTTCATATAAGAGCTACCATATATACTTGTTTTTAAGATGAGTCCAACTGCAAATTGCACAGACCAGATCTTCCAGCACATAATGCACAGAAAGATCTGTGTCCATGCAATTTGTTGGGAAAAATCAGTAGAGCAAAGAACATAGACCCTGATCTGCAGGCATATTATGCTGTGGTAGACCAGGATCTTTCTTGTTTGAAGTTTGCCTTGTCTAATAAGCAAGTATAGATGGTACATGATTACAAACACCTCTGCTCATGATGGATATTTTAAAGGGTTCATAAAATTGTTGTTATGCACAGATTTTACTATACATTATTCCCTCACTATAATACACTTGGATGGAGTAATAAAGTGGAGTATACTACATTATGAATTGGTTTAATATAAACCTATATTCATCCCCCACACAGGATCCTTGGTAATATCAGTGTTATATGACATACCTCCCTATACCTTAGTGCCCTATAGTGAGAGACTGCTGTTTTAGGATGTTTACTTATCAGCCATCATACTGCAAACAAGAAAGATCCTGATCTGTCCTAGCATAATGCACCTTCAGAGCAGGGTCTTTGTTGTTTATTCTACTGATTATTCCTAACAATCCGAAGAGATCAAGATCTGCCTGTACATTATGTGATGGCAGTTATAGGTCTGTAGAGGTTCTTATAAGCTATATATGGTATCTTAAATTCAGGTTCCATGGTGCCAGTTTTGACAATATGAGTAGTTGTGAATGATTATATTAATAATTATTAAATATTTAATGTAGCATTAGTGACACAGCAAGTTGTCATGCTAGCAACTTTGTATTTTTAGGTCTGTAATTACTAGTGTTATACACAGAGCAAGGGAGGGGAGGGCAACTGGGGATATATTCCCAAGGCCAAACAGCACTTTTTAATTTTATAAAAGAAAATTTTTTAACAAATACTAGGAGATGCCTGGGTATGTCTTACCCCATGACCCATGATCCTCTCTGGAGACCTGATTATACACAACAACTGTCACCAGGACCATTACATCATCTAGTTAAAGTATGAAAAACTGTTCAATCACTGCCGTCATTTACAAATTTTGATCAATATTATCTGCAAGAAATCAATCATGTTCTTATGACAGCTTTCCAGTGAGAGGGGGTAAAAGATTCCTGAAGATAGAAGTCATCTTAACATTCCTTTTCCATCAGATGAGATCATCCAGATGTCAAAGTATCAGCTAATTAGTGTTGAATAATTAATAATTTGAACTTCATCTAAATTAAAATTTCCTTTGTTATCTACTGGCATTATAATATCTGATTAATAAACCATATGCTTATTTGTCTGCAGGTTCAAATCTGGACTAAAGCTCATTGGCAGACTATATTCAAAACATTCCAGCTTCTTAAAATTAGTGAAAGTCATAATTTCAGTTTATTTACATTTCTATAAAGTATTATGGCTCCAGATTGTGCTGTATTCCATTGCTAAACTAAAAATAATATGGATTGTGCATTGTCTTCTATTTGTGAGGTACCAGAGTTTGACTTGACTATTTCAGAATAGGGATGGTTTGTGCAGTCAACCCAGCATCATTACCGATTAATTCAAGTTTTGGAGCAAGTTATTATGGTTGCCATATCTGTTTTTTTTATAAAGGATAACATTTTATGGGCAGGTTTTTATCAGCCACATTTGCCTTCTTTAAATAAGATTTTATCAGTATAAGTCGTACACAGTTATTGGGATAATCCTGATCTGATTCAAGTTTGTTAAGAGCTAAATTGGGTAGCTGTTTAGCTGTGTTTCTCAGGCATTGCAAAGTTTATAGTGTGAAACTTGGTGGAGATGTGTATCAAATGAGTAATATATTAGTTTTGAAACTAAGTCACTACAACTTATATTTTATTCTTCATTTACTTTTGTTAAGTTTTGCATTTTAGTACATATCTTAGGCATAATTCATAGAAGTTATGAAACTTAAGTATGGCATGAATTTTTTTCTTCAGATTTATTCCACTCCTAAAATACTGTGATTTATATTTCATGGTTCACTGAATATAGTCAATTTGGAAGTTGAACACTGGCACTGTTTAAGACAGGTCATGAAACTTGGTGAAGGAATGCAGTAGTTATTGGTTATTGCAGCTATAAGTTATGATTTAATTTATTTTTTTATTTACATTAGTTTTCTTAAGACAGAGTCATGAAACTTTGTGAAGTGTTGCATCCCTAGAAGTTAGCCATTGTATCAAAAGCAGATTATTGTCACACTTCACTGACTTTGTTTTACCTTTTTATTTGTTGTCTCATGGTAGAGTATTGAAACATGGTAAACAATGCATCTGTAAATAGTAAGGAGATGGCAATTTCATGTTTCATAACTGTGGTTTTCTCCAAGTTGACTCCTCAGATAAATCTGTTGAATAATTATATAATTAGGTGACTGTGGCCTAGGTATTGTGCTTGTATTTATATATAGTAATGTAATCAGAGGTTTTGACCTGCAATGAACTCTTGAACTTTTACCAGCACTGATAACTGTAGGCCAAGAAAATTTATGCAAGGTCCTTTATCAGTCTGTCAGTGGTTGTATTGTCAGCAACACTGTAATTTGACAGCTTTTGTTAAAAAGATTTTGTGGTAGCTACAAAGCCACAAAATTTAAGCATCAAAAAGAAATATGATCCATATGTGAAGATTATAGAGCCCTGCCCTATTCCTATAGACTTTGCCCTTCCCGATGGGAAACTACCCTCCCTTCATGGAATCCTATTGTACCCCATGATACCCACCCTACTTTTTGGGGTTGTGCCGTACCCCATCAGAGGCATATCCATAAATTGAACTTCCAATAATATCATCATCATCATCATTATCATCATCATCATCATCATGCAGAATCAGGATATGCCATACACATAAAATGCAATGACTTCTCCAGAACTTACTGCTGTGTAATTGAAAATCACTACTGTCTGTTCTCATGTACTGTATGTATAAGACAAGTCCAACTGCTAACTGCAAAGACCTAGATCTTCCATCACATAATGTGTTAGTAAATATGGGTCTCTGATGTTTTGTTTGGAGTAATCAGTAGAAAAAACAACATAGACTCTGATCTGCAGCCACATTATGCTATGACAGATCTGGATCTCTGTTGTTTGCAGTTTGACTCAACATATAAATGAGTATATACAGTATTTATATTCTTTTAAAAATTGTATGGTTAACATACATAGATATTACCTGCTTTCCCCCCTTCCTGATTGTATGAAGATGTGATGTATCACTTGAAAAAAGTATTTGCAACCTAGTATTATAGTTTTTAGAATTTGGCATAAGTTTTGAAATGAACATTGATGGTCAAATAACCAACACTGTACTTACAGTCAGTAGTCATTGCTAGATAGAGGGAATAAAATAAACTTTTTGACATTTGTTATGAAGAATTTGTAAAAAATAATGTGCATTCCATTTTTGCACTTTTCAGCTTTTCAGTTCTACTTTTTATAGACCATATTAGTCATGGGATGGCCTGATATCTGCCATCTGTCAGTTTGCACATGTTTGTGATTGCTACTTCTCCAAAACTATTTGGAGGTTTGCCATGAAACTTTATTCACACATTCATGCCATTGTCTAGTTTGCACTAAATGAAAATAGTGTTGCTTGGACATCAAATAAAATCACCATAGTGGCCATTTTGAAAATATTGTTTTGTTACTCCTCCATAACAGATGGTAATATCGATATGGGGTTTTCACTAAAAGACATAATGGTGTCTAGTTGACCCTAAATGAAAATGGTGCCGATATGATGTCTAATATGGTCACCACAGCCATTATCTTGAAACTTTTTATTAGGTCTAGCTAGTTCAAAATGAAATTTCTGCCAATCTGACATACACTATAATGGCCACACAGCAGCCATTTAGAAAATTTGTTATTGCTACTACTGTTAGTCATATTGGCATGAGTTTTTCTTATGATGTCTAGTTGGTCCTAAATGGGAATTTTACAAAAAATACTTGTTACAATGTCTAGCAAGTTCAAAATGTAATTTGTGCAAGCATGTCCAATATGGCACCTTGGCAACCATATAGAAAATCTTGTTACTTTTCAAAAACAGAATATCATAATACAGATTTTTAGCACAAGATATCTTTTAATGTTTTGTTGTTTCTAAATGATGTCTCATTGGTCCAAAATTGAAATAGGGTCTTCCATAGCAGCTGATATAAAATCTTGTTATTGCTGAAGAATATCAGAGATGGTTTCAACACTTAGCAGTTAAAAAGAAGAAATGGTCTCATCATCTTCTGAATATTCTTTCTGGCAAGGAGTGCATTAGTCTCTTCAAGACTTTAACTTCTATATTGCATTTACTAATGAAATAATAAATACTGTATCTCTAGATTGTCAATACCAAATCTCTGAAAATAAACTGCCATTCTTTGAGTAGATTAATAGAGGCTCCCACATATATTAAATATCACTGTTATCACCTTAGTCACATGTATGATGCTTGAGAAAAATTTTAAAATCAGCATTATTTGGACAACTCTTGAGACTAAACAAGATAAAGGTTTTCTTCACTCAGGTTGCAATGCACAGTATATGAGATGATGATAATAATAATAATAATTTGGTTTGCAATAATAGTAATAATAATTCAAGTTTGCTTGCATATTTAATGATGGGAATTAAATAATTTTACAGTAGCATAGTTCTTAACTCAGAATGGCAATTTCACAAAAACTCCAAACTGCTGGATGCAATACAAAAGCACAAACCATATTTACTCTTGTACATGTCAAGTCCAAGTACAAAATGTACAGATGCATGTAATGCATCAGCAGATCTGGGTCTGTGTCGTTTTTTCTTCTAACAAACTACATATAGACCTTGATCTGCAGGTGCATTATGCAGCAGCAAATCTGGGTCTGTGCAATTTGCAGTTGGAATCAATTTATAAGTAAGTATATATGGCAAAAAGTGACATGACTGTAAAGAGAATTTCCTAAACAAAGAACAAATTTACAGACTGCTCCAGTGGGCTAGTGGTTAGAGCATAGGCCTCATATGTGCAAATTCATGGGTTCAAGCCCCAACTGAAGCGTGCTTTAAAAAAATGGTACTAACAGTTGCCTGCCTGGCACTCAGCATTAAGTGGTTAGTGTTAGGGTTGGTCGACCTGGTATCAGGATACTGTGACTTGATGGGGCATCATGCCACATGTCTGCAGCATTATGCCCCAATGCTAGACATCACCCACTATAAACTGTCACACTGCAGACATTGTAGTGATATGACTGAAAATTGTTAAAGCTACATTAAAAATCTAAATCACACACATACACACACTCCCACAAATTGACATTAACAGACATTCCATTGTTGGACATAGTATATTCAGTAAATCAATTATATTTTTTTGCCTTTTTTGGAAATTAAAAAGGATACAGTTACCATATCTTCTGTTCTTATTACAAGCTGTGACCATATGCTACACAAAAATTATTTTTACATGAAATGACAAATACCATACATCTTCAGTTATAAGCCAAAATCCAACTTCAAATTGAAGACTCAAGAGATGATGTTGCAATATTTATCTGGATCTCTTAGTACTAATCAGTAGAAAAGACATAAACTCTGATCTGCTTGTGTATTATACAACAGCAGATCAGAGTGTATGTTGCTTGCACTTGGATAGGACATATAAGCAAGTAAATATGGTAAGTACATTTTGACCTAATGAATGGCTGACTCATTGTGAAATGACATCACACATAACAGCAATTGATTAAATTCAAGGGAAGTACATTTTTGGAATTTGGTGGAATTAAATGTTACTATACAAGTGGTTTATAATTTACTTATGTTCTTCAAAAAATGACAAACTTTCTTCTCTGTATAATGAAGCACATTGTGAACAAATTTTTTGTCATTTTACAGAAAATATATGAAATTTCAGAAATTCTGTTTACCTCTTCATATTCCGTTTATGAGAATAATTTTAAACTTTATTTTTTTTTTTGTTTATCATAGCCCCGTGTTTCCCACCTACCTCCAAATTATGTTCCTTTTGGGTAAACTCAAAAGATAAGAGAAAGTGCTAGAGCCATTAGTTTGATATGTGAAAATGTCTTTTAGTGCCCATCAAGTGTATAGAGTGACTTATATCACAGAGCCAAGTCCCTATGGGTTGAGATGGACTTTGGAGCAAGCCCCTATAGGTGGGATGGACTCAGGAGCCAGTTTCAGTCACTTGCATAAATTAGTCTTTTCATGCTTAGTGTTTACATGTATATGGTTACTGGGTGGAAATCTCCATAATTTCTAAGTTAAAACCCAGCAGCCACAATTTTGTGCCCCAAAGGCATAACCCAGGGGTTTTAATGAAATTCCCCCATCTGATATGTGTTGACACTCGAGTGTGTAATCATTTTCACCAGTTCTCAGATATGTTGATCACATAATTTTGGGGGGAGTTATTATATATATATATATATATATATATATATATATATATATATATATATATATATATATATATATATATATATATATATATGCATGCAAACCACCCCACCCATGTGGCTTCACCCCCAGGGATTGAGTAAAAATTTAAAAACCATTGAGCAGTCTTCAGATCACTCACAATAATACTTCAATGTTTGATGTGTCTATCAAGAACAATGTAGGAGGAGTGATGACATGACAAATGTATGAATTATCATGCATGATTACATACATTTGTCAAAAAAGCTGAGAACAACTTTACTGTGCATCAAAAGTATACTTCATACCTATTTTGTTTAAAAAAATTTCACAAGATTTGATTTTATCAAATTTTTATTTATATACCTTATAATTTAATTTTATTGTGCATTCATTCTATTTATAGTGCTTATTGGGGAAAATTTTTTTATAATGTCAGTCAGGATTTGAGTGTCAGAAAAGCACTATGTGAAGAATTTATGAAGAACAGTTTATAAGTTATGTAATTTGATTCAGATATTTTTTTAAGAATTATGCATCCAATATTATTGACAGTTTAGTTATTTTTCAAAATTCAGATTGTACTTGATTTCCATGTAGCAAATTTGATGGCAGAATCTCACAGTTTGTAAAAAAATATATATGTAGTTTCCCCAGTGTGAACAAGGTCTAAAATACAAAAAGGCTCTAACACAAGTACCTAACCTGAGCAAGCACCTTAATACCTCTGTATTTTAACAGCTATATACCAGGTGTTGGCTTTCATGAAAGCTTCAATTTAACAGCAACTGGAAATCCCACATTCAAATTTGTGATTTTTTTTTATCTTTATGGAGTAATTTGATAGTTAAGTGCACATTTGTTCAGAGAAGGGCTGATTTCTTGCATCAAAAGAGGTAAATATGTGCAAATTTGGACATTTTTGCAACTTATCTCAGAATATCAGGAATAGTTTTAGAAAAATTCTGAAGGAAATAAGGAATGTACAGTGAGCAAGAATCTACCACCCAATCCTGTATTATCTGAAGCTATTTCCATTCCTGTCTGTTGTCAATTTTATCAGCCCTAAATTCAATTACAAAGTAATTGGAAACCCAATTTCTTCTAATTTGATTGCTGTTACCATCTAGTTAAAGTGCAACCAACTACAAAATAAGTATATCCTCTGACCCATGACCTCACTAGGGGGTATGAGGAATGATTGACAGAAACAGACAGCCTCACCTTTGACCCCTCTGGTGATATCATAGGGTAATTAATTACTTGCTTGATTGACAGCTCAGTTTTGATGACAGTTTCTCTACATAACTGTCCAAATTGATTGCAAATTAAGGAAAAATGTTTGTCAGCAGTACTACTAATTGATAGGTTTACCTGTAGCACCTGGCAGATTAGATGCTTAAAACTGAAACCATGTGTCCTAAATTTTCTTACATATCCCCTGATTTCACCAAAGAAGGGGACATTGATGAATCATTAATGTCAGTGTTTGTATTTATAGCACATTCTTACTTCCTTCTATTTCTTGTATCATCCATGTGACTTATTTTCTTATAAAAATAACAAACAGTAATGAAGTGAAACAATTTAAATAAATATCAGTAAAATCCCTTTATAGGTCATGCTAAATTTAAGACTTCAAACTTTGCAATGCAACTAAGTTGGGCTTTATATATTGGTTTGTCAACATGTCAAAAGCATACCAACTGAATTAAAACAAAATGACAAAAATATTACTCCTTGTAAAAAATACAAGATTTTGTATGATGCAGCAACTCTAGATTGGGGTATTAATCTGGAAACAATGCCTCTGAAACTGAAGGTTATGGGGTTTGAACCCACAGGGGGATGTTTATGCCCACATTGGAGGCAATTTGATTTGGTTCTGAATGTCCAATTGTATGTCTGCCCTGAAAAATGTATCTGCAAGATTATGCAAAAATTACTCAACAAAGAGTGAAATCTGACTTGCTTAACTGTTTTAGTGTTTAGGTGACATGATTATATTTTCATGCCATTGCAGAATTTGATTTCGTATATTGTGAGATATTGTACTTCTTGGCACAATTAAGAAGAACTACTTTTTGGAGGTAGGCAAATACAATCTAATAGGCATAGTAATATTTATTCATTCCATTTTTTTAGCCTTTTGTACTTTGATTTTATTTGGTTTTTACTCAGTACAGTAAGACATGTCTTGAAAGACCACTGCTATGTGAGACCACCTGTCTTGTGTTTTCAATGCACAGACTGATTGATTATATAGCATTATAACCTGTTATGAGAGACCACCTGTTTGGAAAGACCATATTTTTTTTGGCAAAAGGGGTGATCTTTCAAGAGAGGTTCTACAGTACATGTAGCTTTCCCTGTCCCAACAAGAACCCATTGCTTTCATTGACATGCATGGCAACAGTTAAAAAGAAGAAAAATTAATTTCTCTGGTTGCTAGGAGATTTGATAACATGACCAGTAGATGGTATACACAAAAACAATTTTCATCCTGCTCACAGACTAAATGAGGATTGCAGAATTGGGTACACCTCTTAGAAAATTCTCTGCCTAAAACAACCACATCTACCATTACAATGTTGGTAGCCATTGAATTCAGACAGAAAAAAGTCTGAAATGAAGATCAGATAAAGATTAGTCTGAATCACGAAGTTGTTATCTAGTTTTTTAAAGTCATATCAGTTTTATGTTATCTAGTCTTTTAAAGTCATATCAATTTTATGTTATTTAGTCTTTTAAAGTCATATCAGTTTTACAGATAATTTTACTATGTAACTCATGCATCATGCAGTTGCAGTCATTTTGGTTTTGTTCAATTCAGTGGATTCCCTGATAGATTACAGTCATCCTCAATCCCCACCCCCAGTCATTTATCATCCATTAATAGTCCTGTTACATCTTGCATCATAACTGTCTGTTAGCACTGTGCCAGGAATTATTCTATTTTCCTTGGATGAACAATAAAAAAGTATATATTTCCTTTATTTTCCTTGAAAATTAGGACTTTAAAGAATTGCAACAGATTAATCTTTTTTGTGGGAGAGTAATCTAATATTCTGTTTGAAACTCTTCAAGGACTATGTCAAATAAACATCCTATGTTCTTTGTTATTTGCCATGCTTTCAAGCTGTGACAGGAATTGTACCAATGTTACAGAAGTTCTTCAGAAATTACAGACATTCCTTTTTTATGCACATGTCATATTTCCCACACTATACCATCTGTAATCACTTATAAGTCAAGTCTAACTGAAAACTGGAGGCTAAAGGAACTAATTCTGTACTTGTTTTGTACATTCATGATTATGTTTTTGTGCTTAGCTTGTGTTTCCTTAAGCCAGCCCCACCCATGTGCATACTGCTAGAAAAGGAATCTTTGATGAGATGAGTCCTTCACATTCATGCAAAATTAGGTAACTGCTACATATATATCAAGCTTCACAAATTGGTTAAATTTTGTAAGTTTTTCAAGCACTGTTCATGCTAGAATCATCCAAATAATTGATTGTACATATATCTTAATACCACACACTTCCAACAGAAGGTCACTGATGTATATTTGTTACACTTTTCTAACCTAGGTTATGTTTTTGTGCTTAGCTCATGATAACATAAGTTCTTGGCACCCTGTATACACCCTATTAGATTTAGCATCATTAAACTTGCTGAGGAGATGCATTGTGATGAATACTGCACCCTCATTGCAAAAATAGATCATTGTGACCCCCATTTCATGCTTCACTTATTTCTTTTACATTCCAGTGTTTTAATTATTCATGCTAGAATCATTAAACTAGATGACTGTTTTTGTCTATATTGGTACCACACCCATTCAAAAAGATCACAGTAACCTACATTTCACATTATGCTGACATCATACAGGCTTAGGTTAAGTGGTTTGTTGGGGGAGGGGCAGGAAGGAAGCCTTTCTCCAGATGGTTTGTTTGCATGTTATGTACTTGGTGATAGAGTGCATCTTGCAAAAGTAGGTCAACATGTGTTTAATTTCATGTTTTTGATGTTAATTTCTCAAGCACTGTTTATATTGGAATTGTGAAAATGCATCATTTTTAGTGCCAAACCTTACACTAAAATTCATCATGACCTTTATTTTACTGGCTTTTGTTAAATTTTGTGTTGAGTTCATAACCACATGAGCTTTTAGGCATGCTTTAGACTTTTACATACTGTCCTAAAATAATGAAATTTGAGAAATTTTATCTCTGTACTACACACCTAAATCCCATGACCTATATGTACTTGTTTCCTTTCTGACCAGTGCAGATGAATTACATCTGTTGAGTGAATGGTGACATATTAATGATTATTGGTTTTATCTTCTGACATTTTGCTTACAACAGGATTGCTGTGCATGTATTGTTCCTGGTATAATTGTTGATTACATGGGGGGGGGCAGTTGATCTATTAAGTCACAATAAACATGATAAATTCCTATTTTCTACTATAATTTGCACAATTCAGGTCCATACATGCTTCATCTGTGTACAGTTACAGCCATCTTAAAAGTGAGTGTATATGGTGTTCTTGATTGAGTAGATCATTCCAAAAATGCAGCATGCATGGAGATGGCAGAACAGTAATGATGGCTTGCCACTGCCAAAACATTCTGGTAGAATTCCAATTTTCTGTGTTAACAGGTCAACAGTGTACATTGGATTCTGTTAACAGCCAAAAGCTGCAGGTGCATAAACAGAACCAGATTTGGAACCAGAAGGAATCAACACAATACAGTATTTTGCCCATCATAAGCCCATCATAAGCCCAGAAGGCCTGTACATTTTTTAAATGTTGGGGGTGGGGTAATTATGGAATCAGGCATTTTCTTCATTGGTCTGACAACTGCACAAGTAACCCCTTCAAGGATTGCAGGAGGGGTTAATATTCCTTCAGTAACTTTCTTTTATTGAAAGGGGATCCCAGAATTGAGTTTTGCTAAGCCACTGATTTTCTTCTACACATTTTATAAAAGTAGAAGTTTTGGCCCAACACATAACCCAAACACAGGCTTAGCAATAATTAAATCCTTTTACCACATTAAATGCATGCAAGATGTGCTGCAATAATTCTGACATGGAAATTTTCACATTGCAAAACAAATGTAATGCAGTGAAGTTTTTTGTATCTCCAATGATGGCCAGCCTGATCAATTTTTTCCAAAAGTAGACAGTTTCTTATCATCAAAGATTACTTCTGAAAGTATTTAAAAACAAAATTAAAATTGGAGGATGGGTAAAGTAACACTGTGATGTTGATTCATTTTACCAGCATGAAAGAATAGAATGCAAATTGGTACCCACAAGTTCATAGAGATGGCTTCAATCAGTTTAGCACTAATGTAATAACAGTAATAGAATCTGATGAAATCTCTTACAGAAACTGTATTATTTAGGCGTCTCTCTGTAAACAGTGTCTTAGCAATTAGTATTTTAGACTGTAAACCACTAGAATGAGAAATGAGTCTTGCCTAGACCTGTCTGGTTTGGCTTCCATGGTGATTGTATCTAGGCAAGGCAGGTAGGCAGCTCCTTTTGTGTTAGTATGTTTGTCTTTAATGTGCTGATATAGACACCAGCTTGTGACTCATGTCAGCAATTATATTATTGTCTTTTTTTTAGATGTGGTGAATTTGGACCTAAAGTGTACCTTGAGAGTGTTGTACAATATCTTCACCAAGTACAAGGACCAGGCATTGTAGATGTGATACTTCAAGAAGGCACCTGCTCAGCTACCTTATGCAACCACTTGTGTTCTGCAAAACCTTTTCTGTGCATCAGGCTTGCTTCCAATCTTTATTATGTAATTTATATGGATGGATGTAACTTAACATTTTTACTCACTTTTAAGTCAAGTAAAACTGCAAAGATTGTGATCTGCCATAGCATAATGCACCTACAGACCAAAGTTGGTGTTAATTGTTCTACAGATTACTCCTAACTGTACAGACCCAGATCATTCAGTGCATTATGCGAGATATAGATCTGGGTCTGTACAGTTTGCAGTTGGACTAAGCAAGTACATATGGTATTTCACAAATTTACCATAACCATGCAGACTGATCAAAAATAGACTTGGGATGATTTTGTTTACAATTGAATTTCCCCAATGCATTTATTGCCCTATTGTGTTTAGTTTGGTGAAAATATTCAGTAATTTTTGTCATTGGTTTTAAGATGTCTGGTTTTGTATTATTATATCTGTCCACATTTTCAAGGATCTGATCATAAATCACACATAAATATGGATATAGGCCCAGACTTTTGGAACTTTTTCAGCATTGGTATTGTTTGTGGATTTGTGCTGTGAGGGAAAGGTGTGGTACAAGATAAACCAAGAAAATGACCTTACAAATTTGTCAAAAGTTTGGATACTGTCTTTTCTCACTTAAAAGTCTAAGTGTAACTGCAAAGAGCCAGATCTTCTGTCTAATAATGCACTGTAAAATCTGGATTCTGTAGTAGATAGCACAGTCAGTTCTGCCGGGTATATATTTATAATTCTTTGTAATAAAAAAAATCCTATATACCTTGACATCTTTCATAGGAATCTGGAACAACTGTATATATATGAAAATTTACTAAGTCATCATGAGAGTGTGTCTGCTACACTCAGCTCATAAAACACCAACTCAGTGCCATCATTTATTGGTGATGCATGCTTAGTCTTGATGGTGTATGGGCTGGTGTGTGCAGGCAAGGCGATGGGTGCCATTTACTCGAAGACCTGGGTTCGAAACTCCATAGAATATGAATTTTATTTCCTTAACCTGTATGATAGTATTGCTTGCATTAAACTATTAAATTCTGCCCACTATTATCAAGATTCTACTACAGAATCCAGGGATGGCACAGTCTGTTCTGTCTGGTGTATATATATATATATATATATATCTGCTACAGCAATATGTCTGCTTATTACCCACAGGCAAATTTCCAGCAATAGTAAAATCACAATATATGATATTATCATTACAAGAGTAAAAGGTAATGAATATACCATCTGTATTAGCTGTCATATACAAGGCAATTGTAAACTGCAAATCTGTTACTTGTATAATGGTCCAGGTCTGTGCAGGTTGTTTGGACATATGAATGGAATAAACAACAAACCCCGATCTGCCAGCCCATTATGCAGTGGCAGATTAGAGTGTATGTGATTTGCAGCTGGATCCAATGTTTAATATTAAACATGATATGTAGGTTTGTTTTGGGGGAAAAAGCTGTCAGAGACTTCAATTTAATATTTCATTATGAAGATTAAAGTTACCATTTGTTCTGATAATTTTCTTAAATCCTGAATTTTCTTGTACTGTTTCATTCTCAATTGTTTCCATTCATTGCCTATGATTTAATAAAGAATAAACGTCTGTTATTCCCTTGTTTAATGTGATCTAGATTCAGGACCAAACAGTAACAGAGGTAAAAGCAAAGAGGGTTTGATAAACCTTCACCAGAGATTAAGCTTTTTAAATCACTGTTAAGAATATAAGGAAAATCCTGATAATAGCTAAACTTTTTGTGCCAAAGAGCATAAAAATGTCCCTGGAGAAAAAAGAACTAAATTGTGCATTGTAAAGCTTCCTCTGTAATAATTAACCAAAAGGGTCCACTGCAATACGATGCCATCTTTCAGCTCTTTTCAAGAATTGTAATTTTGCAGGATTCACTTATTCTTCAAAAACTACACCAAAATCATCAAACAAATCTGCCTAAATAATGCATTGTATTTGCTTGGCCTACATTTGTTATTTTCTTCAATTTCTCCTATATTTATAAAATTTTACCCACCCCACCCATTTTTTTTCTTCAAATGAATGAGGAAAAAAATGTTTAATTCAGGAAAAGATTTTGATCATTATTATTATTATTATTATTATTATTATTATTATTATTATTATTATTATTATTATTATTATTATTATTATCATCATTATTATTATATTATTGTAATTATTTATATATATATATATATATATATATATATATATATATATATATATATATATATATATATATATATATATATATATATATATATGTATATATATATATATATATATATATATATATATATATATATATATATATATATATATATAAAATTTGATAATTAGCAGCAAAACATTTCATGTCTTCAAATTGAGAGCGAAAGCTTTATTTACTTTGCAGCACTTTAGTACAGAAATGGATCAGTTGTTGAAAGGAAGTTGAGTGGAGAGTTTGTTCTAAAGAGAATTGTTAAGTAAAAGCTGACTGACTAAAGTTAATAACCTGAATCTCTTCTTGCACTCTGCAACTCTGAAGTAAGACCTTTGTATTAATTCAGTAGTAAGGCTCATAGCTTGCTTAAAAACAGACACCATTTGCACTGAATTTCTCACATTTTCTCCTAAAACTTCTACCTGATAATTCTGACATCAAGGGGACACATTATATGCTGTTTATAAGTTGAGAGTAATTGCAAACAACATAGATCATAATAAACCATAGCATTAAGCATCTGTATATCAGGGTCAATATTATTGTTCTACTGATTACTTCTAGCAAACTGCACAGACCCAGATCTGCCTGTGCTTTCTGCAACAGCAGATCTGGGACTGTACAATTTGCAGTTGGTCTTTTTTTATTAGCAAGTACATATGGTAACTAGAATAGGTGGTGAAGGTGAAAAATATAGTTTTGAAATTATACACCTTTGAATCTTGTTTTTTTTTTTAAGGCAATGAGTTGATGGAATCATCAGATTTTCTTCTGTTAAAAGGCAGTGTCTCTATGTAGGGCAAATGAGTTTATTGGGACAATTGCAATCCTTAATCACTGTTGAATGTCCAATGAAAAATTTGTTGTTGCCAAAAAAACTATAATAAAGAGAAATTAAAATCTCAATTTGATGAGACATTTTGAGAGATTTAAGTAAACTTGGGACCAGGATTAAAAGTGTCTGAAACTGTTAATGATATATACATTAAATGTTTATTACAATCTATGTTACAGAATCCAACTCCAGAATGTATAGATCCAGATTGGCAATTAAATAATGTGCACCAGCAGATCAAAGTCTATACAAGTTTGTTACAGCTTAAGATTCTGTTTCCAGAAGATCAAGAAACAGACCTTGATCTTACTTACATTGCATTATGCAACAACATATCAGGGTCATTGTTGTTTGCAATTGGACCTAACTTTGATGTAAGTATGCATGTATATGGTACATTATGCCTTTACTGTAAACATTAGTGGATCATTTGACCTCTAAAGCAAAGGCAAGCACCTGCTTGAAGTTGGTTTATGGATAATTGAAAGGGGCTTTTAATGTCTTCCCATTTTGAAGATTCTGTTTAAAGTTAAAATTTTTGATGAAAGTAATTCAATTTTTTAAAATTTTACTTGCATAAAATGTCTTTGTGCAGTAATCTCATTCAGATTTTTCATCAGAGACATCTCATACACTTTAATTAATTGTAATTCTTTCCATGAACACCACAGATTGATTGCATTTTTATATAAAATTCAAAATATGATTAATTGGCTCTGTACACCAGGGTTGTGTTGATATGTCCTCAAACCCCACACATATAATCATCTGTCCTACTTAAGGCATTTACAGGCCATCCCACTTTTGTATGATCATCTACATTTTTATCACTATGGAAGTTATCTGCTACCAGCTCAAAATAGCCTCCTGATTTCAGGCACAAGAATTTTCAGAAATGAGTGTTCATTGAAATCCTGCTTTCTTGCTTCAGGCAAATCCCAGGTTTTTGGGATGAGAATCGTCAAGCAAACAAATCCCAAGCAAAACAAATCCTGATTTTCAGTCAGGAGAATCTTCACAAAATTTGAGGCATGAGACTCTTATTTCAAGTAAAAAAAAAAATTTCTTGTGATAAATATCTAAATAGTTTGGTCCAGTGTGATATAAAGTAAAGCATTAGCATTGGTGAGTATGAGGAATTTTTTACCTTGGAATATTTTAAAAAATTTCATTTTCATACCTGTGATACCTGTATCTTAACTTACCCTGAAGGAACCCACAGGTATAATATATGGACCACATAGTACAATCAAGGTCATAGTTGTCTCTGAGATATAGATCCAGAAGAGATGGATGTAATTATAATATTCAGGAAGCTTCCCATAAAAAGTAAGTTTATTTCTGAAACATTAAATCAGCTGGAAGTAAGACCACATAAATATCTCATCTTCATTGCCTTCAGAAAGTTTAATGGGTCTAATTCTTAGATATTTAATATTGAAACAAATTATTAGATGCATTATATACTCGGAAGTTGGGCTCAACTGCAAGCTGTGCATACTCAGATCTGCCATCACATAAAGCACTGGCAGATCTGGGTCTGTGCTTTTTGTTAAAAGTAATAGTAGAATAAACACCATAGACCTTTATCTGCCACTGTATAAGGCAACAGCCAATTATGATCTATGTTGTTTGCATTAGGACTTGTTATCATTTATCTGGAACATGTGTTTAGATGGAACAGAAGAGGGAAAAAAATATGCAATAAAAAAAATTTCTATAAAGGTGTAAATCTAAACTCAAGTACTTTATCAGCAAGTCAAGTATTATGGTGATGTGTGCACTGTTATCTACAATTACATCTAGAGCAAGATCTTTTATCATTTTTCTTATCATCATAATGTTGGGTTGTTGTTGGTTTTAACAGAACTTTTAGCACATTATCTGCTATTTTTACACCAAAAAGATGGGGGCTCAATATTTTTTTCTAAGGGCACCCAGAGGCAGCCAACCCGCATGGGCAGGTACTGAACCCATGTCCAATGGATTATGAGTTGAATGATCTACCAGCTGAACTGTCAGGAATCCCTGTTATCAACATATGCATTAACTACATTTATGCTATCATTAAGGACACAATTTATGCTTATTTTCCTTGGGAAAGTAAAATGTATTTATATACAGAAATGTATATGCTGTTTACTTTAACTTAGCTTAATTATGTTTATATGATTGTAAAAGGCATTTAATGAGAGATGGCAGGTATAACTTGAGGTTAGAAGTCCAGGAAGTACCTTCAACCAGATGTTGTTTACCTGATCAAAGTTTAATATTGTCCATTTCAGCTTTTGAAGCAGCCTTGTTATGTAAAGTTGTTCATCACAGCAAATTAAATTTCACCTTGAATATGTTAGATGTAAAAGAAAAACAAACATATTGATTTACATCAAATAACACATTCTTCAAAAAAATTTGCCTGTTAGCTTTTACTACTACAGACTTGTGCATTGAACAGACTTTGTGTTGCAATGACCAATTCTTATCAAATCTGATGTTTCAAGGAGCAGATTTGATACATGCTCAGAGACATTTGGGTTGCCTGCCTCTGTATTTCCTTGGAATATGCACTTAGCCCCCCAACAACATAGCAACCATAATGTGTTGCCATTAAAACTAATACAAACACAAATCATTTCAGAACCATATGCATTTTGATGTGCAGTTCACATGTAAGAAATGTAACCAGATCTCATACAAAGAATGAAAATATTTATTAATCTTCCACAATTTTTCATGAGTGGAAAGAGACAACATTTAGCTTAAATCCCCATCCTTTCAAATAGTTTTGTTGCATATTATTCAAGTCAGGCCTTTAATGAAGCTATGTGTTGTCACCATCAATACTCCATGAGGATTTTATATAAAAATCTAAATGAGGAACACAATAGTGCCTTGTACTCACTGTTCCACTAATTTTGCTAAGATTAACACATATTCATGCTTACTCATCCATGACACAGGTTTTACTATGATTAGTACAAATTGATGTAAGGAATATTGAATTTAGCCATCCCTGCCAGATAAATTGTAGAAGGTCTATTAAAGCTGTAACTGCCACAAAAGAATGAAAAGTGGATGTTATGAAAAAAAATATCATGTGCAAATCATCCTTATATCACCTTTTACTAGTAGGTTCATATGACCTTATTCCATCATTTGTTATTCTAACTTAAATTATACCTGAAGTTTGTAGTCCTTTTTGACAAACAAGACATTTTTCTCTTTAGAAGTCTTCTCTTTTGCAAACAATCACAATTAAATGTTGAAGTCCACTTTAAAAAAGACATAAGTTTCACCAAATAACTGCCTTCAACAAGATCATATTGTCACAAATTCATCAGTTGAGATTTTTAAAACTAATCTGCTTCACAGATTTGAAAGGCTGATGTATTCTGAGATTTTCAAATCACTGTACTTGAAGTGGATAAATTTGGTGAACAGAGAGTGGTGCAAAGCTTCAAGTTTAACATGCATTGTAAAATCTTATGCCATTTTTCCAGTTGTGATGTTGACTGGTTCTCTTTTTTTGTTGTTTCTAAAGCCCATAAATCAGTGCTGCAGGCATATGTCTGGAAAAGTGCACCCAGTCAACCCCTAGTGATAGATTAATAGTCAACCTCTGCTGATTTAAGTTCATTGATTTTGTATCTGGTGTAGACACTTGGAGGACAATTTTTTTCTACTGTAGCAAACTTTAATTTAATTTAATTTTTTTAATTTTTGTTTGTGTGGCCAAGGCAATAAACTGATATCTGTTCATCAGATATATAACACAAAATACAGCAAAATATCATCATATATATATTAGTGGTAAACTGCATCATAATTGGTGATTATTGGGAAAAAATACTTTCTCTTAACACAAAAATAACCTGATATATTAATTAAATAAAATTTTATGTGGGTATGTATGTGTTTTCATGTATTTGTCTTATACATACAAAAGATAATTGTTTCTCTTATTAAAGTGCTTAATTATGATTTTATGAACATTAATTAACAGTATGTGTTTATCATAATTAAAAAAGTCACCATGATGGCCATCTTGAAAATCTTATCTTAACTCCTTCATAACCGAAGGGCCATAAGTGACCAAGTGGTATAGACACTCACTATTACAGATCAATGTCATCTCACCTCTGTGTGAGTTCAAGTCTCTGGCTCAACCATCATGGGTATCTTGCCAGCAGCTTCCAGTAGATCAGTTGTGCTTACACTGATTTTTGCTGGTTCTTCTTCCACTAAGTATAGCGGCTCCCATTTATAACCAATCATGAACCGGAAAATGATATTAAACCCATGACAACCAACCAACCAACCACCACCTGAACAGGAACATATTAATATGGGTTTACCAAAAGCTTTTTGTGATGTCCTCCATCTGAAATCCAATGTGACCACCACACAGTGGCCATCTTGAAAATCATTTTATTGATATTCCTCCTGAATGGATAGTTGTATCAACTTAAGGCTTTCACTAGAAGACTTCATATGATGTTTACTTGGTCCAAAATGAAAATAGCACCAATCTGAAATCTAATACGGCTGCCAGCTGCTGCAAAAGTATTTAGAAAATCTTATCGTTACTCCTCGTGAATGGAAAGTATTATTGACATGGAGTGTTCTCTAAAAGAATTCTTAAAATGTTGATCTTAAGTTAAAATGGCGTTGATCTGATATGTGGCCATCTTGCTTTTGCTACTCCTCTAGCAAAGTTATTTTGACATGGAGTTTTCATCAGAGATCTTACAGTGTCTCCTGAGTCTGCAATATGGCCACCATGGGGTCTACAGCAATAGACTCATCATTCCTAGTTGGTCTTAAATGAAAATGGTGCCACTAATATGTCCAATATGATTACTATGAGAGCTATCATAAAAATCCTGTTGTCGGTACTCCTCTTGAATGGATGTTATAACATGGGATTTTGAGCAAAGATGCCTGCATACTTTGTCCTAAATGGAAATGGCGCCAATCTAACATCCATTATGTCCGCTGATTTGAAAATTTTGCTATCACTGAGGAATATTATAAATAGTATAAAACACTCATCAGTTAAAAAGAAGAAATGGTCATATCTTGAATTCCTGATCATTCTTTTTGCCCAGTAGAGCTACGGTCCCTTCAAGGGACTCTTGTTTGTTAGTTTAAACATACTGGTAATTGTAAAAAAGATGTAGATCTTCTGGTGAGCAACATAGAAAAGATGTTAATTTTTATTTTAGTTGTATCTTTTTTTAATATCCAATAGTTTTATTGATTGCCATCCTCCAAAATCCACATGCATACTATTTCTTATCATGTTGATGTTATAGTTATTTACAAAATTTTTGTCATCAGATTTCAGCATTAATTTCATACATTTCTGTATTTATTTCATTTATATGCAATTTTGTATGACTTTTGATTTTGTTGTCCATGTATTAGGTGTACATGCCTTGTGTAAAAAGCAGTTTTCCTTGCACCTTAATTTGAAATTTGTACCTTAGTGTTCTTTCTGGTAACTTTCAGAGTACATATTTTAATTAATATATATTAAATCCTTAATGACTAAAATATGTCACTTTAATACTCAGCATCACTCAACTACTCAGCATCACTTGAGTGACTTCCATGCACAACCCATTCTCAATACTACAGCCTCAGCAAACTCAAACAATGACAAAAGACTTGAACCAAAATTTGGGCCTTGAGCACTTTAAGCTTTCTAAGTTAAGCTGTAAATACCTCTAATTTTTTTAGTCTCTGATTTTAACTGGAACCATTCAAATTTTTTATACAGTAAAATCAAATAATATGATCATTTTGTATTTGATGTATTACCTGCACTGTGAGCTTAAAAATTGTGACCTATGTAAATTTATGAGATTAAAGCAAATAATTAATAGCATGTCATAAACTCTGCTTCCATAACACACACACACACATGCACACACACATGTAGTGTCCATTTTTGTAACTGTTCTTGATCATAATTTTTTTGGTCCTACAATATAATTAAAATTGTTGAATTTTATAGTGCCATCAGTTAGAGAAGGATTTGTTTTAGAAAACATTTGGTTGTACTCATTTTTTAAAAGGTTTTTGTTTCCTGAAGATTCAGCAGTTATGATTTAATCCACTTAATTAAGTGGTAACAATACACCAGGCATGCCAGGTGATATGCTGAGAAAATCATTATGGTATATGTGGATCTGAGAAACTAATGCTAAGATCCCAACACAAGCACTTAAAAGTACTAGTAGCTCTTTTCTATGGAGATTTTTACCAATATCAATATTGTAAAGAGGGTTGTGTGCATAAAAATCTCTGTGCATGTTCTGTCTGGAATACAGTACTTCTCTTGTCTGTTTGACATTCACAAATGCCAGTGTTAGTTTTGTCACATGCTAACGTGTCATGAATTTCTTAATTTATGATGAGTCTTATGTCTTAATTTAAATTAATGCAAATTTTGGGAACTATTTGCATTTCATTTGCATTGAGATGACCTACTCAATCTATGTTTTTAAGTTGAGCAGCATTGATACTAACCTTGTCAACTGTAATGGCATTTTTTTTTAAGTTTAGTTTTCTACAGTATAAACACATATAAAGCAAATAACTTCTAATTTTATGCAATATTTTTAATTAGTTTGACATATTTCAGACATGGGATTAGCACCGAATTAATTTCACATTAAGTTTTGACAACATTTGATACCTTTGTGAAGAATAGATACCTTTTGTGAATTTTTTATTGTTTGGATTTAGAAACTGTTTTCCAAGGATGCTTAAAATGAAATATCCATTTTTTAAACAGGAGACAAAAAATAAAGCAATTGTGACCTTTTTTAGATATGGATTTACTGTCACTAATGGCAAGACACAGTGTTGTTGTATTAAATATATCCCACCACTCTTTTCAATAATTGGATTTCTTTTAGTTTTTCATTGTGGATTGTCTACAAGTTTACTAATTGTATTTGACTATTTTGGACTCCTATAGATATGTGTACCAAATATAATTGACTATTTCGGACTCCTGTAGATACATGTACCAAATATAATGAATTATTTTGGACTCCTATTGATGCATGTATGTGCACAGCTGTCATCGTACATATAATGTTTCCAAAATAAGAATTTGGGCAGAAATAATATGATTAATATATTCAAAATTGCCTATCAAACCTTTGCATGTACCAAGACGTACAGTCTGCCAACAAGTACTCAACTGGCTTATAAAGGTTAGATTATCATTTGATTTACCAGTGTACCGGCAGCTTGTCAGACTTTCAGGTCTAATGTCTGTTTTTAGACTAACAGTATAGTTCATATACAGTTTTAAATAATCATATTATACAATTTTGTCCCAAACAAATTCATGAAATATGTGTATACACTGAGAAAGTAAGACCGATTCACAGTGGGTAAGCGTCAGCTTATAGAACTTTGTTTCTGGTTGTCTTTCCTTTGGTAATAGGTTATTTCATGACTTGGTTAGTTTATTGAACTGTATTCAACTTTTATTCATAATGCATCGTTAATGCTCGTTAATGATACTGGTTAATTGAGATATTTTAAAGTTTAATTAATAATTAAGATCGATGTTCTTGATAAGGAAATGTATATGCTGGTCTCTTCAGATTTTGACCATAGCAGAATTTGCTTTTAAATTCACGATTTATCTTATTGTACATGCATATTTATGCAAGGTTTTACTTGTAATGCCAAAATTACTATCTTTGATTATCATTTGTATTGTTGTGTACAACAAAATGTGTATCAAACATTATTGTATTCTTTTTAAATAATCTGGTTTATATTATTGGTGCTATTTTATATATTGTACAATATAATTCAGATGGTAGTCGTATGTATGTGTAGGTAGATGAAACAAATGTAATAAAACTGTATATACATCGTTTTGTGTTGGGTTTTTGTTTTGGTTTGGGGGGCGTCGGAAAGGGAGTAGGGTCATGTTATTATACACCATTTTTATGTTATGGCTTTGTGTTTCTATCGTTTTGTGGCCAGGGAAAAAACGAACCTTGATATTGCTGCTTTAACTGTCTACGAGTTTCCCATACTTTATTTTATACACTTTTTAAAAAATCTGGGTTTATTTTGAGCAAACTATATACATTTTTAATCTTAAAAATGTAGTCAAGGGTAATAACATACATGTCTGTGAAGTAAATTAATGAGCGACCGAATAAACTTTACCCTACAAGGTGTAGTCGAAATAAGGAAAGATTTCTTCATTATGCTAAATAGGAGTGAAGAACATTTCAAAATGGCACACACGGGCAGCTAATATGGGCTTTCCAGGATGGATATGGAACTCGCGACTCCTTAATTACAGATTAAAACTTATACCAACCGAGCTACCTACGGTCCCCCATAACTGAAGCGGTACAAATTTCCACTTGTTCGTTCAGATTTTATTACGACTGAATTTGATTGGTATATGGTGTGCTTTTGTAAATATTATATATCGGATATATTCGGTATTAACAGTAAATGGACTTATTGCGTTTTCGTTGAGGTTTATTTAGTTATTTATTTATGGTGGTGCTTGTACGTACCGCAGTACTCGTTCATTTATCGTGCACTTGAATAGTCCCTTCAATAAGGAATAAACGGAAATTACCGTGCAATCTCGTTATGATTTTAATGATAGAGTTTTAGTAATTCATGACAAAATTATTAAAGAAGCAATTTTGTTTACACAAAGCAGCTGTATCTGTCAGAAATTACTGGTAAATATTACAGATGTGATTATATTTAAGATCCTTAAATATCACGTTTAACAAGTGTCGAGTATGCAAACGCGGTGGCCAAATGGGATGTTCTAAAGGATATACGGCTTTGGAACTTTTTCGGATTTAAACAAAAAATGAAGTAAGGTACACGTCATGTTTTAGTTATTTAATAGGATGTGCGAATATGTAAAGTACCCGTATTTGTAAGACAGAACCAGCTTTCGATTTTCAGGAGCGTGGTTGCATTCTGACGGAACTTGACGAAAGTTTTCAAGTCTAATAAATATTTTCTAGTTTGTTGAGTTTTTGTGTTTTATATTTACCGGCCTTCTCTGATAAATATTTCGCCCAGTGTTGGCATCCAACTCAAGTTTCCGTGTCTAATTATATCAATAGTGTCAGTAAATTGTATCATTCAGTTTCAACACTTCCTGTGTTTTGTCAATAGACTCTCTAAGATCAGCACGATGTTTTTCACAGTCTAATCTATAAGTTTAATCATCCCACTTTAGTTAGTTTTTAAATTACAACTGATACAAAAAAAAAACACATGCACATAGCAAATTATAACGTACTGACCATGTCTTGGAAGAAGGGCAAATATTTTTGTATCTGAAATAATTTATTTTCTTGTAACACAAGGTAATATATTTTCCAAATTGTCACTTTGCTTTAAATCAAACCAAGTATATTTTTCCAGCTATTGACAGGCGGAAATTAAACAGAAAAGTGTCCGGCCCCTGACCAAACGCATTGAATTGTTGCTCCCTAGTATAATTGCGGCATAGCAAGTTATGTATCTTGATAGGTTCAGACATACCGCGGTATATCGCGTTTCAGAATTTTCCGTGCAACCCAGTTCCAATTTATATATTTTAACTATACAGATGATAACGAACCTTGAACCTTTTCCAAGGACGTCTGGACGGGGACAATCGGAGTGACTACACCCCAAACTTTCTTGTAAATTCTGCGTGTACAAACCACCCAACTCAGTTTAGGAAATTCACCCCTACCATCCAACTCGGGTATCAAATCATTTCAACGACCCTGCGTGAAATTGAATCTAAACCTTACTGCACCTGCCGTTCGCGGTGCCAATTGCATAGATTATTCGTAGCCGTACGTAATGCATCGGGCAAACACAGGCTTGAATCCCTGAAACATGGGAGTTTGATCTCCATCATCCACAGATGTAAGATTAAGCTAAATTTCTCTCTCTCTCTCTCTCTCTCTCTCTCTCTCTCTCTCTCTCTCTCTCTCTCTCTCTCTCTCTCTCTCTCTCTCTCTCTCTCTCTCTCTCTCTCTCTCTCTCTCTCTCTCTCTCTCTATATATATATATATATATATATATATATTCACACACACACACAATCACAAATGTACCACACAAACACACCAATGTATTGTAATTATGGTGGGATGATATTTTGATGAACTATGATTTTTTTTCCTGTGTCAATACAGTCTTTTCATAGACTTTCAGCAAGTAACAGTTCTTGTTACTACGTGCGACGATCCACTTTATTTTCCCATGTTTCGCATTTTCAAGAGAGAGAGAGAGAGAGAGAGAGAGAGAGAGAGAGAGAGAGAGAGAGAGAGAGAGAGAGAGAGAGAGAGAGAGAGAGAGAGAGAGAGAGAGAGAGAATTATGAAGGGCGCAACAGTCGTATAAACATGTGATACTTCCATCCAATTTACTTCCATTTTAATAGTAGATTTTACTTTCAAACACGAGTAATTCGAACACATTAGCGTTAGGTCATCGATAATTCAACGGCTACTTCTTGATAAGACACTTTTAGTCATCTATATTAGACGTTCGACAACGGTCGGGACAGCAGGTGTTAACATTTACTGTATTGTCCACTTATAAAAATTGCACAAATAAAGTTTACTCTGACCTCTCTGCTATATGATGAGGCGCCATAGCGGACAAAATTTGGTACAATGCAATTGAAATTTTTATGTCGTCTGTCCAGAAATCAAATATCACGTGTTAGATCAAATTGCATGTCCTTAAATTCTATTTATTCCTGTTGGGTCCGAGTTAAGGTACAAACGAGTATATAAGGTAAGTTGATGTAACAAAGGTGCATAGTTCTGTAGATTAAGACAATAAAAACTCGCCGCCAGTTGCAGTGATGCGCGGTTAAGATATGCTCTCTGCGATTGTATTACAAAAAAAAAAAAAAAAAAAAACATGCGCGCACTCCTGCATTAAGTGCGATATGGTGGCTAAGGTGCCATGAGAAAACATCAAAATAATTTCTATGACATAAAATGTGTGTGTGTGTGTGTGTGTGTGTGTGTGTGAGTGTGTGTAAAATAAAAACAGATGGTA
Source organism: Potamilus streckersoni (assembly GCA_016746295.1). Lineage (NCBI taxonomy): Eukaryota > Metazoa > Mollusca > Bivalvia > Unionida > Unionidae > Potamilus > Potamilus streckersoni. The sequence continues at coordinate 858,153 of JAEAOA010001148.1, read as the reverse complement.
AACATAAGCGAGTATTTCGAAAATATAAGTTTTCAGAGGGAAAAACATAACTTGCACGCTGATTGAAAAATCGACCATATCTATAAACAGAACGAGTAGATGATACGGGAAAAATCATCTTTTTAAAACAAATCGTTATGTGCATACCGTAATAATAATAATAATAATAATAATAATAATAATAATAATAATAATAATAATAATAATATCTTCCAGGTCTTAAAAAAATAAATGCCACCCCATGGTTACTATCTAATACCCAAACACAGAGTTAAAAAGATGAAACTTGAAATGTGCTCATGAAATACCAGGTCCCCAATATATTGCCTGTAAACTGACGCAAATGTAAAACTATATAAAACTGTCACAGACAGACAGGGTAGCATATATTATCTACTACGGACCTGACCGAGGTAAACCTCCTATCCATCCGACCCAGTACATTTCCCCCACCCCAACCCCCAAAAATAGAAAACACCAAGGAGAAGTGAATTAACATGAAAATCAGACGTTGCGAACAAATTACATAGAACGTACACTGAGAATGGTTCAGTATGAGGAGAAGTTTGGACTTGACCCAATGGCGAGGACTCTCCCCTTTCAAGAAAGCTGCATTTTAAATTGTACGGTAGATAGTCCAGCAAGACACCTAGAAATGCTGCAACAGCACGAAGAACAAATCCGATGCGCCAACCCGCCTTACTACACATGTATATTAGTTGTGCTCTATGCATCCGGATAAAACAATAAGAATTCATCTCGGAACAAATCTGACCGAAACCTTTAAGTGTAAATTACATCCATACATTTTAGGTGAAACTATATCTTAAAATAACGACTTTTATTTTGATTTTACTTTGCAACTTCCGAATTCCATACTAATAATTACGAGCAAGGGTTACCTATAAATGGAAGCTGAAATCTCCGTCTAGTATTCAACAACGAGCATGCCTGTAGTTGCACTTAATCATCGCGTATCGCATTTACATAATAATGTATTCTCCACGCACGAAATCCAAGTTCAGCCATCAAAAGTATATTAACCAATATTAGGTCACAGTTAACATGCAACATACATGCTTTCACACACATTTATATATCTAATTTTAACTTCTTTTATTGCTATAAACGGCGTATTTGCAACTGTATGGAGATATATAAACTAAGTTTTCGAATAGAGACCCTCTCTTCCAAAATTACGTTGCAGATAGTATATAATGAACATACGCAGATAACTTATTACTAAATAAATGGGATAGAAATGGCAAGGAAATTAAAATAGATGAGATGATTACAGGTGGTAGATAAATGATTGACAGGTTAGAGAATATTTAATTCGCACTCTACGGAGATTCATTACCGGGTCTGCGAGTTACTGCATCTGTCGCTTTGCCTGCATGCATCAATTCCTATAGCATGTGCCAGCTTACGATTTCTCAAATCATAACCCGTTTAATCTGAAAAGTGAACCATGTAAAATAACGAATCGAAATTTGAAAAACAATCCAGGGGACATTTAAAAGCAAATACAAATAGACAACAAAAAAATAAAGGTTCGAGGGTGGGGATATCCTTATGAGCCTTCCTTGTTCTAACATATACATTAATGGCGTGACTGATTTAAGTTGCTGTCAAAAGAGAACATAAATGATTTTACGGCTGCTTCATTTCATTCATGGATGCTCTAATGCAGTCTGAAATAACGAATTCTTATCTTCTTATCTTAAAGCGGGTCTTGACTGGATGATAGTTAAGTAACTCGACTTGTACCTTTGCGAATCATAGTTGGTGTCAGAAATTATGGTCATACACGATCCATTCATGAGGGAGGATCGGAACTCTACTATCCCTCACTAAAGATGCTATTGTTCTCTGTAACCCTTGCCTTCGCTATTGTAATGCTATGATGAAATTATGCGAACAATAAATGCATGACGCAGTTAAAATATTAAAGCGCATGAATTGATGTTACTTGTCTGCCTGACCTTCCACAGTATAACTGCAACAGTCGTGGATTGTAAACACCATTTTTTTTTTACTTTGGTTTGTTATGATAACACTGCGCGCTAACATATTATTTGACAAAAGTTGACAACTTTACCAACTTTTGAGAGAGGACGTTTGAATATTTGATACATTTGGCGAAATGATCGCAATGTACATTTGTATTTGTTTGGTATTGGAGGCTACTTAGGAGGTGTCCGCCAGTTAACCACATTTTCCCCAAAGTCAGACGAATTTAGCGCTTCACGAATAGTTATGTATTAGTTCACTTACAGCCCTCGATGAGATCTGCCGGTGGTCAATTAGAATTTCGAATAAACAATTATTGCCTGGAAGCTGTTGGTCGATCTGAGAGGTTTTCCAGCTTAAAACAAGTTATAAGACTAGCTCAACTGGTACAAAGTATCGCTGAAAAGTGTCAACAATTTGGAAAGTAGTAGTAGTAGTAGTAGTAGTAGTAGTAGTAGTAGTAGTAGTAGTAGTAGTTGTAGTAGTAATAGTAATAGTAGTAGTAATCATCATCATCATCATCATCATCATCATCATCATCATCATCATCATCATCATCATCAATAAAGGTATAACAAGAAAAACTGAGGTAAATTTGTACACTGATACATAAGTTAAATGTTGAACAAAAAATGCCATTACTGATTTGAAGTGTACAATGTGAAACAATTTATGAAAAATTTTTATTTTAAAAGTATTTTTTCTGCAATCTATAACATTATACTGATATATGAAATAGTAATAGGAATATCAAAGAAAGATAATTATGGATACCTCCCCCCCAAAAATGCGAGTCAACCTACTTTGATTCGTATAATTTATGGCAAGATCGACGCCGTGCAATTGCTATGTTAAACCTTTTATTGTTAATCTCCGTTACTGAGCAATATTTCTGCTGATACGTATATAACAGTGCATTTTTTTCCCCTCGTGTCTGAAACAATTCCTCTCTACCATTTGCTCAGAGCTTTTATTAAGGTTTGATAACGATTAACATCTTGGTTGGTGTCAGAATAATCCAAGGTGTGTTATACGTCAGATTTATAAGTGACCTCTTCAAACAATATTAATTGTGATGTATGGATCAATGACGTCACACACACACACACGCACGCACACATAAAGAGTGGCGATCAAAAG